>VWZV01009418.1:7326-36617 GCA_013397155.1 Irena cyanogastra | reverse complement strand
ATTTGCAAAGCCTTGTGCAAAAACAACTGCGATCTAAACCTATTGGTTCTACAGCTAATCCATAGAATTCTTCTGTTTTTTATTATTCAAATAGTGATTCCTACATGATTTAAGTCAAAATTGTTATTTATGCCAAACCCTTTCACCATACCACCCCCACACATAATCCAATTAGCTTCTGGAAGGAGAGGTACTCAAGCATGAAATAAGACCCAAAATAATTATATTTTGATGCACAAAAACTGTATCAAAAAAAAACCCTGGAAATTCTAGTGTTTAATTCTGCTAACTAGTTTTAATATTTACTCACTTTAAAATAAGCTAAAGGTTTTTAAAGGTGCATCTTTGGAATTGGTGTGAAATCATGTCAGCTACAGTTTTCAAAGAAAGATGTTGTTAAGTATACTGATGATACATTTACAAAAATTAGTAACATATGACAAAATTGAAATTAAAATCGAAATGTGACCTTGTCTCTTCAGTTATTTTTACTGAGCTTTATACTTCATGCCTAGCACAAACAGAGATCCAGCTATAAAACATTATTTAATGTTACTTATATGTGTTCCTTTAAGTCTTCATAAGTTGTTTATGTTAAGAAACTTTTTCAGTAAATATTAATAAGAGTTTGTTTTTATGATAGTATTAGGGAAATCCTTCCAGTCAAGTTCCTGGCTCTAGCCAAGCCTTAGACCTGACTGTCAGGGAACTATGCCATAAATCCCAGGTGGTTTTGTCCTAAAAATAAACTCACTTTGACTTGTAAATTTGGTCTTATAACAGCTGAACCCTCTTTTCAAGGTAAACTTGGAAGCCTTGTTCTGGAAAAAGCTGTCCAAGTCTAGCTTGGAGACCCTGGGTGAAGGTAAAGCATTTAGGCATTCACAAGTATTTTTGTTTGGTGGTGTTTATTGTTTACTAGATATGTTGCTATACTGATCACAATACAATAAGTGCATGTTATCTGAATTTAATAAGTTAAATTATGTACTTGTTATAGTTGTTAAGACTGAAAACAGAAGTGAGTACTGATAATCTATTCAATTACCACAGCAAACAGAACTTATTTGCCTTGTTATAAACATATCCAAATGGTACTACACAGTGGAATCACAATCAGAGACAGGAAAATTATCAGCCTGGTTACTCAGTGCTATGCTCTTTCTTAATTTTCTGTTTCAATGTCTGAAAACAGAGATACAAATGTAAACATCAAATTCATAACACCTACAAATATGCATTTTGATTGATAAGTGCTGACTAGGTCAAGGTCTGCACAAGTATTGAAATCTTTTAAATGATCCTGTTTAACTTAGTTTGTTTGTAATGTTCAAGTTATAAGTTGTAAATTTAAAGTAAGTAACCTGCAGCATGCCACCCGGGAACATTATACCTTTGATATCTCCTAGACATGATAATAAAAAACTGATGGGACACCAAAAGCTGGAAAAATTTGCTTTATCAGTTTGGTAAGGAGTTTTGTTTCTCCTTGTACAGTGCTTGTCATCCTTCTTGCAAGTGGCCCCACAGAAAGATAATAAAAATGGTTTTTATATTTCAAACCAGAAAAGGTGTAATTATGGCAGCATACAGATGGACTGTGTGCTTCATAAGAGGAGGAGGGGCTTGGTTACAGAGAGCCAATCACTGACATGAACGTAAACTGGCAGCTATTGGTCAATGAGCTGGGCGGTAACCAATCACAGCCAATCAGAGTTGAACACGGAGTCTTTCAAATCGCCTGTACAAAGAGCTGTGTGCACCAACAAACTCTGCTGCATGAAACCCTGATGTGCATCGTCTCGTCTCCACCATCCGTGACAAAGTCTTCCCAAAAAAGTGTGCATAGGAGATATGTGGGGATGACATTTAGTGAATCTTAGAGAGATCCAGCACCAGGCCTGAATTTTCCCAAGGAAAAACATTTTTCCTTTAAAGTGAACAGTTTTGTAGGCATTTTCTCATGTAGACATGTTCTCAGGAAAAGATTGATATAGGTTTTGTAAGCATCTCTTGTTCTCAAAATAACAGGTGCTGTTTTTCACTTTAGTTTGTTATTTTCTTGTGTGCGTTTTCAAAATGCTCTCTCTATCTCATCCAATGGTGGTAGAGAGGCGTTGTGTCATTTAACCAATCAAGCAGCTGTTAGTAAAAGACCCTATAAAAAGGAATGGATTGTTGAAAATGAAGCCTTCTGATTTTCTGGAATTCTGAGTCTTTTCTCCTCATTCTATGCACCACAGTGACAGAGACACTCTTCCTATCTGGAGTGCAGCTGAGCTTACTCATGGAGTAAGGGAGCTTGGCAGGTAACTGCTGGGAGACTGCAGGGAGCAAACAGCCAGGCTTCAGACTCAAAGGAGTAAGAGGACTACTCCAGGTCTGAAAAGGATAGAGAAGAGTTTCTTACTATTGCTTACTGATTTAATCTTGGAAAAGCTTGAAAGGGAAGTTCTGACTGCAGGGGCGTAACAGGTAGGAAGATTACTTGGCATCCTGCGAAACTTGGATTTGATCCCTGTGCAGGCAGAGTAGTCCCTGTAAGCCAAACCTCTTGTCCTCCCAGGAGACTGACCATGGCTACCTTCTTTTGTAAGTGTGCTCTTCAGCAAGCCAATTCTTCATCCTGGTTCCTGGAGCCTGGTCATCCCTTTCAGATCACAAGGCCATGTGATGGTTTTGAGCTCAGGAAATACAACTGAAATCTGAGACTGATACTTCATGTAAAACAGCTTCTTGGTCACCTGTGGAAAACCACCTGGTTTCCTGAGCACTGGGTTTTTAGGTAATCTTGAAGTTCTCCTACTGTTGAATTTTTTTTTTTTGACAGCTATTTTTGCTGCAGCTCATGAACTTCAATCAGTAAGTACCTCATACCATAGTGGCCTACTACTAGCATTTAGCTGTTTAAACAATAAGAATTGAAGCTGAGGAAAAGCAGTAATAAAATGACAGATGTTCTTTAAAACAATGGTTTTTAGTATCTCTGTACGTTCACAGTGAGCAGTAGTCAGAGATTCCAGGCTGATGTAACAGATTGCTTATAACACTGAGAATTTCTACCAGTTTTCTGGTACTGAACTGAAGTATTGTATCCCTCAAGCTTTTTAGTGGTTGTTGGATTGGTCTATATCTGAAATCTACTGTTGAAACATTCCTCTGGCTTACCAGATATCTTAGATTTTTTCAGCAGTGTGTAGTAACTATTGCTAGATTAATATGCATCAACAACACTAGCATAAACTCAAGATGATTCTGTTGGTTTCAGAATGCTCAGTGAAGCCAAGTCTTGGAAGAGTAATACAATATATTGTCTAGTAATTTGGAACATGCTGTATTTTTAAATTAAAAGTCTTAATGTCTTGTTAAATATTAGGAACAAGCTTCCCATTGAGATGAAACAGTCTGTTAAAATCCAAAGTATGATGTCTTTTTCTTTATTGAATATAGGTGTTTTGACTTGTCACAGTTCATATTGAAGCCTTTTTTTTCTGAAATCAATACAATGTATCTCAGATATATATTTCTAAATCTATAGTATACCTATGTTTTTATAGGTATAGATACATATTTTCTATATATGTTTCGGTCTAGATATTTAAATATTTTACATAGATGAATGTATATATCTATCTATCTATAGAATACACATGTATATTTAAATTGATATGCCTAGATATAATTATAGATATCTATATAGAAAACTAAATACCCAATATATTAATTTGTGTGTATTTCTACTGCATGTCTACTGATAATCTACTTTATATGTGGATACCTCTATCCATGTATCTATATATCAATATATCTACGTATTTTCTGTTTATATTTACCTATATAGAGATAAAAATACTATCTAAACATGAGTAGGTAGTTTTCTGTGCAGATATTTTTTTCACCCCATGAACATGGTCTTTCAGTTAGCAATGTGTCACACAGAAACACATGCTGCCATATGAGCTGCATTTATCACCAGACGGCCGGAGGCAGTGGGAGGAGTCACTGCCCAAGCCTGTGTTAGCTCTAACTGGGGCTTTCAGGCCCACCTTCTGCATGTTCTAGTGTCTCAGTGCTACAAGCTAACATGGAGCCACTGGGACACTAGCATGAGTTGTGTCATCCAAACTAAAGAGTAATGTTTAAGACTGTTTACTTCCGACAGAGAAAAACGGGCCAGGAATTTATAAAGGGTTAAATACTGTGGCTCTTGTTTCTTCCTTCAGAGAGACGATTGATTTAGCTTGGTTTATTCTAGTGACAAAATCAGTCAAGACCAATCAAGAAAAATACAGCTTCTGATGTTGGGATGCCATATATAGAATTACTCTGTCACTTATTCCAGAAGGCCCTGTGTAGATTTTCCAACATGTAGCTCCCCCAAGTAGTGACACATCAAAGATGCAAAAAATATTTGCTAATTTCTTTCCTTGGTTTGGGTGATCTGCTCCTTATTCTTAGCCTTTCTGATGGGTTGGTTGTAGATGAATAGGCCTTTTCTTATTTTCCAGGCCTGACAGAGCAGGCTCTTTCTTATCTCTTAGATTCTTATAGAAGAACACTGGAAAGATAAAACAATGTGAAAATCAGTGAGTCACAGTCTATAATTTAAACATAATTCACCATGACTCATTCATGAAATGCTTTTGCAGTTTCGTGTGACAAAACAATAACCATAACCATAATCATCACTGCTTACTCAATCTTGTCTTTACAGCTATGCAACTCTGTGATTCAAATGATTTTGGAGAGTCCTAGCAGATACAAATCGTCACAAAACCATCAGAAGCAAAAGAAGTCAATGACTTAAAGCAGCTGTGTGATCATACTTTTTTAAGGCTTCAGCTGGCACAAACAGCTTCAGTTGTTGCACAGACCCCTTTCCACTCTTTATTCAAGAAGGTCGTGAGAGTAAGTGTTCTGGGATGGGCAGCCTAAGCCAGACTACTCTCTCAAGACCTGGCTCTGTGCTCCCAGAAAACAACAGACCTCCTGTAGGGTCACTCAGTATTGCAGCCAGGGTTTTTCCCTCTTATTCCAGAGGCAGATTTGCCCTGGATTAAGGTCTGCCTGTTAATAGATGTTGCGGCTTCACTAAGGTCTGAAGAATAAATAGCAGTTGCATAGCTCTTTTAATGAGTGTGTCCCTTGATATAAGGCCTTGATTTGGTGCTTCATGTTCTCTGAACATCTTGCATGACCTAGCTTAAAACACAAAAAGGAAACTTAAAAAGCTGAATAAACTGGCGTTCAATACAGGGAGTGTTGGAAAGGATTAAAATAATTATATCAATGTTTCCACTAAATTAAGGGAGCTACAGCAAATTACTGCATTACAAGCTTTCAATTATAAAGGAATGTAGGAAAGAAATATGGCATATTAATCAAAATCTAGTTTTCCAGAAGGATCCAAGATAAAGAAGGATTTCTACAACAGTGAAGTGGCTTCTTTTGTTACCAGTGAGAGAAGACATAACATTTTTCTCATTACCTACCATAAATCCAAAATGCTAGACACTGGACAGAGCCTTCTCAATAGTTGTTAGCAGTGATGTTTTTGTAAAGGAAATCTGCATATTATGTCTTGGATTAGCAATCTGATTTATTCAATCATTGACACCAGTGTATTGCAATATATTAAATGGCACAAAAATCAATCAAGATTGTCAACATCTGTCACATTTAGAACTTCTTCAATTACAGAAAGAAGCCTTCCCAGAAGGAGATTTTTCAATTTACACTGAATGATAAAATGAATCTAACTTTAAAGACAGATTTTTTTTTGTAACAGGTTTCATGTGACCTTCCAAATTTCTTCAAAAGGTCTTTGGCAAGTTAACTTTGTACCTTAAACTTACTCTGTGCACCAAAAAGCAAAGAGAAAATGTGGCTCTTTACTTCTTCTGAATAAAATGTGTTGCTAAATAATATAATGAGGTCTGGGATTGATGCCATTGGTTGAGGGCTTTGGTGATACTGCATCTTTCATAATCCAGTTCAAAGCAGAATTTCTTTCAAAATGGCCCATAAACTTTTAAAGTGCATTTAGTCTCATATCTGACTAGCATAAGTTAGACTGCATTATTATGTATTTATTGTTGTGTGTAACACTATTTATCCAGCTAATTTTATAATCAGACATTAACAAGGGACAAATATGTTAAACAAAGTGGTATCAAAAATTTACTTAAACTTTAACATAGTATGCCATCAGAATATAAAATATAAAATAAACCTAATTTTCAATCATTGACTAAATGGAATACTAGAAAATTGTCTTACAATCACACACCTGACACCAGCACTAATTTATAATTCTCTCTCAATATCTGTGAAGTATCTGTGGTATTTAAGAAATTATAGATAGTCTACGGCATTCACAGGCAGTCTGTGCCTGAAATCTGTCTTGAAAGAAGCATTTCTAATATCTAGCCTGAATATTTTTAACTAAAATCCATTACTACTTTTTGTCCTCCTGTGACCATGAATTGATNTATATACTATTATATATCACATTAATACATGTGACCAGTGTAAAATTATAATTTTCAAACCTTTAGTTTCAAATAAAAAAATGTAAAAAATCCTTTTTTTGTGGTTTTATTTTTTTACTCTTTTAAGAAAATTAAGTTTATGATAAAGCCTTACGACATCCTTACTGATTTTTTTAATATTTTAGTTCTGAAAGGTTTTATGGAGACCATGTCACAAGAAATGCAAGCATAGGTTACATATTGTCTCTGCAACTTAAGTCGTATTGTAACTACTATCTAACTACTCATCTCAATCATGATAACTATATAAATTGTTTTTCCTTAAATCCTTCTCCATTTCCTCTAGTTTATTTGTGTTGCATCCACCTCAGCAGTTTTGCAGTCTCATATATGTGGTATCGAATCACTCTCCAGAGGAAACGCAAAGCTTAGTCCTGGAACAGATGACATTCCTGAAGGAAAGAGAAAATAAGCACAAGGTTTTCTGGGGTGCAGTAGGTTAATTGGTGTCTCTGAAAATTAGGCTGTAAGTGGATAATGTTTCAGTTAGAAAATAGATTGGGTTTATGAGGCAGTTCTTTTTATATGATTGAATTAACTCTAAGCTTCTTTATGAGCTATTTATATTGATGTACAAATCTACTAGCAAAAAGAAAATACTTTCTGAGGATGTAATTAATTTGTTTTAATCTATTCTGTAGTTTAAATTGAAAGACAGCATAAGCATCCCACTTGAATAGCTTGCTAAGACACCATCTGATTTGATTAATAGNCTTATATAAGCTTTGAATATCCCAGGATAACTTATCTAAGGAAGGGAATAATCTTTGATACAGGATCTGCATCGGTCCCTGATCACTCTTCCTGCTTTTCTCCTGTTCTGTAAAGTTGATCTACACTTAAGAAATTTACAGTGGAGGACTGTTGCTCGGCAAAGCACATAGGTAAACTTGTGTATATTTCATATAGTGATTATGGTCTTTTCACTTCGGCAAATTTACTTTTAGAAAGAAATTAAAAGAGAAGATTCTTTTNCTTCCACCTCAGCAGTTTTGCAGTCTCATATATGTGGTATCGAATCACTCTCCAGAGGAAACGCAAAGCTTAGTCCTGGAACAGATGACATTCCTGAAGGAAAGAGAAAATAAGCACAAGGTTTTCTGGGGTGCAGTAGGTTAATTGGTGTCTCTGAAAATTAGGCTGTAAGTGGATAATGTTTCAGTTAGAAAATAGATTGGGTTTATGAGGCAGTTCTTTTTATATGATTGAATTAACTCTAAGCTTCTTTATGAGCTATTTATATTGATGTACAAATCTACTAGCAAAAAGAAAATACTTTCTGAGGATGTAATTAATTTGTTTTAATCTATTCTGTAGTTTAAATTGAAAGACAGCATAAGCATCCCACTTGAATAGCTTGCTAAGACACCATCTGATTTGATTAATAGTACTCTGGATCAAATGTCAGCTTTCTTCCTAAGTAAAATAAATTTAAATTGCTGTCTTAATATAGAAATACAAAATATATGTAGTGTGCTTCAATATGACCCCTTAGGTGTGGCTTGCAGTAACACGAACGAAAGGTCCCAGCTGTTCTAAGTTCAATCACAAGGCAGTGCCTTAGCAGTGCAATCAGTTTGTCCTAGATTCCTTCCAGCGTAGTTCAGGATGCTCTCTGACAAGCATATGTAATCCTCTGAGAAGCTCTGTGTTGTGAAGTCCTCTTTTAGATGAAATTTTAAATAGATTAGGCTTTTTTTTTTTTTTTTGCTTTAGCTTCCAGGACTTTACATGCATAAAACCAGAAATTATGTCAGAAAACATTAATATTCTGTTACTTCCACAAAGTTTGTTTGGCCTTGTTTTCACTTTGTGCATCTGTAATATACATAATATTCTGTGTATGCTACAATTGTGTATGTTATAGTTGTCACGCAGCTTTTCATGAGGGAAAAATAAGATCCTGAAGAAGTCACATAAACAAATAAAAGAGTTAGAGTTTGCTAGTCTGTAGGAAGCTTCAGAATTTGTATATTACTCCTGTATATTACAACAACTGTATAAGGGTCTCTTCTCTATTTGAGAACAGGTTGCCATTTCTTATGTTGATTGGACTTTTTGGGGTTTTCTTCTCCATCAATGTTACTGTTACTTGACATTAGTCATCATATAATCATCGATTAATTACCCTTTGTATTTCTGAAATATCTCACCCTGCAGTCTTGTCTGGCCACCAAACCTTCAGTTCATAGAACATACTGTCTACAGAAAGCACTACAGAAGACTACAGAAAGTCTTGTTTCACCTTATTTAAAAATTTAATTATTTGGATGTTGCGTCGCACACCTCTGGCCACCAGTGATCTCTGACCCGGCCAGCAGCGGAGCAGCCGGAGATGGGTCAGCAACAACAGCCTGGGGGATCTTTGGAGTGCACAGGGAAACCCTTGGGTCATGGGAGCACAACGGTGGCATGGTCACATGGTGCAGCAACAGAGAAGAGATGGGCACAACTCAAGTGACAAAACTGAAGATATTTATTAAATAAATAAATAAAAGGGGCACAAATGAGGGTGCAAAACATAAGGAGGCTGCTTCAGAAGACCTCGAAGTGGGGCTGGTGCACATGTATAGGCTTGCATAGAAAGTTCCAGAAGCCTTCTGGCCAATCACCAGCTGTTGATCTGCATGGCCACTCCCAATCAGTCCTAGAGTCCTTTGCTGTTCATGATCAGCTCACCATAAGTAGTCTGGGTGTCATCCATTGTGGCTTCTCTCCTCCCCAGGCTTGGTGGTGGGCTCTGGTTGTCTGGTGCATAGCTGTGTGGTCAGTTCTTGGCCTGTCTCCTCCAGGACAAGCTATCACATTTGGAGAGTGCCATTTAAAATTTCAAAGGTTGTTTTCTATTTTCTACTTTTTCCACTCTAATCACCATCAGAATCATAACTGGAGTCACTGTGTTCATAGCATATTTCAAATTTGGAATATCTGGTAATGAGGTGAGGCTGCCCCAGTGCAGAGCAGAGCAGGACAATCCCCTCCCTTGCCTGCTGCAGTTTGAATTTATTTCACTGATTCCTTGTTAAGTGGTTTATCTCTGTTGTACCCTCATGTTCTCCTCAAGCTGGTTTACCCCTGCATTTTACCCTCCCTCAAAGCTGTCCCTCATGCCATTCCCTGCCCCTTGTTCCAGATCTTTCCCTGACTGTCAAGGCAATCCAGCCCCTTTTGTTCCCGAACCTTCTCTGCCACTTTCACCTCGGGCCAGTCCCTGTCTTTGATGCCTCTTTGGAATTCCCCTACTCCTGGAAGCCCCATTGGCCCATGTGACCCATCCTCTCCACTCTCCTACCCCAATTGGCCCCAGACACTTGATGTAATCCCCTCACTCCTCCCCTGAGGATTCCCTATTGGTTAGCTGTTTGTATCCACCCCCTGACTTCCATCTGTATAAGACTCCTTGCACGATAGTGCTGAGCACTTTTTCGTCCTGCTCTCTTCGTGTGGCATAAACCCTTCCTTGTGGGACTTCAAGATGGAGAGCCTCCTCCTTTCTCCTCTGCCTGGTCCCTGTCATGGCTTGGATCTGGCACCGTAGAGCAAGTGGCTCTAAGGGTTCTGCCTCTGGTAAATCCCCATACCGAGGCAGTTCCCCACTCCTGGCATGGTGACGGAGTTCTAAGAGCTAGCCCAGGCTCCAGTAGCTACATCACTTGCCCGGCTGGCCATGCTGTCCCTGATGCCCCCAGGACACGCCTGGCCCTCCTGGCTGCCAGGGCACTGCTGGCTCATGTTCAACTTGCCATGGACCAGCTCCCCAGGGCCCTTTCCACGGCACTGCTGTCCAGCCTCTCATTGCCCAGTCTGTCTGTACATCCAGGGCTGCCCCATCCCAGGTGCAGAATCTGGCACTAGCCCTTGTTGAACTTCATATGGTTGGCGACTGCCCATCTCTCTAAGCTGTTGGGGTTTCTCTGCAGGGCCTCCCTACTCTTGAGGGAGGCAACAGCACCTTCAAGTTTTCTATTGTTTGTGAACATGCTCAATAGCCTTTCCAGGCCTACATCCACAGGGCCTAAGATGGAGCCTGTGGAACCCCACCACTGATAGGCCACCGGTCTGATGTCAAGCCAGTCACTGTAAGCCTTTGTGCCCCACCCATGAGCCAGCTGCTCACTAACCACAGGATTTGTTTATCCAGCTGTGGACTGGACATTTTGTCCACAAGGATGCATTGAGAGACAGCATCAAAAGAGGTTTTACTGAAACCCCAAAAGATTCCATCAACTGGATGCCCTTGATCAACTGGGTGGGTTACTTTGTCTTAAAAGGAAATCAGGTTTGATAAGCAGGACTTTCCTGTCATGAACCTGTGCTGTCTGTGACCAAGGACTGCTTTGTCTTTCAAATATTTTTCAGTCCCCTCCACAGTAATCTTTTCCTAGTCACTGAAGTGAGACTGACAGGCCTGTGTTTCTGCAATCCTCTTTCTTGCCGTTCTTGAAAATTGGGACAACATGCATCAGCTGTCAGTCAGCTGGGACCACTCAGGATTCCCAAGACTGCTCAAAAATCATTGAGAGAAGTTTTCAAATGACACTAGCCAGTTCTTTGAGGATTCTCAGATGAAGCCCATCAGGCCCCGTAGATTTGTAGGGATCCAGCTGCAGCAGCTAGTACTGCACAGTTTCAGGGTTGATTTTTGCACTGTCATGATGCTCCAGCTCAGGGCATTGCAACCCCCTTGTTCCATTTGTTCCATCATCTATGCTGAAGACAAAGGCAAAGAATGTGTTAAACACCTCTGCCCCGTCCATGTCCTCGTTTGTGAGGTGAGCATCCTTATCCTCTAATCGGCTGATGTTATTTTTACTTTACTTATTGCCATTAAGATGTTTTTTAAAACTTTTTTATTCTCCCCCACATTTCTGGCCAGCTTCAACTCCAGTTCAGTTTTGGCCACACAAATTTTCTCCACACAGTGAAAAGCAGCATCTCTGTGCTCTTCTCATGTCACACACCTGTTTCCAAGAGAAGATTCCTGCTCTGCCTTCTGCCTCCCCTGCTTGACTTCCAGTATTTGGGAATTGCCTGTTCCTGTGCCCTTAGGAGATGATTTTTAAAAACTGACCGGCACTGATGGAGCCCAGCATCTGCAAAAACATTTTCCCAGGGACTGTACTTACTAAATTCTTGAACAGCCTGAACTGAGAAGTCAGTTCTTCTCATGTCCAGAGTTGAGGTTTTGCTGGCACATTTTGCCCTGTCAACAGAGATTTTAAACTTGATCACTTTGTGGCTACTGAGGCCAAGACAGACACCAATCTCCACTTCACTCATGAGATCCACTCAGTTGACAAGCAGTAGATAAGATGGCATCATTTTGAGTCAGCTCTTTTCTCCCTCGTACTTTCCAGCAACAGCTCTTTGTGATAAAACACCATACTTCAGGGTAAAACGATTGAAAACTTCAAAGCCTATTTTTTCCATTTAATTGCCTATACAGCATGCCCCATTAAGAGTAGGAACCAGTAGGTTTATAGTGCATTTCCATGCTCTCTGTCTGTGGTTTCCTGCACTGGTGAATGAGAGTGAGTCTTGTTTTCTCTTATAACTTTAGCTGCCAAAAATTTAAGCCATACATCTTCTGTGTTCTACTGAAGAAATCTGTCCTGGAAATACAATAAATTGGAAGTCACTGTGATGAACGGATTAATCTTTTTAAAAAATATATAATTTTGTAAATTAGTTACTGTAAAAGTTAGGAATTTTGTACTGACTTTCCTTCCAGATCTTCGTAATCTTTCCAAAGAAACTTTTAAGTAAGCTATGATTTATGGGCTTGATCTTTTCCAGAATCTGTAGTAATCCTCCATTTCCATGACTGAGTAGTTCAACCCATATTTGTGGTATTACAGCCTAAGCCATTGTAATTTACAGTGTTGCTAAACTTATTTTATTTGCCCTGTACCAGACTCCAATGAAATGATGAAGTTTTTGCATGACATCTTTTTGACTGAAGAGAGAGATCTTTAATACTGGATGTCGCCCATGTTCTTTTACATCAAGCCGTAAATATTTGGGAACATGAAAAGTAGGAGAAAAACAACCAACAAAAACCACGTCACAGAATCACAGAATCACAGAATCACAGAATGAGCTAGGTTGGAAAAGACCTCTGAGATCATTAAGTCCAACCTCTGACCTAACACCACCTTATCAACTAAACCATGGCACTGAGTGCCGTGTCCAATATTTTTTTAAACACTTCCAAGGACAGTGACTACACCACCTCCCTGGGCAGACGATTCCAGTGCCCTATCACTCTTTCAGTAGAGAATTTTTTCCTGATGTCTAACCTAAACTTCCCTGATGCAGCTTAAGACTGTGTCCCCTTGTTCTGTCAGCTGCTGCCTGGAGAAACAGACAACAGACCAACCCACACCTGACTGCAACCACCTTTCAGGCAGTTGTAGAGAGTGGTGAGGTAACCTCTGGGTCTCCTTTTCTCCAGGCTAAACACCCCCAGCTCCCTCAGTCATTCCTCACCGGGTTTGTGTTCCAAGCCCCTCACCAGCCTCATTTCCTCCTCTGGACACACTCAAGCGTCTCAACGTCCTTCTCTGAGGGGCCAGAACTGGACTCGGCACTCAAGGTGTGGCCTCACCAGTGCTGAGTACATGAACTGTCTTAGGTCTCAAGAACAAGAAGACATTCCTGATGGCAAAATAAGCTATGGATTTTTAGCTATTCAAGAAGATAGGTTGCTCAAAAACTTATTCTGATTCACCTGCAGAATGACACCTGAAATGAAACCTATAAGTTCTGCCTGCTGTCTGGTGCCTGTTAACAACTGACAAACATGAGGCGTCATAAAATGTTCAAAACTTAAAAGGAAGCTGAAGACATCAATCTTAGGGCTTTCTGGATAACATAATTGTGTATCAGTAATAAATGTAGCAGAAGTAAAGATTTTGATATGAAGTCACCTTTTATTGCAACTCATCCATACAATTATCTTCAAAAGTACATTAGATGAAGAATAAAGACTAAATGGATGTTCTTCAGGGGCTCCATATCAACAAAAGTTAGAGTCACCTAAAAAATCGGCAGACTTTTAATGTCTTTTGTACATTAAGGCTTGTGACCATTTTGGACAGCTATGAATTTTTGTTGTAATTCCCCCATTTTCCAATATGATCATGGGATGTCTGTGGTTTCTTTTGTTCTAGAGCAAAGATAAGTGTGACTACATTTCTAAGCATTTTCCTAGGTATAAGAATGGCCTTGCATTTTCTGAGGTCTTTCTATTAACCTCTCTTGTCTGTTTGAATTTATTAAAGATAGGTTTTGTTGCATTTTTTAGTTTTTGGGTTTTTGTTGGTGTTTTTTTCAAAATAAACTGATCCAGTTTTTCTGTACCAGTTCATGACAATCTGAGCAAACCATAGCCCTTATTTCGTGGGCAGGCATACCTATGACTTAACAAAATCAGTAATTACTTTTGAGAAGTTAATGTGTATGTGACAAGTTACTCACTGCAGAAATGTAACACCAGTACCTGAATCTTGTGCTGTAAAGATCAAACTCCTAAAGAGCAGTAATGACACGTGGTTGCTCTTGTAGCTGTCACTGCTAACAAAGCTCCCTTCACCAGCCTTGTGCAGCCTGTTGTCTCTCTCGTTGGTGCTCACTGTTTGTGGCTCTGCCCTATGTTTCTGAAGTGACAGGCTCCATTTATGAATGGATAACTATCACAGTAAACAAGCAGTTGATTATATTTTTAGTTGATACTTTTTCTGTAGGTAGGGGAGTGCAGCTGGTTCATCCCTGACACCTTCTGGTGCTCAGAACTAGAGGATGAAAGTGATGGCAGTGGAACAAAGCTAAGGTGCCTGGAAACTTCATTGTTGTTAAACCTCAAATGAATAGAAAGCTTTAACATCTGAACTAGGGAAAAATATCCAAAATAAGAAAGGCCTGTAAAGACCTACTCAGCTATCTGTAGTATTATGTTACAATGTAAAAATATGATAGAAAAAAGTATGTATTTCTTCATAGTAACCAATTCTGTAATTGGAAAAAAATCAGAAAAAATATGTTTCTCTTCCCCTCCTCAGAATGTTTTGATGGCATTTAACTCATTTGATTAGATGATATAAAATCACTTGTGACTTTAACAAGGAGGAGCATAACAAAGTTAGGTGCCTGGGAGACAGAATGACAAAAGAGACTGTTTTTTGTCAGTGCAAGAAAATACACAATAAAAGACATAATTGTAACTACAAACATACCTTGGGGGGATGTCCTAAATTAACTATACCTTTCAGGAAAAAGGATCTGTGCATAAGTCCATGAAATTACTTGCCTAAAATGTAGTTGTGCACTAGGATAGCAAATAAGAAAATAAGGATGGAAGAAGGAGAGATAATAAGGATTCCTGTAATTACCATAGTCCTATGTAATGAGGATTAGAATGAAATATAAAATTAGTATATTACCTATAAAACTTTGTTATTATCCTATATGTCTGACAACGATTATCCTATTTAGAAAGAGAATATATATGTAGCATGGGAACATGGCTTTTATTTAGGCTTAAATTTACATTTATAATTTATATGAATTAAGTAGAACCTTTTATAGCTGAACAATCATCATTTTTAAAATAGCTGTTTTGTACTGATGAAATAGTACTTACTTATTTGCAGGGAGGATGTGGTTCCTGTGGAAATATAATGAGCTGAAGTGAGGGAATAATAAAGTGGAATTACAGCAGAGGAAATTGTTCCACTGTTACCCCATTTCTACAGTGTTCATGGAGCAGCTGAATGGATGAGAATGTATGTAGCAGACCACCCTGAGTGCTGTCATGTGGTATGTAAAGGACACCCAGGGGGTGGGATGCAGCCAGATGAGTTTATGCAGGGCAGGTCCTGCCTGATGAACCTGATCTCCCTTTATGACAGGGAGACCAGCTTAGCATGTGAAGGAGAGGCTGTGGATGTTGTCTGCCTGGTAAAGCCTTTGACTCTGTCTCCCATAGCACCCACCTAGACAAAACTGGCTGTTCATGGCTTGGACAGGTGTGCTTTTTACTTGGTGAAAACTTCCTGGATTGCCGAGCACAGGGAGTGCTAGGGAATGGAGTTACAAAACCTAAAGAAAAGGAGGCTCGGGGCGGACCATATTAATTTCTACAAATACCAGAAAGGAGGTTGTTCTGAGGTTGGGGTCGGTCTCTTTCAGANCAGCTGGTGGCCAGTCATGAGTGGGGTGCCACTCCTGACTCAGTATTAGGGCCAGTCATGTTTAGTATCTTGATCAATCATCTGTCAAGGGCACCCTCAGTTGTTACAGGGATTGACAAGGATGTTGTCCAACCAAATATCTCCCGAGGCTGCAGCCATCTCACTGGCCAGGAGCTGAAGGTGTGTGGGGTTAAAACCAGTGAGAGCATCCAGACCAGGTCTNCCAGCTTAGCATGTGAAGGAGAGGCTGTGGATGTTGTCTGCCTGGTAAAGCCTTTGACTCTGTCTCCCATAGCACCCACCTAGACAAAACTGGCTGTTCATGGCTTGGACAGGTGTGCTTTTTACTTGGTGAAAACTTCCTGGATTGCCGAGCACAGGGAGTGCTAGGGAATGGAGTTACAACCAGCTGGTGGCCAGTCATGAGTGGGGTGCCACTCCTGACTCAGTATTAGGGCCAGTCATGTTTAGTATCTTGATCAATCATCTGTCAAGGGCACCCTCAGTTGTTACAGGGATTGACAAGGATGTTGTCCAACCAAATATCTCCCGAGGCTGCAGCCATCTCACTGGCCAGGAGCTGAAGGTGTGTGGGGTTAAAACCAGTGAGAGCATCCAGACCAGGTCTTTCAAATGCCCTATATAAGGGAGAGGTTGGGAAAATAAAGTTCTCTGTTGCCACATGAACTCGGGGGTGAGTGGTGTCTGTCACCTGTGCCTCTTACCCCCACACGTGACCTAACACTCAGTCAGTGTGGAGATGACACTAAGCTGGCTGAGAGTGTTGCTCTGCCAGAGGGCAGGAAGGCTCTGCAGAGGGATCTGGCCAGGCTGCATCCATGGGCNTGAGGCCACACCTCGAGTGCTGTGTCCAGTGCTGGCCCCTCACTGCAAGAAGGACACTGAGGGGCTGGAGTGAGTCCAGAGAAAGGCAACAGAGCTGGGGCAGGGCATGGAGCACAAATCCTGTGAGGAGCAGCTGGGGGAGTGAGAGTTATTTAACCTAAAGAAAAGGAGGCTCGGGGCGGACCATATTAATTTCTACAAAGACCAGAAAGGAGGTTGTTCTGAGGTTGGGGTCGGTCTCTTTCAGAAGGAAATGGCCTCAAGTTATGCCAGGAGAGGTTTATATTGGATATTAGGAACACTTCCTTCATGCATAGGGTTGTCAAGCACTGAAACAGGCTGCCCAGGGAAGTAGTGGAGTCACCATCCCTGTGGGTATTTAAAAGATGTGTAGACATGGTGCTTAAAGACATGGTTTAGTGGTAGACTGGGCAGTTTTAAGTTTACAGTTTGACTTCATGATCCCAAAGGTATTTTCCAATCTAAATGCTTCTATGATCCTATCATTTGAAGGAAAATTCTGCAGCTTCTGGATTTTGACTGAATGACAGAATCTACAGTGTTTCTAGTTTTAAAATCTAGAATAGGATAATACAGATTCTAAAGTAAAGCACACAACTGTCCACATCTGCTTCGTATTATCTCCTGGACTTTTTATTTGCCAAGTATTTAATATGATAAATTAACGTTGCAGTATCATATGAAAAATTTAACTTTTTAAATTTAGTAACAAGATGCTTTTGTGTGTCAATTTGCTCTCTAGAATTTGAACTATTTTGCAAGGTTCACTTGAAGATTATGCTAGATTTGATATCCTGCCATGAAAGGCATTTTGACTGCTTTATATTTTTGAGATGTTACTTTGTTCAAAACAAGTCTCAAAACAGTTAGGAAAATCTGTAAGATAATGTTTGAATTTTAACAAGTATTCTGGGAGCCAGAACTGTTAGTGAAATCCAGCCTCTGAATATCCATTTCCTTTTGATCAAGCATTACATCCTAGGAGTGCAATTTATTCCATAACTCTGAAGCAGTTACATAAGTGTGATCATCATCTGCACTAGGCACAATTTCAAATCAATGCTATTCTTTTATACTTTTTTCCTTGAATGGGAGAGGCCTTTGTTAATCTCATATCACATTGAAAAAAAATAATCTCCCTATGGAGCTCCATCTATCATAAAAGGAAAATAAAATATGAAGCTCTTGGGATATTGCCTCAATTTCTCTATTGGTGCATTCATAAAACAAATTGTTACAAATAGGAGAGATAAAAATGCTAGGATTCTGTGCTACACTTAGCAAGTACCTAGATAATTTACGGAAATGCCTCATTTCCATTCAGGCTAAAGAACTTGTCTTGAAAGAGTTAACATAATCAGTTAACTGTCACAATTGTTGTAGGACCTGATTCTGAAATTAGCAATTTGCTGAAGACCTAGGGCTGTACAATTTTGGCATTCTGTACAAATTGCAAGGGTTAGCATGTCAGAGTGAAAGAGATGCTCTTAATGGTAATAATATTGACATGTTTTTACTCCAAGCCTTTTCTGAAGTTTAACAAAAGTGCATGATATTAAAAGAACTAATTATGTTTTTTCCAAGTCCTAAACAACAATCCTGACAACTACATTTGAATTTAACCTGTATTTGAATGCTTTGTTAGATTTAGTGAACAAACATAGAGAATTTGTGTAGATGTGGCCTCCATTCGTAGGGTTTGGACCCTGATAGACTACTGAGGGAAATCCCTAGCTGGGCTTAGCCTTTTGGATAAAATTACAGGAAGTATGTATGTGCACCTTTGTAAGCTGCAGTTTATCTGTTTCAACTTTGTGTCAGCAAAATGAAACTAAAAACACAGGAGAGGCCACCAATAAACCAGGACAAGCAATCATTCAGCTCAGAACCTTATCTCTGAAAGTGGACAGATGAGAACTGTTAGAGCAGAACCAAAGAACAAGGACGTTTTTTACTGCTTTGTCTCCCAGCACCGAAATAAAAATATTTCAAGAGGCTTAGTGTCTGTGTGTTTTATAGACTTCTCTTCTGCAGTTTCAGCATCCATGATGTCTTGCCACAACTAAGTCCTCCACTTACCTACACTCTAAGAAAACAACTTTCTTAAGCCTTTCAAATGGAAAAACTGAAAACTGGTAAAAATACTTTTACCCTGTCAAGGACAGTAGCTTCTCTAATTGAGGGAATCAATCTCAGACTTGGTTGAGAGGGGGAGAGGCTTGAAGGAAGTGGGCAGAAAAGTGCAGCTGTTCCCTGAAGTGATGCTTTAGTTTTATTTCATCACTCATGTGGAAAGTTGATCTGTAAGGGAGCAGTGAAAAAAGAAGACTTAACTAGAGTTCTGGTTCATGTCTGGATTATATGGAGGGCAGATTTCTTCTTCTATTCTTACAATATTGAAGGGGAAAAAAATCAAAATCTTGTTTTTGTTAATCTGCAGGCTCCTTTGGTCTCAGGGAAAATCCTGTTTAGCTTCCGATTGTGGATGAAAGTTTGAGCTCTATCATATGTCTGTGCTGGATGCCTTCAAAGGGCTGTGGTTTCTGTTATCACATGCTGGGTTTCAATAAGATGCACCTCAGAGGTGCTCAGCCTGAGGCATGAAAGTGTTGTACATAACCTGCTGTTACTTGGCTGACCTGTCATGAAGAGCAGGGAAAAGACAGAATTCTGTGATACTTGAGGAACAAGGGAGCCATTTTCCAATAATGTTAACCTTTATTTCTCTGAACCAGTTGGCCAGCTTGGACATCTCAACATTAACAAGAATTAATTTAATCTTATGTTAAGAAAAAGGGCACAGACTTTAAACTTGGGACTTGCATAAGGCTTAACAAAGAAAAATGAATATATATGTATTTACTGGGGATGAAATAATCCTAAGCAGCAATCTGGGTGGACATTGACTGTCTCAGCAAGGGCCGTGCAGCCCTGGGGTCCTGGGGACAGTGAGATGCACAAGAGCCACCCTGAGGCTGGCAGCAGCACGGGCCATCCCCATCCAGTGCTTCAGTAGCAGGGGCACAGGCAGGAGATCAAGGGATGTGGTGGACCCCCTCCACCTGGCACTTCCTGGAACACCACAGAGAAAACTGTGTCCAGTTCTCCAAACCAAACTTTGGTCCCCTCCAGGTGTAGAGATTCAATTGAAGAGAGTCAAATGGAGGCCACTGGGGTGGAACATGGTTGCAGTCTTACAGTACCTACAAGGTAGTGACAGAGAAGATGGAGGTGCCCTCACAAGAGTACAGGATGACAGGACAAGAGGCAGCAAGCATAGGTTGCTTCAGGGGTAATTCTGTCTCCATGTAAGACTTTTTTCCCCTCTGTGAGAACAATTTAACATTGAAATAGAACCCACAAAGTGGAATGGGTGGGTTCAGGCAGTGTGAGAAGTAACCATGCAACAAATTTTTTAGGTTTGGTTTAGTTTCTGGTTTTGTTGCAAGCAAACTGAAATGAGGCATGAAACCTGAATCCATCTAGGAGTTCCTTAAGCAAATCTGTGTTTTGTTCTTTAAAATGATCTAGTGAGATTTTCTTTGTGAAGTAAAGCAGTCAAACTTAGGACTTCTTATACCAGTTCATATAAAGTGGCAGTACAAATAGCTATGTGCAGTGTTAAGCATTCACTACTACAGATTTATTATGTATTTCTGGCTAAGTCGCTTAATGTACTGTTAAAAATCCAGGGGGCTTTTTTGTTGTTGTTGTTGTTTTAGTGGTGGTGGGTTTGTTTTTATTTTTGGATTTTGTTTGTTTAATTTTGTTTTGTTTCTGTCTTTTATTACTCCACTTCTTGTAGTTTCTGTTCCTTGACTTAATTCTCTTTATGATCACATCCTCCAGTGGACTATACATGGCTATATTAGTGCTTGCTTTGATTATTTATCTATTTTTTAAATTGCCTTAACTATATATTTGTTTGGTTAGAAAAGTATGAACTTTGCATTTATTTAATTTTAGTGCATTTAGATGCTCTCTCCTGTACCTAGGGACAAGTTCAGATTTGTTTATAGCAATCCATTTAAAAAATAAGGTGATATAGTTCCCCTTCCCTGTGTGACATTGATTCACATTCAATTCACGTGAATAGTGATAAATTGCCAACTTTGAAATGAGCAGATACTTCCAATCAGAACATTTTTAATGCAAAATTTAGCATCACTACTTGACTCAGCAGACTGAGACTTGAATGTGCATTACAGTGAACTTACATTTCCATCACTGAGTTTGTCCCCTGGTACCAAGGTTGCATTACTATTTTATTGGAAGCACGATTTCAGACTCTTGGGGTATTAATAACACTGGAACTCACTTTAATGTATTTTCAGATAAAAATTCATTGCTAAAAGACTCATGACTTTGGGCCTGTCACCTGCAAAATGTTTGCTGGATTATGTAGTACAGTGAACTGTTACAGTTGAACAGGTAAAAAAATGTCATAATCAAGAAATCAGACACTTTTAAGTGTCTGCGCCTTCTCCACACTGCAGATTTCCTGTAGAGCCTTTTAGTTACACCACCTGAAAAAGTGCTGAAAATGGCCTGGCTGGCAGTATGAGATGCCTTAATTGTGAAGTGCTGTACCCATTTGTCAGCCGTGTATTCCTCAATTTAATAAATTCATCACCTCATTTGATGTTTCCAAACTTTTTCTCTGTTCACTATTATTATACTCACCCTTTGAACAGTTGTTGAAAAATTTAGCCTGCTTGTTTTTGTTTGTCCTTTTTCAATGTAAATAGCTATCAGTTTGATGTTTGGGAAGAGGGTGTGTGTCTAACCATTAGAGCAAACACACCTGCAACACTCTGATGTGTATGGAGTAGGAATTGAGTCTAAATCTGTGCTCTCTCAAGGGTTTTGTGTTTGACAGCCTGAGTCAACAGGGTACATATAACCTGTTCCGTCCAGGGGGAGCTGGGTACTGCTAGCAAAGACAACAAAGTGTAGCCAGCATCATGGCAGGGTACATTAATCTACCCCTGGTTCTTTCTCTAGATGTAATTTTACACCTGGAGAAATAATTCCATTTGGTCAAGGTGCATGACAAATCTTATTTTCCCAGGTAGAGCTCTACCTGAGTTTCTTGAAGATTAGGCTGAATTCTCCAGGTATCACAACAGGATACTATTTGCTCCCTGGTTTTGGTTAAGCATTCTTTCCAATATCAAATCCTTATACTTCTCAGGCTGTCTCCACCAGTTACATTTAACCTGCTCTGACATACAGCCTTGTCAAGTAGCCAGAGTGTTGTCTCCAAGAGTGTTCTATGTATTAAATGTTTTCTGAACACTTTTTTGAGCTGTTTCATTTCTGGGCCTAATGACATTTAAAACTGCATATGTTTTTACTCATTTCCCTTGCCTCATCTGCTCTGAGGGACTGATCCTTCTGTTTTAGTTTGTTGACAAATCTAAAAATTTATTATATGGATTGTGATTTTTTTCTTCTAATGTCCAAATTACTTTTCCTGTTTTGTTTTGAATTATCTTAAGGCTTTTTAATATCTGCTGTGGCTGTGACTATTAATTGATCTGCTCTACAGGGTGTTGATAGCATTATTAGGTATTCCTAATAATCACTCCATTAGCTGTATCTGGGACAAGACCAAAAAGCTGAGATCTTTTCAAGTTGTGTTGCAATTCTCTCTAAGAAAAGCAAACTAGAATATTCCTCTTTATTGGCCTATGGCTATCATCCCAGAGGTTTTAAGTAGTGTTATCTTCTATTTTTAGGTATTGTCTCCTGATTCATAGAGTGAAGAATTGTGGATTACTGCCACTTTGGATGACATGCTTTAGAAAATGCTGTGATGTATTAAAGCTTGCTAGCCTTCTTTAGGGCTGATTTATCTAAGTACCCAGCTGCAAATGTCACATTAGTTTGTGGAACAATTCAGGGGTTCAAAATAATTCTTTCACTTTTTCAGTTCTTTGGCTTTCAAAAAATAAGGTGTGAAAATATAAAATGTGGATCAAATTCCACTCCCATAGTAAGCGAAAACACAAGTGTTTGTTTTTTTTCATTTCTTCTCTCTCTTTACTATACTTAGAGAGTTCTACCAAACAGATAGACATATATTGAGAGAAGAAATACAAAGGAGATCAACTTAGTTCTGAATCAAGTCATTCTGACCATTGGAATTAGCTAGATTTCCTGCTGTGTTACAATGAGTTTAATGCCAAATGCTCTCTCAGCAGATTAGATTGCAAGGAACTAGAACCATGTATGGCTTTTCTAAAAGAAGGGCCCTAATTCTACTGCTGGAAATCTTGGCAGTACCCATGGGAGTTGTTTCAAGAAGGAGCAACCTTCAGGGGTCTCTGGTTCTATTTATGCTTCTTGCTTTTTGTGTAAAACCTCTCAGACAACCTCTGCGACTTGCTGACAAGCCACGCCTAATCCTGCCATGTAACTCCTAACTGGAGCTGGGCAGGAGTCATTCTCCCCCACCTCTCTTACTGCAAATACCAAACACTAGATTTGCACATTGTTCCTAGCTTTCTTAGCAGCAGAGATAAGAACAAACCCTCTCCTTTGCTTTCACCATCCCTAAGGAACTGGGGTGGAATATGGAGAGGTGGAGAGGATGAAGGCTCTTGGCTCACAGTTTGTTTCACAACTCACTATTTTCCTGGGAGTAGTCGTTGTGAAGAGGACAAGTTAGTTGTCTCATTAGTACAGTGGGAGCATTTTGCAGGACGTCTACTTGCCAGTTTTCTCACATAGCTGCTGGAGCTGCTACCATTTTGCTGCTGATTGTGACACAGACAGTCACCTTACTCGTGCTCCAGACAGGCTTCAGAGAGAAGCAAACACATGATTTTTTTTAGTCACTTTGTTAGGGCATCCCACGAGCTGTTACTGTCAACTGCAGCCCCAATTAACCATGTTTTCTACGGCTGCTGCTCTGAAGGCCGGAGTAGCAGGTGACTTCCCTGCCAGCCTCAGGCTAAGATCATAGCTGTGATACAGCTGCATCCCTGGACTTGGACTATCCCCAGCTTTCTTCCACAGAACTGAACTCACTCCCATATGGCTTGGTTTTTCAGTTTTTAAAATAGTAATGTGAATATGAGCTTAATAAAACTTGGCTTCTATATCTAGATAAGACTTTATCTTCTTTCCTGAAGGTAGCCTCCAACTAAAAGATTAAATCTCACATGAAATGTATTTTGGAAGTGCTTGTGCTTCTCCTCTTCCTTATTTTTTCATAAATGTTTCCTGCTGTCAGACATAAAATATTGAGATAGATGGAGCTTCAATGTGACCTTGCCTTGCTGTACAAAATATTAGTGAATGGAAAAAGGAACATGAGATTTGATTATCAGCCATAAAACAGTGAACTCACTGGAAAATTGATGGAATATAATTGATAGTCTAAATACTTTTATGGGTATGCAATCAGATGGAATATTCTATTTAAATCTCTGTTTCCACACATGGAAAATTATGGTAGAAAGTAACAGTTATGGAAGCAGTACTTTTTCCTTATTAAATTAAAGACAACTGCAATGTTCACCTTGATTGTAGTGTCCTATTAAAGGCACCATCTAAATTATAGTCTAGTTCAGGAAGTTCATTCCTCTCAAAGAATAGAAATCTTTAAAGAGATTTTTAAACTATGTCCTTATACACTCATTTCTTTTTCTGTAGATTGTTATGAAATACAAGTATGTAATCTGAAAAGAAAGGACAGATTCAGGTAAAATGAACATAAGGCAAAACTGAGTTGTAAAATATTTAATTCCTTGCCATGTAGAAACATTTCCTGACTGAATTCCAGCTAGTGTATGTGTAGCTGATATTTACTGTTGCATCTGTATTGCACCATATAAATTATATGGTCTGTTAACCTGCATGAACTTTAAGAAAAAACAATTTTTTAAAAATATATTATCCCTTAAGTATAGATCATAAAGGGTATAGTTCATAAAGGGTACAGTTCATATGATAGTTTATAAATACAGGGTTTAACTAGTCTGTACTGATTTGTATGCATTTTAAGCTGCTCATAAATGCTGGCTCTGGTAGATAGGCTTTAAATTATTGAGCCTAATAAAGGCAGATTCAAGAAGTATTTTTCAAGTTCTGGACTTCTTTCAGGAGCTGTCATGTTTTAAATAGTATCAGTTTTCTGATAATCCATTAAATGACAGAAATGTCAAAAAATCTTTAATTACTCTATGAAATATAATCACCTGGACTTGTCTGATTTCTCACACTGCCACAGCAGCCAGATACATGGTCACTGCTGTTAGGAAGTAGAGAAAGTGTTAATAGCTGTAGGTGAGCTGCAGCTCACTAAGTGAGTGGAAGTAGTTGAAAATGGTCTGCATTTAACTGTGTAATTTTCCTACTTTAGTAAGTAGTGTTTGTAAATCAGCTTTATAGATGCTAATATTAGCCATTGTTTGCACAGTAGAATTAAAGGTTTTTGAATACAAAATTGTGAATCACGTATCTCCCTTCCCTTTTTTCCACAAGCTTGTGAATTCTTGACATTTTTTCCATATTTTTGTTTAACTGGTATAAATAGTTTCAATATACTCTCAAAGGATGTTATATGTGAAGTTATATGAAAATGACAAGAAACCATAACTCTCTTTTTAAGTCCACCACTAAACATCTTGCTGCCTGTTGCCATAATCTACTCAAGACCTCTTTTCTACATGTGTCCAAATGGAATTATGTGGGAGTACAGTCTCATTTTAACACGCTGGAGGTACTGTCAAGGGAAGGATGCTAGCTACTGAAACAGCAACACCATTTTTTGTAGCTAGGTAATGTTCTGATTTGATTTTTACTGCATGGAAATAAATGGGATTTCAACTAGAAGGTGTAGATGGTTGACACAACAAGTGGAAAATACTTGGTCATGTAGCACAACCTGCTCTCTGCAATGAAAAGGTATTTCATGTCAAAAAAAGTGCAAGTTTTCTTGTCTTGGAATTTTTTTCAAGATACCAGTACCTCATTCCCCTGTTTCTGGTAAATGTTAATTTCTGCTTGCCATTGAAGAGCTTCTGTGAAAAACAGGCATACCTCTTCCTAGCAGCATTCAGAACATTCACTTTTGTCCCTTAATTTGGTGCTCATGTGCTTGCTCAAGTTTTGTCGCTGGGAACAAAGTATCTTGCCAATAACAGATGGTGCTGAATAGAAATACAGAATGTATTTCACTGAATCATTTGTTCATCAGTTACAGTTTGGATACAATTATTCTTGACTCTGGCATATCTCTTGGGAATCCAGTTTTTCATTTACATATTTTTCACAGAATTCTCCTGGGTCTCTGTTAAAAACAAGATAAAGTACTCTGTAAAAGACATCTTCATTCAAGCTTATGTGACAGGCTTTTTAGATGGTTACGAGAATGCTTACCTTCTGTTTCTCCATGGTGTACACACCCTGAATTAATTTTCCCATATCAAAAGAAAGATGAGAGTCATCGATCACGCTTGATGATGTTAGGGAAAAATCCCCAGGAGATAAGTTACTTCACAGTCAAAATACAGGACTGTCCCACAGACATTTTGCACAAACAGTGAGTATTTCAACGTCTGTAGTTAAGCTTTATTCACACCTTCAGTTTATCATGAATAAAACATTTTGTATCACTGGTTTGTAACTTTAAAAAACAAAAAAGAAAATGAAAATACTGTATGGTTGCCCAAAACAGCTGATTCCCCCATCTGCCACATATAGGCTGGAGCAGAGGTGTGTGAATCCTGCCAGCTCAGTTTTGATTTGTACTGCAGCTCCTGTGGTAACTGAACAACTCCCAGATTAGGAAATCAGTAAGCACATGGAAAAATATAATAGCGGTAATTTCTCAAAATACAGCCAATTGAAGATTTTTGAGGACTGTCATTTTAATCTCCTTTTTCTTCTTTTTTTTTTCCTCATGGTGTCCATCAGTTCTGTATCCTACTGCTGAACATAGCAAATTCAGAATGAAGAGATTCATCTTGCAAATGGCTCTGAGATTAGCGAGTTGGTTTTTTTCAGCTTTTGCAATTATATGTTATAATTTTTTTATTTGATTTTTGATATAAAGTGAATCTTGCTATATCACAAACAGTCTTTTAGGCTGAAAAATTACTGCAGCAACTAATGTTGCTAATGGATATCATCATCATTGCAATGGTTTCCTATGGTTGGAGGCCATCTTCATGGAGAACCTTAAAAATTTCAAAGGAACTTATAAGAAATATTTTTATATCCTCTTATATGAGAAAACAGCATTATGAGTCACTGAAGTGCTATCACAAATGATGAGAATATATGTTACTACGTTTGATAGTATGTGTTGGTGCACAAACCAAACTCAGGGATGGAGATAATTATCATGTTTGTGGTTCCATGAAGACTCTGTGGGATGTGCACAGCTGGGAGTTGCCCAGCTCCACATTTTGGCTACTGTTTACTTTCCTGTTACTTGCTTTTCTGTGCTCTTGCATGGTGCATAATAAATCACATTTCTGGGGTGAAGGTGTGCAGTATTTTTAAATTCTCAGTGCCTCTTTAGGCACACAGTTGCAAATTCTGTGTAAAGGAACAATATGCACTGGATAGCAAGCTTTGATCCTGCCATCTCTCAGGACTTTCTCTAGTGCATTAAATTAGTCAACTTCTACTTCAGGTAGTTTATCATAGATTCATCGAATCTTTTATGTTGGAAAAGACCTTTAAGATCATCAACTCTTCATTTAAGACAGTCAAGCCCAGCATTAAACCACATCCCTAATGCCATATTTCCATGCCATATTTCCATTTAAATACCACCAAGAGTGGTGACTCAACCACTTCCCTACAAAATCTTGTAGTATATGATTCTGCATGAACGAGCAAATGAAGATGTGTTTTTAAAGGGGGATGTACATATTATTGTTCTGGAATTAATATTTTTCAACAAAGCTTCCAATCATTAACAACTTTGCTTCACAATTTCCATGAGGTCCTTGCTTCTCCTCCATATAAAAGATTAGCAGGAGAAGACTACATGGTTTTAGAAAAGTATCTAATAAATATAGAATTATTGTAGTCTTAATTAAATCACAGCTTGCTAAAACACATTTTATGAAGACAATGTTTTAAATCTTGAACAATTTTTATGTGCATCTGCAAATAGAGTGGTTGCTAATAGACAACTACATCCTTGGCATATTTAAGTGCTTCTTACTCTGTGACTTTAAATAGTACACACTTTTCAGAACTGCTTTGAGTTTCAGTAACTCCTTGGTGAAAATGGCTGAGAGATCATTACACCTCATATCTTTGATTGTAGTGTATTATCCTTATGCATTCGACTGACTTAAAGGCTAATCCATTTATTTGTAATTCTATTCTGTTACTATAAACAGCTCCAGCTCATCAGAACATACTAAACTCATGGCAGGCTTACTGTTACAGCACTGTATGAGAAAGAATTTATAGATACATAAACTGCTTGAATATTAATACCAAAAATTTCACATAGCATTAAGTCATGGTTTCTCAAGGATGTAAAAATTGTGGGATACAAAGTATATTCAGATAGATAAATGCCATGGAAGTATTCTTTTATCCTAATGAAATTGATGTAAAAGCTCGAGTTCTCTTCCATACTGTCTGAATATTCACGTTGCTGTTACTGCAGCTGCCCTGTTGCCAAGCTCTTCACCTGGACAGCAGTCCAGAACAATCTAGAGTGTATCCTGCACCGCACAGTGTTTGGTCTCTATGTATTTTGCTGAACTTGTTCCTCAGAACAAGTATACAGGTTTATGGTGGTTGTCTTGTCACCAAATGAAAATAGCTTGAGAGAACAGAGAAGTAATAGGCAGAGTCTGGGCATCTCATTCAAATTGTCATACCATGTCATATCTAAAAATAAAATATTGTTTAAAATTATGTGAAACACTCCATTTTTAGTACAGGTGGAAGTGCAATAAGATTTTAAACACCATCTTATCTCATGTAGTCAGGCTTTTGAGCAGCATTTTTTGGGGGTAGGGGAAAGGCAGCGATGTGTAATTGGGGCTTGTATTGAAGTTCAAGAGACAGACCATAACTCCACACTAAAAGTCACATTATGACAAAAGGCCAGCCTCTGGAATATCTTCTGAATGACAGACTCAATCTTATTACTCATTAATAGGTAAAAATTGTCAGGTTACAGTTACAACCAAGGAGTAGTTTGACTCCTTCACTAATGAGAGAGTGACTTGTGCTAACTAATGGTGGATTCTCACTGATCTTTATCTGAGTGACTAGGAAGAAAGTTTACTCAAAGTTACCTTATCCTGTCAACTGGAGTATCATGCCTCATGTCTCAAGTAGCATTTAACACTTCTGTTGTCACACTAGGCTTCAGAAGGTGCACTGATTGATCTTAATTACTGTGTGTCCTTTCCCTATGATGTGCTGAAAAGCACAATAATACACTGTTTAAGTACACTACATGATCCAGTAACATGCAGTCATCTTATCTGAAGTGTCTATTCCCCTAGAAGTCTTCAGCTGGGACAAAGAGTCACCCTTCATCTGAACAGTGAGGCTCAGATTGCACAGGAAAAAGATCCTGGCTCATTAAAATATTTTTTTTCATCTGTATGTAAATGCTGCATTTTCAGGACCTGAAAATATATGGAATTATTCAGAGCTGTTGGTAGGGGGAATGACTGGATGATTT
>VWZV01009375.1:9421-77341 GCA_013397155.1 Irena cyanogastra | reverse complement strand
TTGTGGTTTTCTTTCCTCCAGATGATAGGGCGTGGACGACAGCTTATGTCAACCATATGTGGCCACGTCTTCTGCAGTATGTGCCTCCCTATTATCATTGAGACTACTCGCACGTGCCCAACTTGCAGAATGGACCTCCGTCCAGATCTATATCATCCCATTTTTTTATGAGCGCTTCTGCTTCTCAGGACAGACTTAGATGGATCTTAGAGAATAGGAGACTAGTTTCTTTATATATATAGTTCTTCCTGTAGATGGTTTCATTTTTGCTGAATTCAGTTATAAATAAAGTTTTGCTTGATTTAAATATAGTCTGTCTGCTCTTCCGTGTTGGACCGTGCTGATAGACAGAGCTGTTGTCTCTGTCAGGTGGAGCAAAGGCTCTCAGTTTGAGGAGTCAGAAGCTCATTCTTCTCATCACACTGTAGTCATTGCTTTGGGGGCAGTGTGCTAAAGCCATAAGCTTTGTAGTTCTTGCGGCCAGCATGTGTTGTACTGGGAAAAAGAAACAGGCCTTGCTTGGAGGGCAAGGCCTTGTAATTCTCAAACCAGACTCTGGTGGATGTTTTGGTGAAAATGTCATGATTTCGGTGCTCTGAAGATTGAAAGAACAGAAGGTTGTTCACAGATGCAAAGGAAACAGCTTTCTTTGAGAATAACTTGTAGATATCCATACAGTTTGTTTTTGGTCTAAGCTGCTCCATTGTGTTGTGGTTAAAGCACTCCATTGATGACTGCCAGCTGATGACAGGAGCACTGCCAGCTTCTCTGAAGCTCTTCACCCTTCTAAAAAGCCTGTAAGTTTAAGGGCAATCACAAGAATATAGATGTGTAGACTGCTGTGTTCAACACCCTGAAAAACACAAGACAGAAGTAAGTAGTCAGGTAAAGAAACAAAGCAGCTGCCATGAGCAACACCATCACCATCATCATCACCATCACCATTTACCTTTCCCACCCCAAAAACAAATTGTCTTCAGAGGGGACAAGGAGCTAGTAGCAGCTCCTAGACGCAGGGTGTTGACATGGGCTGGCAGCAAGTAGCCCCATCCATCACAGGGAGTTACATGGGAAGTGGCCAGCAGGTGCCAGTGGCATGTACTTGGCATATTTAGGAGAAAGCATCGTGCTGAAGACACAAGTCTTTAACCACCTGCAGGACTAAGCGAGACCTACACTTCCCAAGCTTTATGCTCATGAACACCTCCATCTGCCAGCTAGCCATGGTACTTCACAGCTCAAGGGCTGCTGAAATATCCTTCCCTGCACAGGAGCCCTGCACAAGGGCTCATCATGCATTTGCCCTTGAAAAATTCTTCTGTTTCATCAGCGGAGTTGTCACTTCCTGGGGATGGGAACCCCAAGGAAAAATAAACCATCATGGACTTCTCTACCAACCCACCATCACTGCATGTGGTGCACCCAGGGTTCATCTAAGGGCATTTGCAATCAGAATGCCAAATTTCTTGCTGCTTGAAAAGAAAGGAAAAAAAGATGGTTATTTTGTTACACTGATATTTTTATTCTCTCTGGATTAAAAGATTAAAGTTTGCTGCAAGTTGTCCAATAGAAAAAGCACTGCTTCCTTTTGTAAAGCAACTTTTTAACAGGTATTTTTAGAACAGGAATTCTTTAGTTCTCTATTGCAGCTTATGGATTTCATAGGTTGTAAATTTTCAAAGCTGTGCTTTTACTTCTTCCAACAGATCCAAACCACTGCTTTGATTTGTTTGCTTGTTTTACACTTGCTCCAGGAGTTTTCAGTATTTCTCTAGCAATTTGCTATGTTGTGCTGGAAATTGCAAGTCAACTTAGCTAAAAGCAGACCAGTTTGTATTAATATGGGAGATGAAAGCAAATGGCAAGCAAAAGGAGTGGTTGACAAGGGATTGATGCACCAAGGTAGCAAGAGGCAGTTTTGGAGGCTGATGTGACAAGTTTGCCAGCTAAATATTTTTGGTAAGGCACCTGCTGTCACATAGCTTCAGATAAGCCACAAAATCATGGAGGGGTGAACAATTAAAAAGCTAAATTAAATTTAAAAAAACCCCATAAAATAAAATGGGATGGGCTAACGTTATCCCAATATTAGCCTCTAAAGAGTTGACTGGCCCTTGCAACTTCCCTCAGTTTCTATTTCATCTGCAGGACTTCAGGCCTGAAACGTGTTTTCCTGGACATGAAACCTGCAGAGCAAAGCAGGAGTGAGCCTTGGATGGCTGCTGTCCCTGTCCCCACCACAGGCATGTTCCATGCCTTGGCAAGGTGAAGCTCTTTCACTCTTGTTTTTCCCCCTTGCTGACGTGGGAATAGCGTCACTCATTTTCTCTTAGAAAACACAGACTCCAGGTATTCATGTGCTTCATTGGAAAGAGTTGTCTAAAAGCCATGAGATATTTGATCCATAATAGGGTTTCTTCTTCCCTGAACACCACTTTGAATACCCAAAATTCTTTCTCCAGTACTTATGGTCATTAACTTTTCCTTATTTTGCTCTACCAGGTATGTTGTTTATACTCTACACTAATTCCTGCTGCTTCCAACACACAGGGGCAAAATAACTAATTTAATATGTCAGACACAGCTCTGGAAAATAAAAACCATGTGTGCCTAATGACTGAGGCTCAGCTAAAGTTAGTGCATTGTCTTTGTACTGCAGCTGAATCCTAATGATTCTGTTCCTTAAACTGGCACAGTAGACCAGAACGTTAGGTGTCCTCATTTAATGAGGAGAGAAATAAAAAAAGTCTGGAATATTTTAAACCAAACATTTCTGCATCTAGAAGTCACTTCCACTCTGCAATCCATGGAAAGGCTCAGAAAACTGCAGTTTTTTCAGACAAGTTTTTTCCCGAGTGCAAGAAAACAAGGCTCATTCTCTCCTCTTTGGACCCACACCTCTGCCTTGCAGTCCCTCAGAGACAGCTGCGATATTATCAGATCACCTGGTGCAGTTTAAGAAAATAGAGGGTGACACACTTTAATTTTATTCTCCCAGATGATGCACAGGTATATAAGTTCACACCTGCTTGCCCCAGGGATGCAGAGACCCCACTGATGTTTTCAGTGTCAGGATCCCTCCTCCTTATAACTTGGGATTTAACACCTGTGTGGAGGCAGGAAACTGAGTGTGTTCACAAAGCAACACCACAGCTGACCCAGCCCTGCTGTGTAGAAAACGTCAGTTTTTAACAAAGCCACGTGGAGAAAGGCAGGGATGTGTTTTCCAGACTACAGACAGCACAGGAAAGACTCCTGTGCAAATTCCTCCAAGGAGTATATGGTGCACATGCCATCAAGAGGACAATCCCCAAACAGCTCATTCCATCATTGATCAGAAGAACCAGGAAAAAAAAAAAGCTTTGAAAGCCCAGAAAGCAGAGATGCAGCATATTGGCACTCTTTATTTACCAAAACCCACCCCTTACCTTTGCTCCCAAGACACTACATGACAGAGCAGACTGACCCCTCCCTACCTGCCCAGCTCCTGTTTATGCTTCTCATTCCACATTTCTCCATCCAGAGACGAGAATTCCATTACCTTCACTGTGTCATGGTCCTGTGCATGCTGCAGCTTCAGGCCAGCAAAGTTCCAAAGAACTGCTAAGATGCTGCTTAAAAAAAGTCTAAAAATTATGAGCTGTGAGGAACTGGTTGAAGGGGCAAGCATCACTCCAGATTGCATCTTGTATGGGTTTTAGAGGCTGGGCACAGGGAACAGGGAGTTAGGCACCAACCTTTAACATTGAGCTTAAAAGGGGGTTTTGAACTGTATGTTTTTAGGTACAGAGCTCAATGCTGGCTGTGTGGCAGGAGCCAGGTAGTGCCCATCACAGAGGGCTCTTCTCAGCCTGCAGACACCTTCATGGCTCTGTGAGGGCAGCAGACACAGCCTAGAGAGAGGCGGATGTTTTCCCCCTTGTAACAAGGTGGTTTTTTAGAAAAGGCAAAAGCAGAGTGCCTGAGGGAGCAGATGAAAGTAGCACATCTCAAAAGGGAAGGAACACAGCTACAGGACAGTAACAATTTTCCCCCTTCAGTGAGACCCATCATCATCCCATGCCAAGGACCAGGAACTGAACTGTACTGAACTACTGCACAGTCCTCAGTAAATTCCTCCTTCCAGCACTCAGCCTTCCTGCTCCTAAGTGGGCAGCCAAGCTTGGCCAGCTGAAGGCAATCCCAATATATCCAGGTTTTTGGAGGATGGAAGATGCCCCAAAGCCTCCATCCTTTGCCAAGAGAAGCATTTAGGAGGGTGCAAAGCAGCCCCAACAATAAAAAACCTACCTGGGAGAGAGGAAGGGTGGTACATGAGGCAAAATCTCCCTGGTGATTACATAGTAGTGGCACCTGAAAGAAATTACTGGGGTGATGGAGAACACAAGTGCCTCAGAGCCAGCTTCCCTCTGTGGGGGCACCTGGAGTCTCTCCCAACCCCTCAGCTGTGCACAGTCTGGCACAGGTGTGTGACAGCTTGCCATGGCTCCTAAGGCATCTGGCTTAAGCAGCATGAAAGTGCTTTCTGGTTCACATCCTGGCCCCATTTATCTCCATCTCCCAGAGGTGCAGGTCAGGCCCTTCATGCAGAGCACTTAGCAGAGCTTAAACTGTAGTGCAGTAGGATTAGAGTATTTTTTGACCCTGTCTGCAAAGAACACCCACAGATTTGGGGATGTGAGGGAGGGACCTAGGGAGAGTGTGGTAAGCAAGCCCAACAGCATTGGGCAGATGAGAAGCTTGTACCCAGCAGGTGCTTTCCCTCCCATCCTGCCTCTTGCTCCCCCTTCCGCCAGCAGGGGCTCTGACTGCGAGGGGGAAGCATTTACATTTCTGTAGCTCACCTTTGCAATTTGACCTGCAAGTCCAATGAAAAGACCTGATGGTCAGCGGAGCAGCTGCAGGTACCCACAACCACCTTCTCTCTGCCCTTTCCATCAGGTGTGTGCTCCAAAGTGGTCAGCTGCTAAAGCCCAGGGGAAAAAAGTCTCCCTCCAATTACTTTTTTTTCTAGTAGCAGCTCTTTGTTGAGCTTCCTCGTACTGAGTCTTCTTTGGAAATAAGCACATGGGATTTGTGAAGATGGAACTGAAAGTGAGTGTGATCAGACTGGCTGGCACGGGACACCTGTGGCCGCAGTCTGACCTGCAGCACACAGCACTTACCATACTCTGAGGGCTGAACATCTGATATGGTTTTCTCCCTCAAATGTTTTTTTCTTGGGTTGAGGTGAGCAGCAGAGTTCAGCTCTGGCTCTGGACTCCCCCAGGCTACATGGATTTCGTTCGACATGCTCTTCTTCACCCTTCCTTCCTCACTTTGCCAGCTAAATTCAGACAAGGTGCCTGTTTGCATAAGAGCTGTCAAAAGAATAACTTACAAGTACAGGAGCTAGAAAAGTCTTGAAGTGTAAAGCTGGCAGCCCCCAAAGACCTGCAGGGACTATCCAATCCATCTGGTGCTCCAGAGTGCAGAGCAAACAAACTTTTGACTAGTTCATAACCGCAGCATATGCAAAAGGCTCAATGATTGCATCTTAAAAAGCCCAAATTATCTCCTGGAGCTGGAGACTGACAGCCACACAGTCTCCATAGCATTAGGCATGACTGAATTTTTGCTGGCTTGTTCTCTGCTCTTCTGTACTGCCTGTAATTGCATTGCATTTTAACTGTTTAGCATTGTCAGAACTTCAGCCCCAGAGGCAGTGGAGGTGGTGAGAACTCAATACATCAAATTACTACCCAAAGAGCGAGCAGACAAAAAGCAGAGCAGAGAGGGAGGGAAACAGACAAACGAGCCACATTCATTAGAAAAACAGCAGCCCTGACCAGGGAAGCGTCCTACTGATGTAATGAGAAAGGTGAAATTGTTAATAATAATAAAGAACACAGTAACACAGTTGCTTTTCTATCAGAAAGCACCAAATCTGGAGAAAATAAATGCTCTGTAGAAAGCAGAGATGAAAACCGATGAAATGCTCCTTGCCCACATAGCCCTTTCTTTCTTCCCAGTTTTATTTAGTGGGGCTTTTTTTGTGGTATTGTGTTCTGTAGCTGCTCTGTTTAGTGCTGCTCCCTTGAGTGCCATGATGTGGCCCCAAAAGCTGGCATTGCTGCTACAGAAGCCCTGCCATGCAAGACACTGAGGCACTTTCCCACAGGCAGGTATATGTTTCACCCTTGGCCAGCCAGAAGTCCTGAGTGCTGCTCCTCTCTTTGGAATTTTGCCACCTGTGAGGGTCCTGAAATGCAACAGAGCTCTTGACGGGTCTGCCCTGCTGAGGCAGCTCAGTAGCTTTGACCTCAAATAACTGACTAAGCTCTGGGCAGCTCAACACCCTGAAATTACAGGACACTGTTCCAGGGAACAGGCCTGGCACAACGCAGAGGCCACAATGATACAGCCACGAAATGAAGGGTTGCCTGTGGATGCCTGAAGAACAGCCTCAGAGCTGCTCACCACGGCACGGGGTCCCCAGGACCCAGCAGGACCTGCTGGGTGTCCCTTGTAGGCCACCAGCAGGCTGCTTGTGGGTCTTTGTCCTGCCTACCTGCAAAGCCATGGGAGGAGAAGATCACAGAATAATTTGTGTTGGAAGCGACCTTTAAAGTCTATTCTAACCCTCAAGATGAAGGCAAAGAGAGAGACATGTCAACAGGCACAGCCAGTGATGCCAGCAATACAGATGGTTGTGGCAGCAGAGAGGCTTCTGTCCCTGTCCCAGTGCAGGCTGATATGGAAGTGCCTCTGCTGTGACTCTCCACCCAGGGAATGCGCAAAGTGGATGCGAGGGAGCTGAGAAGATCCTTCAACTGTCTATGCTGAAAATTCTGAGGGTATTGACATTTCATGTCAGCTGCATTCACCAGGATTAATTAAAGTCTGTGTTTTATAGATTGCCCTTGGCCATAAGCAGAAAAGTTGCCTCAATTGGAAATCAATAGAGTAATCTTTAAGCTCTTTTGTTTTATTAGATATAGGGTTTTAATCTGAAGAAATTGAGGAGCCATAATTATGGTGCCAGAGAGGTCCTGAGGTATATGTTTAAAGCTTCCTGAGGAGAGTGCTTTGCTGTAGGCAGTGTGCTGGAGGTGCCCAGCATGCTGGGGCACACCATTGAGGCTGGGGAATGCTCTGGTGAGTGAGCTCCCAGGAGCACTGCAGAAATACAACAGCAAATCAATCGCCAGCACTCTGCCCAAAAATTGAAGGGAAGGCTGTGAAGGCAGTGATGTCACCACAGGGAACAGCAGAAAGGCCAAATCCTGGGCTGCTGACAACCAAGGAGTCTCACAGATGCTTCCAATGGCTCCCCTGGCCGAGCCAGGGAGACTGATGTGCTTTATGCCTTTCTCTAAGTCTACTGTGCACTGGTATGCAGTGAAATGGTTTGCCCCTCTTCAGTGGGGTGGAGTCATTCCAAAACCACAGACACCTCTGGGGGTTTTGGAATGTGAAGTATCCTGACAGGACTACCATTCTCCCTTGCAGCAGCCTTGCTGGCAGGCTGTACAACTTTCCCATAACAAACAGAACAAGGAATATTTTTCATTTAAACAGCTTTCTGAGCAGTGCCTGTAAAATATTTCTGTTCACAGACAATGGAGTGTCAAGGGCCAGAATGATTCCTGTGATCCAGTAAGCAGAATAAACCCCAAAAGATTGGCCCATTCATGAGCAGCCATCACGAGGCCCTCAGCCAAACGTGTGAGAATAAATATGTAAGTACTTAGAAGGCTAATAAGCTGCTTGTGCTTGAAATGCACTTAATGCCTACCTTTTCAGAATCTACCTTTCAGAAATAATTATTTTCAACTTTTCTATGTTGTTTTTCTCATTTCTAGACCTTTTCCCTGTAAATAGTGATGAAAGTATTTTTCTTTCTGTGAGTCAAATAACTTACTTGATACAGCATCTTAGAGTAGAAAGCCAATTGTCAATAGACTGTACCATGCCTTTTTTTTGTGCTTCACTGGCTCTTTTTCTTCAGTGCCTACTTGTCTTGTTTGGGACTGCGTCCAAAATCCCAGCATGCTGCAACTGATCACTCCCAAAATATTGCAAATCTTTGTACTGAGCAGGGTTAGACCCTGGGAAGAGCTCAGGGAAATTTTCTGTGCTTGAAGATAGTGACTTGCCTTCCCAAGTTCAACCTGAGATGAGCAGTGCTGAAAACACTTTCTCCTGGCAAACCTGAGCCCTGCACACTTTGCTGGCAGTGACTGATGATACCTCAAAGTCTTTGCCAGCCAAATATGTTCTGTAGTCTTGGACTGCAGCATGTAGATTAGAATCATATACTCGACCTACAAACTTGTTTAACAAGTAACTCATGAGCTGATCTAATTTCCAAGCAGATCCAATTTAGTTACATTTCTGTGGGTGTGTTCATTCCACAGTGACGTGGATGTCATTCACTTCCTTAGCAAATTAGGACACAGATGCGGAAGAACATGAAATTTAGATGGGACTGTCCACAGAAGATTTAGTCAAACTTCGGTGAGAAGACTTTTACACATGTAGATCCATTTTCCTAGTATTCTCATGTAGACAAACCTCACAGTGGAGGATCAATTTAAACTTCTGGAGGTTTTTTTTTACATACTACTGACTAGAAAAATTCTAGTGGCTCTTTTAGACACATATTACAGCGGAGCTGTTGAGCCAGACAACCTGAATGGATTTTTCATTTCTTTTTCATCTACCTAAGCCGTTGCATGTAACTTCTTTAAATACTGAGTTCTCTCTGCAGACAGTTCATCACCTCCCATTAAAGGCAATTCCAGCACCTCCAACTCTGCAGAAGAAATGCGCCCCAAATATTCTTCCAAATCCTTTCTGTGCTTTACAGATATCCTTCAAGCAAATCTGTCTTCTCTTCTTCATACAAACATCAATTCCCTCGTCAGTCTTAACAAGAATGGAAGTTCATATGTCTCCCTTTACTACAAGTTTTGTCATTTCAGCGGTTAAGAGGATCTCAGGCTCTTATTTCTGCTGTCCACTGAACTCACCTCTTTTACTTCATACACACTCAGCACAAGCCAGTGCCTTTGAGAGATGTTTCCCAGCCTTCCAATGAGTGCTTGGTTGTCTGCCATGCCCCTTATCAAGAAAAGCCCAAACACCTTCCCTGTTTTGTTGTCTTCACATTTCCAGTATCAGGATTTGCAGAAAGGCCTGTTGTCTCCCTATCACTGATTGCAGTGAGGAGGAGTTTCCACTTGCCACCTCTTGCATGCCTTCTGCAAGGTTTCATGGAGCCCCTGCCACCACTATGCCCAGAATATCTAATGTCTGCTCTCCAGGCTTGTCATAAAGGGTCCACCTCGTTCTGTGAAACAGGAATGCAGAGTAATGGACAATACTTGTGCTAGACATGTGCAATGGACATGTGCATTTCTGCAAACAGAAAAGGATAGCTACTTCATAAAGATGATAAATTTTAATAGGCAGTAATTTTTTTTTCTTGACACAACATGGTAGTTTCTGAACAGATTTTGCACAAAAACACAAACAGATATTTCACAATATTTCTCTGCTTTTCTCTACTGTCCTTTCACTATGATACAATACACTACAAAATACCTTGGGTTTTTAATCAACATGAAAATCCACAATGACTGCTTTATTTTGAAGGAAACCTCTTCAGTCAGGAACCAGAATAGTTGCAGATGCCAACTAGCATATTTTAGACGGCCCAACCTTTCCAAAGTAGGCAACCAAGACTTCTCTGCTCCTGAGGAATGCAAGTGATCCAGGCATACCTGAATGAACCACGTAAGTTCAGCTGCAGCATGGACACTTGTTTGTTTCCCATCTTTTATTGAGCTTCACCAAAAGTCTCTCCTGGTGCCACTAAGAAAAAAGATTATCAGACCACCAAAGTGGAAGTAAGAGAAATGGCCAAGCACAGGGAAATAAACACTTTTCAGATTTGTCTATAGACATGAAGTAATACATCTGCTCAATCTCTCACCATAATGCTAGGCAAGTTTTAATATTTCAGAGCAGGAAATTGGAGAGAAAAGTTCCTCAAAAGCATTGTATCAATAGGTATCAAAACTTAGATGATTGTGCTGGATCTTGGTCCTGCACTTAGACCATCAGTTGTCTTCTTTCCATTTCCCAATTTAAAAAAAAAAGGTCATTCTTGGAATGCTATAGTCAGTGGATTGAGACTGAGCAGATGCTCACAGTAATATAACTTTCAAGCATTTATAGTTCTAGAAAGGTAGGGTACATGCAGGCAGAAGCACTACTTGATATTTTGGAACTGCCAGCTCTGTACAAATTGAGTGTCTGTAATTAGCACTTGAAACACTCTTTGAACTTCCAGAGTTATTCAATAACCCACAGGAATCCCATGCATTACTCAGAACACAGGGAAGAAGGTTCATCTGTGAAACTGCTTACCTTGCTGATTCCCACTGTGTGCCCCAGGCTACATGGGAGTCATATCTGCAGCACGCATAATGCAATTAGCCAAGGAACAGGTGAAAACCAACTACTGCCTGCTACATGGCAAGGCTGATATTCAGTAATTTACAGAATTTCAAAGAGCCTCAGTGCAAGGTATATTCCTCCCTTCACAGAAAAGAAGCACACACTTCAGCATCTCAGCCAGGCATCCCGCCCTGTAAACATTTATGACAAGCAAAGCATGTGCTACACTGAGGAGTCTCATGCAAAACACTGAATTAATTTTCATAGTGGCTGTTTGCCCAGTCCTGTTTCAAGGGTCGGGCCCTGTTTGTATTCTGCTACATACAATTAAAATATCCCTAGTTGCCGTAAGTTCAACAACGTATGCTGACACATTCCTTCTTGTGTGGAAAACATTTTTAGTAGCTACTATGCAAACATCACCAAATTTTTACATCATCTTCACTCTTCTTGCTTTTACATTCTGTTCAACCTTGTTTCCCTGCTTTTACTCTATGTGAAAATAATAAATATACATGATATACCAGTTATTAAGCCATCAAAAAACCAAAACCAAAACCAAAACCAAAACCAAAAAAAAACATGTCTTTCCAGAAGGGAAAGGAGATGCTTGAGATTTAGAAGTCAAAACCTGGTCATTAGCACAAGTGTCCTGATGGTAAAAAGCTTCAGCTTCTCCACATTTCCCATTGAAATGCAACTTTGGTGAGATGTTTCTGCGTATTGTGATAAAGCAGGCTGCTTCACATCTGAAATGACAAGAATATCTCAAGATTATTATTCTAGGTAAGGTTGTTCAGGAACATAATAGTAAGCTAAAATGGAAGACACAGAATAAATCCAGTATGGGCTAGACAATAAAGATTAAATCCATTGTCCAGGCCCTTGTCCTGGATCCACATGAGCCATCTCTGTGTTTTCAGTAATGTAGGCAAAACTGTATGTTGCTGCTGTAATTCAAGGAACAAAGGAGGTCATTTTGTCCTTACTATTGGCATCAGGAAACCTTGGTCTCTACCTAGGGGGAACAAGAATAGGTCAAAACCATCAAAGATGTTCTTCACATTTCTGGTCAACCAGGTATTTCTCATTGGAGAGTGATGGGACCCATTCCAGAGGGGCTTCATTCTACAGTGCTGGTGGGAGTGTGGGCTTTGCCAGAGCCTCTGTCAGGTCCATCCCACGCATGCTGTGACACCCACCTCCTCAGGACATCCTCATCCCCTGCCTCCTGCTCCACCCTGGTCACACAGGGCCCTTACACAGCTGCTTCCTTCTCCCACACTCAGCAAAGGACCACAGTTCTCCACACATGGGAAAAGCAGTTCCATGGGAAGTGGATATTGTGGTGCCTGAGAAAGCTTCATATACGAAGGAAAATTCAGCACCCACATAAAAAACTGTGTTTCAGAGTGCTCTGATGGTCTCTGCCCTCTCGCAGATAAAAATACCATCCAGCACTTGATATGTTTTAACCACCTAGGATTTCAAGCCCTAATAAACCATCTCAGTGAAACTCCTGGCTTTTGCATGAAGCGAAAAAGAGTTAGATTTTTCATGGGGAAAAAAGAAAGAGTAAAAAATTTCTGGGTACCAAATTTCTTTTTTTAAATAGGTATCTGCCCTTAAAAATCTATTATTTCTCAAACAAATAGAAAGAAAATTCACCCAGGGGTTTACATCCAGGAAATGCTGAACAGTTGAAGTCACACACGCTAGCCTATAAAGGTCTGTCTGTGAGCTGGCAGCTTCTTCAGCCCCTCAGTTTGCCCGTGAATCTGATCACAATGGGGTGCTCCAGCTGAGCTTTGTTAAAGCCATTTTTCCTTGAGGCTGCTGCCAACTAAAGTAATTTCTCTTTTTGGCTTCCATTTTTAACCCTTATTTTTTAGTTACATTGCATAACACTGAGACTAAAAGGTATTAAAGGGATTAACAAACACTACTGTTACAGGATGGAAAACAAAGGCTATGAACTCACATATTTATTGCTGAGATGTGAAGAGTTGCCGAGTTTTATTCTTCCCATGAGATGAGTGCTCTCCTAAGAAACAGAAAATACATTTGCATCAAATAAACATGGAAAGACAGATAAACATGGAAATGAGTCTAGCAGGAACACATCACTGACCAGTGTACAAACTAGCCAGTCTCCTTGTCAGATTTACTTAACAGTAAAAACTGTCCACACAACAGATTTTTACCACTTTTCCTATTTTATAGATTATTTCCCCTGTGATTTGCTCATAAATGGTGGGTTACTACCACAAAGTATTTTACACGGCAGTTCTCAAGGGTGTTGAAGAGGAATAAGACTTTAATTAATTTATAGCTGTGATTAGAACATTGAATTATAAAAATAAGAAGATAGAACTATAAAATTAATTTTTTTCAGTAACACTGATATCAGCTCAGTTCCTCCAAAGCAGAAGGATGAACATTTAAGAACTTGACACAGTTCTCAGTATTCCTTCCCTGGAGAAGCCAGAGCCACATGGAAACAGGCATTAGGGCAGGAAAACCCAAATATCTCCTTCTGCCTCCTTGCTCACCTGCAGGAGACAATTTAATTCCTCATGCCCACATGAGAGGCAAGGAAGTGATGTATTGCATTCCAGGAGAAGTGAATATGTATTAAAAAGGTACAAATGATCAATGGCCTAGGGTTGCAAATTGTAATACAAATTAGATTTATATAAAAATTCACTGATTAGGCACTTAAATAATTAGCAACCAAATTAAATAGTTGCACTCCTGAAGAGAATGGAAAAGACTTATCAATAGTTTTCAGACATCTTTTCTTCACAGTAAAAAAAGGCTCTTTAATTTAGTGCAGCATTTTGGAGATGAGTAGAAGACTTGGTATCTGCTGAAAACTGTTCAACAATAGTGTGCTGGAATGGTGTTCACTTCCCAAGTGTTCAATTTTGGAAAAAAAAATATTTTAAAATAATTTTGAAGTGTTGCTAAGATGGAGTTTCAGAAGCTCTTATCATGTCAAATTTCAGGTAGAGCAAAGGAAAGCACAAGTTTCTGCTAGGAAAAAACTGGAACATCTTAACAAGTCATATTTTTGGTAGGTGAAATGTTTTTGCTAGATAAAAATCTTGTACTGAAAAAATAAAATAAAGCGAACTAGTTCAAATATTGCACAGTTTTATACTAGCAAAGGAATGAGATTTTCAAAAACATTTATTTTTTCTTTATTTTTCCTTCCGCATGTTTCTACTTTCCTTCTTTAATATACAGAAATAGAAGATTAAATAGGCAACAGAAGAGAGAGATCAGTAAAACTGTTTATAAAAGAAGGTGTTGGAGAAATTAATTGTGAAATATATTACCATGCAGAAGATAATATCCAATAGTAGTAATAAATATCAGTACTTTGTTATCAGTTCCACTCTCAGCTGGTTGTTCTGCAAACAGATTTACATGGAAGCACCTCAGGAAAATAACATGTCTAAGAGCAGGCTCCAGAGTAATACAGCTCCCTGGATAACATCCCATTTATGCCAACAGACCATGGATCAGAGTATGGAATGGGAGAGCAGCACTGGCTGCAGCAGGCAGAGTGCTTGAGAGGTCCCTGCTGACAGTGGTGGCCGGCCAGAGGGGTGACCCTGCCTTTCTGCAGACCCTGAGACTGAAGCACACAGACACTGACAAGCCCTATCCAGATTTCCTGGTGCTATGCCCCTTATCCCTGGAGCAGCGAACTGCTCCCAGCTATCACCTGGGGCAATGTCCCCCTACAACAGCAGTGTCTGGTGAGGGATGGATGCAGGCAGGGATGTTCTACATTGCTTCGCCGCTGCATTTCCAAGAGGGCTGTAGCCTGCAAGCCTTGTGAAACAAAAGCAAGTGATGGCTGCTCCATGGCTGCAAATGTGCTGAAGGTATTTGCATCGTAGGGTCTGTAATTGTTAGCGCCAGCCAACAATTCAGTGATGAAGAGACAATGATTATGCACTGGAGAAGGAGTGGGCACAGATGCTCTCTGTTCAAGAGATAAAAGGGTAGTGGATGGGCTTAGACACAGGGCTGCAGTACACCTGGAGACTGCACAGAGGGGTGTCCAGATCAATTTTGGAGTTCAGTGGTTCAGCAGTTTGATACTCTGCTAAATACCCAGTTGCAACTGAAAGGACAAACCAAGAAGACATTTATATTGATCTCAAAACAGCCTTAACTGACACAAAGAAATTCCAAGACTGGGATTCCAAGACCCAAATTGTCCCCAGACCATCACCCACCAAAACAAATGGACTAAACCTTGCTTCGCATAAGGGAAATGAAAAACAAATACTTGTGTTTAGTAATTTGTTAGAACAGATGGCATCTTAATAGACTGAAGAAATAATTTCAGACTGAATTTTTTGCTGATTGATAAAATACAGGATGGAGTGAAGATGCTCAACCAGTCCAGATACATTACAAAGCTTTGAAGGCTGTCACAGGATCACAGAGTTGTTGAGTTGGGAAAAGACCTTTAAGATCATCAAGTCCAACTGTCAACCCAGCAAGATCTCCATGTTCACCACTAAACCATGTCCTCAAGTGCCACATCCACACATTTTTTCAACACTTCCAGTAATGACGACTTTACCACTATCCTAGACATGCTGTTCCAATGCTTAACAACTGTTTTTGTGAAGACATTTGCCCTAATATCCAATCTAAACTCCCTTGGCACAAGCTGAGGCCATCATAGAAAGAGAAAGGTTATAGTTCCACAAAAAAACCCCAACAAGATCAAAATTCCTGCAAAACATCATCAGTAAAAAACTGGGATTTTATTTATTCTGGATTATGCATTTAGAGAAGGATGACACACAAACTCTAGCGTTATGCACCAGGAGATGGAAGGTATCAGGAGAAACTTGAACTATCAGCTTCCCACGATATAGGTATTCAGTATCTTGCATAAGGTATTTGTTGATCCAATTTGATGGCAACTATGGCAATAACTTTCCGAAAGGGAATGAAATCTTGAAATCGTAGGACAGAGTTGAAAAAACACTCCAGAAAGGAGATCTGGTCAATCAAAAATGAAATTGAAAAATCCAGAAAATTTGAAATGTGGTGACTACAACCAATTGTACTGAGATGAAATGTACTGCAGGGAAAAGGACCAAAACTTGCCCAAATTATTCCCTTTGAAATCCCTACAATCAGGAAAGAATGGGGAAAAAAAGAAGCAGAAGAGAAACAGAAGAATTGAAATTTCAAAAGAAAAAAAAATCCAGACCTGATACCAGCTGAAAACAAGGAAAGCCGATGGGATGACCTGAAGTGCAGGAATATGGCCTGAAGCTTGCCCAATTGATCCTCATTGAAATCACAAGATTTCATTCCCTTTTGTGAAATGGAAAATCAGAAAAAATCAGATACTGACATGGGAGTTTTAGATGACATGCAAAACCTGCCATAACTCCCTATATTCTCCCTCGCATCTTCCAGTATTGCATCTGTTGATTTTTGTCTGAAATTGGATTGCAAAACCAAGACATAGTTATCACGAAGTCTCTCTTACTGTCATATAACATACAGATCTGTAGTTACACTGTCGGGTTTATTGCTGCAGGAGGCTGCAGATACCACAGCAAACAAGACAAATTTGTGGAATTAAAAGGCACTGAAAATTACGAAACATCAAGGTTAAATAGCCTGATTAAGGATGTCTCTTAGCCACATGCTACTGGAAGACTATGGTCTTCCAGTAAGACATGTTATTGGACTCCTTTTCTGTTTGCCACACTTCCTTTCACCTCATGTGATCCACCCTCTAACAAACCCTCTTTGACTGGATTTGAGGCTACAGAGATCCAGGGTCCCAACAGGTACAGCTGGCTCAGCTGATGGTTCCTTAGCCTCAATACTAAAGGAGACTGTGCTCTAACAGCTTGCACAGTACAGCATTGGTCTGTCATACACACAGCCTCCACGTGGCTCCCTTTGAACTCTTCTGCCAGAGCCTCGGTCACTGATCCTCCCAAAGAAATTGGCAGTGTAGGCACTGGGTCTGATCCAATACACCCTCCACACTTCCTCCTCTAAAACATGGTCATGATTCTAAAGGATAAAGACAAGGAAGATGTACAAGGGAAAAAAATACTCATAAATCCTCATCCTTCAACATATTTGTTCTAAGTGCACGGAAAGTAGACTTAGTACTCAGCTACTGAGAGGTCTTCCAAGCTGAAAGATAACCAGAATTGAAAGAGAGCTGCAGTGAAAATGCAGTGTTTTCTTCCTAATTAAAATTTCACTTGTGCAGTATTTGTTTTGATTGTTCACTCACAAATACACTAATTTCCAACCATTAATGTTGCATTCTGATGCCAACGTAGGTGAATAAGTAATGGGTACAATCAGCTGAAATTACAGATTGCAATAAGAACAGTTTTGAAGCTCTGAAACAAACATTACAGTGTCTCACTGTTGTGGAAGGATATTGTATTAATCTCACTGCAATTTTCCCTCTCCTCCTGCCCTTCCACATTTGATTCAGAATCTGAATATATTATTCAGAATACACATACACTGCAGAACAGCATGACATAAAAGAGAGTACAGACTGAGTACTATGAGTACAGAAAATCTTTGACCTGGATAAAGCCCTCTGGCATTATTGGGAAAGCTGGAAGAAAAATAACGTAAATACAGTCTTTCATATAAAAATTAGGTTGTACTGCATCTCAGATTACATTGTCTGTAAAAAGAAACTGGTTGTGCTGTTGTTTCTCTGTAATATCTGCTGCTGAGAAATTGCTTGTAAGTGGCAATCAGATTTGGAGCAAAGAATTAAAGCAAGCTTTTAATAAAATCTGATTGCAGAAGCCTATCTTTTATAAAAGTATAAAACCACCTCTGCAGACACAGGAATCAAAATGTCTATTTTTACCATGCTGAACTAAAAGAAAGATGCTGGAGAACAGCATAAAGTGGGAACCAGTGGCTGGGTTTGGTGTGGGCCAGTGGGTCCAGTACCTGCAACGCGCTGCATCTCTCCTGCCACACACTTCACCATTTCCCTGCAAACGGCTCCTCACCACTGCCAGCACGGCAGAAGGATCTGAACAATGAACAATCCACCATGGCAGAGAGAGGGTGTGTGGAAACATTCAGGTGAAGGACAGGAAGGCAATTGCTGCTGAATGGGCAGCAAAGGGCGAGAGGTGGCTCCCTCACCAGGAACATCTCAGAAAACTGCAGGCTGGAAAGTCAGCAAATGCTTCACAGGGGAAAATATCACCTGACCCTCAGCAGGCTGGATGTAAGAGACTGCTTTAAACACCCTTGAAAATATGCAGAGCTCACAAACCAAATTAGAAATACAGAAGGAAACATATGCTATTTTGACTACAGTTTGACTATGTTTTTGACAACAGTTTTGTCCAAAAGTTTCAGCTGGAAGTATGTGCAGTCAGAACTTTGTGGTGTGAGTAAACACAGAATCCAACAACAAGCTAAGAAAGTTTATTCTACAGTTCCTGTGAAGAAAGACACTGAACTTCAGGCTATTATACAATACAAGGTTAAAAAAATAGAGTATTAATAAACGAGAGAGAAAAGGAGAAGGAAGGAGGTACTTTCTCTGTTGCAAGGGGACTCCTTTCTTATAAAGCAGCTTCTAGGTGTTCTACTTGCAGGGGAAAAAACATAAGACCCTGAAACTACATCTCAGACTAGGAAACAGAAATAATCAATATCACCAATATCCTACATTAGCAGGAGCACCCGCTCTTACCACTCCTAAGCATGCAGCATGCCAGCAGGCTGCTCTTCACTGACCTACACTGCTTATCTTGCAACTAAGTGGAACAGGGAAGGGACTTTTTATTGACAGAGTGGCTAGATTCAGTGACTCCGTGACTCATCTAGTGACTCAGATTCTTCACCTGCTCCTAGAGACATCCATATAGATCCTAGACATAACGAGAAAGAGGTCAAAGTCCCAATGCATGTTAAGAAACCTCATGGCCCACTGTGGAGTCATGCTCCCTCACAGGGGTAAATTTCCCGGGGTTTGGCCCCTAATGAGGCAAACCCCAAAGTTTTCTTACCTTCTTAAAATGCCACGGCCCATGCTCAGACGTACTCAGCATAACAGGAAACAATGTCTGCACCAGCTCCTGATGTGTCCCATTGTACCAAAACCACATCTATGGTTTGATGAGTGAGGCAGAACAATCAGTCTCAGCATTTGGAGGGTTTTGGAGAGCAGTGATGAAGACATTGTCATCCAACCACACTGTTTCAGAACACCACAAGATTTTCCTTGTCCAAGCCCTAGCACTGCAATGGGCTGTCTTGAGGCCCATTCAGCTGAAGCAGCAGATAATAGCTCTAAGGCCATCATTACTGTTGAACAGCAGCAGCTTTTGGAAGAGATGTGGAGCATATGGAGAATGCAAGTTTTCCTGCTTCCTCGGTTCATGCTATTTTTGCATGCCACTGCCATCAGAGAGCACCTCTAGGTGCTCTAGATCAACTGATCTCTTTCTCCAGTGTGGTTGCAACAAGTTAGAGGGGTTTCAAATGGAACAGGTTAGGTGTCGCCCAAATATCCATCTTTGCCTTATACATTTTCCCATTTCTGTTCAGTAACAACACTTGAATTTTCATTGTTTTGTCCACAGCGGGTATCTTGGGAAGCCCTAATGCAGACATGTGCCACCAATCCTTCTCCAGCCACCTTCTATTTCAGGTGCCTCATCAAAATCTGAGCTACCTCAGCTCTGACACATTTAACATCCTTTCAGCAAATTCAGTGCAGAACAGGCAATATCTCTACAAGCCAAGTAAGTAATATCTTACCCTTTCACCTCAAAACAGCTCAGTCTGATTATAAATCATACTTTATTGGATCAGTTTATGCTTAGGTGCCAGGATTACACCCAACATGTCTGAAATATTACGTCAAATGCACATCTCTATGAGACTTTACATTGAATATTGAAATGGTGTGCTTTTACTAAAAAGGCCTTTCACACATTTTACCTGCTCTAGAATAGAAAATTTTGAAGTCAGGTATAAATGCTTCTATCACACATCATACACCTGTGTGTAGTAGTCTTACCCAAATTTATATTCACCAACCTTTCTGTAACTGAGAAATTTTCATTTTTCATGAGTCCTAAAAAGGTGATCAGTACCTTTGCTGTTTTTCAGTGTAATACACAAGAGCTCTTACAGAAGAAGGTAGGTCTGTTTTCAAGACAGGCAAGACTTGAACCTCATGGCTGATGGTATTGATCTCTTAGTCATCAATTAAAACCCTTCATCTCATATTCTCAGGAAATATAACTATCACTGACAGGCTAAGTGTGCAGTTCTGTGGGTTATGTTGAATCACAAATAAATATTTTTGCAGGTAGATTTCCTAGAACAGTATATTGTAAAAGACCATTTATTCTCCCTAAATTTGACTGTACCATCAACATGAAATGGCTGCCATAAAGTCCTGCATTTGTACATTAGTGTAAAACTTTTGAGACAATTTTTATCCAAGCTGAGCTTTCAAGTAAGATGCAAGAACAGGCACTTACCTTGCATCAGGTGTTGCAGTTCACTGACGAACATGCATGAAAAACTTTTGAGTCTAGTTTAGTTTTCTCTGGTTTTATACTTTACATCCATTCTACACCAGTTGTGCCTTAGAGCTCTAAGCCATTAGCAATTCCATCTTTCTAAGAAGAGTTATAAAAATGACAATATTAAAGCTCCATTTTACCTAGTGTTCCTGATAATACTACTCCATTAAAAAACATTACTTTTGTCCAGGCTTAATTGAAAACTTTTCCTGCATTCTTTCACATTAATTGTAGGTATTTGAAATAATATTCTTGATTAAATTCAGTTCAGCTGTGCCTCTGAAAATGAAATCTTTCCTTTTTCTTTCATTTCATATTCACAACCTAATTTTAGAAGTCCCAAAATAGTATCCTTCAGGAGTCAATGGACTGCCACAGGTCAGCTCAAGATGGATGTCCAAGGCAGACGGGATAAACAGCCCTCTGGACACATACATCTCTTTCAACTATGTGCAGCTGGCATGGGTTTTAGACACATAAAAGAAGGCAAGATTAAACTCACCCTAACCTTTGATCAAGATCTATGCACAACACTGACACAGGGTCTTTCTATGTTGCTTGCTTGAACAGTTTGTAGGCCCTTAGTTGTCCTGCATATATTTTACAAAATTATACAATCTCAAAGTCTTCTGTTTGGAATGAAAAGCAAAAATGAAAAAAAAAAAAATAGAATGTATTCTTCTAATAAAGCTTAATTTGAATGTATATCAAAGCAGAACTTCATTATAGGTATGCTTGACCTTAGGGACGAGCTGCCTATTGATAGTAAGAGAATGATGTAGCCCTGCCTGTAAAGTTAAGGCTGCTCTTTTAGATCTTTCTAATTTCAGTCTTTCTACTCACTACTTTTTGTAGTTTTGTTGGTACATACAGAGACAGCCACAAAATACACTTTCTAAACAGCTGGACCAAGGAAAAAGAAGAACACTTAAGAAGAAGTTTTATGCAAGGCAGTTGTTGTCAGTAGTTGTGAGAAGGCCCTCGTGTCTATGAGAAAAATCTGCCTTTATGCCTGAGCTTTTAATAATGCAAGTAAATCTTTAAAAAATTCAAATCTCAAAGAAATCAAATGGGGAGGCATCCTAACATATTTAAAATACCTGTATGAGTGACAAATATTTCTGGAATAAATAGATCCCTCTGCCAGAGTGCTTTTAATTTAGGAAGTAAAGTGACTCTAAAAACCTAGGCAAAAGCAGGACTTCAATTTCTTTGAAAGTATGTTTAATTTTAAACATATAATGATGTCAGAATTCAAAAGAAAATGGCAGGTACTTTAAATATGAATTGTATTAATGAGAAGAGGGCAAGAATCTTGTCTTCTAAGTGGTTATGACTTAAACCTTCTAATTATAGCACACGTACATCGTAGATCAGTAAAAAAGAATATCAAACATCCTGTGGATGGAAGATGCTCAGATATTTGGTGAACTAGTAGCTGATTAACAGGAAACAGAGCTCATCTTGTGGAAGAAGGAAAAAAAACCCCAAACCTGAGCCTGTGTCTTTTCCCATTTACCCTGCTGTAAACCACAAACAATTCTGCTACTGTCAATGAAGTCACTTTATTTTTGTAATGGCATGAGGACAGAATCACAGAATCAATCAAAAAATGTCCGTTAATTAGTTTCTAACTTCATTCAGCTTTTAAAACAAACAAACAAAAAAGTATGACTTTAAGAAAACATACACACAACTTTATACTCCAAATAAAGCTAAAAGTCCACTCCCAAAGCCATTCTCTAAACAAAAAAAAAACCCCAACTTTCCCAAATCATGAAGCTCTCAGTGCAGCCTGTAAAGTGCCAAAGTGTAGTTTGGCTTTACCCAGCAGCAGTGGGACAGAACTGATGTATCCTGTGTCCTGTCCCCCTCTAGCCCCTAGCTCTGAGTCAAGAGGCCATGGAGACCTTGCATAACTCTGGTTTCTTGCAAGGGCTGCCCAAAATGCCCTGTGGGTGTTTTGGATTGTACAAAAGCTTCTGGGAATTGCAGACAAGGCTGGAGAGTCCAAACTGTACCGCCCCAGCAAGCAGAAGACAGTTCAGATGAAGCGCTGTATTTCAGAAGACTTCCCAAGGGTTTGGAGAAAAGGAAAGAGCAGCTATTGGTCAGCCTAAGAAATGCCAGTAGGAGAAACAGGTGGCCAAAAAGCTTAGGAAAAAAAAAAAGAGTATTATACTTAAAAAGTAGGAAGCAAGAGACTGTTTTTCTGGAAGGACTTCTGCAGGTAAGGTGGGACCTAAATGACTGAGAAAGCATTGGGTGAAGGTGTGAAGTTTCACCACGACTAGCTCTACCATGAGAGATTTAGGGGTTTTGGTTGATTAGTCACAATTCTGTTCTGCCTCAGTCTTATTTTGTGTCACTCCATTTTTTTGCAGAACCTATAACTGCATCCATCTCTTTGCTTTGAGATTTTTCTTTCTTTTGTGTATATTATCAGTAACCTTTGTTCCTTTAAGCTTTATTGCCACAGATTTTGTAAGAACCTGAAGCACACGACAGAGGGATTTGCAGTGAGAGTAGGATTTTGAATGGAAAGGGTGACTGAATATGGGGCTGACTGAATACTGCTGCCACCAACTCCAACAGAGCCCCGATTACATACAGCACTGACTCCCAAACCTTTTGATCCCTGGGATATTAGCTCAGTTGCTTGGAGCACAGTAATAATAACATCAAGGTTGTGGGTTTGATCTTCACGTGAGCCATTCATTTAAGTTCACCTGAGAGCCCCTTCCAACTCAGAACATTCTGTGACTGATATTACCAGCCTTCAAACTTCATTGTACAGCCAGATCTAGCTGATAAATACCATCACTGTTATTCCTGAACATCTCTAGCTAGATTGCTTACCATCAATGATTTAAATAAAATATTTCCTAAACCAGTCATACTTCTCACTCTCAAATACTGACAGCACACACAGTATAGCTGAACAGCAGCTCTACAGTATCACAGTCTGGGGATTTGCTCTGTAGAAGAATTGCTTGCAGTGACTTTGACCTGACAGGAACTGAAGATGGGTTTGCTATTGGAAATGACATCCCAAAAACTGCTCTTCCCTGAGCTCAGACAGGGAAACAGACATACAAATGAAACACTCACCAGTCTCAGAAGAAGTTGTCTTCACAGAAAGAAGTTTGACTCCTTCTTTATCTGACTGGGCCCTGTTGAAGTCAGAAAACATTTAAGCAGTCAGCACACATGTTCGTCACCCAAACAAAACTCTTAAGATTTTGGTCCTGAGGAGGTAGCATCTACTCCAGTCTAAACTGGCAGGCTTAAAATGGCTTTGCATGGGATCAGGTGGCAGAAAATACCATAAGCCAACATCTGAAAATACCTTTCTCTTAAAATATGTAATAAATCAAGTTTCATTACTCCAGGTTTAATCTAGGACTTCACAGAAGAGGTATATCTGGGGGAAAAGGAGAAATATCTTTTCCTGTCAATGCAAACCTTTTAGCCATGTTGAATTGCAAAGAAGGACCACTTCAGATGCCCAGGGAGTCAGGGCTACCAAGTAAACCAGCAGCCTAAATGCTGCTTTTGGTCATGCGAGTGGCCACTCCCAGGCTCAATGGCCTTTAGTTTGTACCTTCTAATGGATCTTTCTCAGTTTCCCTCTCCTCACACTCTGTAAGCCACTACTATTTCAACTGAGCCTATGCAAATGGTCTAGTGGAAACAAGATGGGACAGAGGAACATGATATAATGGGCAGCAAGTGAAATATACAGAAATAATCAGAATAAAAAGGAAACACATTAAAAAGAGAGAAAACATGAACAAAAGAAGTCAGGTGGGAAAAGATGCAGGGGTAGACGAGAGGGATCAACGGGGAAAAAAGTGAAAAAAAAAATAAGAAAAAAGACTCGGCCAATGAGTCCTGTGGCACAGCATAAGCTGTTTATCCATTTCAAAAGGATCAATTGCAAAACAGTTGAGAGTCACCACATTTCTACCCATGCTGAAACAGCTGCTTATCATGCATACAGGTCTGCAATAACTGCAAGTGCAGAATTTTCAACAGGATATTTTTCTTTGGGGTGGCAACTGATTACTATATTTAAACAGAGAAAGATCAAAGAAAATCCTTTGCAAAATCTGCTACAAGTGCCCTGTGATAGATCTCAAAGCAATTAAAAAGATTCAACCTACTGTTCAGCGCCATTCTCTTGTCTCTCTGGAAGAAGGAAAAAAGTTAATATCATTTTGATTGCTGGAACTCAAACCCCAAACATTTAGACATGGCTATTGCAGCTGCTGGCAGAAGGCTCAGTTGTAATTTTGCAGTATTGCATTAAGCTCATAAACACAATCAACCAGCTCGAATAATAATTGTTTTTTTCTGGTCACCTATGGAAGTGAACTGATGTTGCTTGTACCAACAGTTCTGGAAATCAGAGAGAATGACATCTGACTTGTCCAAGAGCACAACAGAAGCACATTTTTCCCTGCAGCTCCCAAATCCCTGGGTAGCTGGCATAGAGGACATGAGCTTGCAATGGTTCTCAAGTACACAGCAACTGAGCTAAAAGATACAGGGCAAGGGGACTGAGGGAACAAGGGTGTTCCTGAGTCTGTACCCCCTGAGGGTACAGCCTGGCACGACGTCCGGGAACAGAGTTTGTCATTCCCATTGATGAGGAACAGGTTGGTCTCCAAAATGAATCATCTGCTGAATGTATTTTATGCTTATGTGCAAGCATGGGCAGATGGAAGGGGCCAGGGGGTTGCATCAGAGACATGGAGCCAACTCCATGGCACTGAGCACAGGGGAAGTGCACTGGATAGACCTGGGCAAATCCTACAGGAAGCACTACAGATATCTATTCTATCTTCCAAATGAGTTTGCTAATACAGTGCCTGATGACATTTGCGCATAGAGGAAGCTGGTGAGGAAATGTTCTTCATCTCACGTCTTTATCTCTTGACTCTGAATATTCAGTAATTTCCTAAGTAAGGATCACACCTTCCTCTGTTTATCTGGGTCTGTTTTTCCATGTCATTGGCTAAATTGGTTGTGACACACTGTTTGTCTTGCTTTACACCTTTAACACCCTGTTGTGATTTCGTACTTCCAAGGCCTGGTGATTTCACAGTTCTGCATGGGTCTCCTAACTCATGCCAGCTTACAGGGACAGAAAAACCACCGTCTGGATTCGGATCTGGGTTTTCACTTAATGGAAATTTACACTTACCTGTGGCCTACTTTGGCAACCCTGAAACATTTGGCAAATGGACTTTGATGGAACTATAACCCATTAACTTAAGTATTTAATGGACAGCAGAGAAACAGATACTGACATTAGTTGCTCTGTCAAAATGACTATTTCTGAAAATACTGTTTGCTCAGGGATTTTGCTCCATGCACATTTTACTGTAACTGGAAAATGTTACTCATGCATCGTGTGCATGTGTGTATGCATGTATGTATCAGATATATCCCAAAAGAAAACACTGACATTTCTTTGCCTGAAGAAAGATAAAATAAATAAAATTATTTTGTTGAATATCTTTGAATTTAGTGTTCATTGTCTATTTCCCTTCTGATTGATTGTGTTAGCATAGGTGTTTGTTAACTCTTTGTAGCTGCAAAAGCATGAATAGAAAGCATTAATCACAGCATTATTTATTCTCCAAAAATCATTTTGGCTCACTCTGGTCTTCCTACTGATTTTGAAAATGAAGTGTTAGTTTCCCACTTCAAACTGTGTTTTGAGGCAAAACACAAAATACAAAAAGCTTTCCCATCAGACTAACCATCACAACAGCGATGGCTAAGGTAATCCAAAAGAGATCTTTTAATAATAAAAAGCACGTTGATTTCACCCCCTTGCAGAGAAAGCAAACCAAATACCTGGAGTTTTCTTCTGGCACATTTTGTACAAAGCCACCAGTGAGAAGACAGAGAGGGTAATGACTATCAGGGTGATGACAATTGGCAAGATAACACCTGCAAAAGAGGGAGAACATAACTTTGCTGCAGCCTCTGACTCACATTGCCTCTGTGTATAGGTACTTGCACACACTAAGGTGAGAGGCACCTCCAGCTCCACTTCACCAAACATTTCTCATTTCTCTGGAGAGGATAACCTATTGCTCCTGTTATTCTTCCTGCAACCACCGAGCCTCTGGCCTGGATGCTTTGTGGAGGGAAGACAGGCTTCTTCCTTCTTCTACCCTTCTCCTTCCTGGCACTCAAGCTGCTCTGTGGAACTGCTGTCACCCATTTTTCAGTAAAAGAACAAGGTTTCAGCACCTGCTCCACTGGGCCTACCATAATTTTGCTGAAAACACTCATCATTCAACATAGTGTTGATGGACTCTAAAGGTTTTGTGGGAAAGTCATGTTCTAGAAATAAATTTTTTAAACATGCAATTTATTTTTATCTCTTTTTTGGGAAAAAAAAAAAAAAGACCTGTCTGAAATTCAGCAACTGAAGCAATTATTTTGCTTTTAACATTGTGCACCCAGAAAGACACTAAGGAATTACATAATTCAGTAATATTTCCCACAACACATAAAACCAGGGATAGAAAATGCAAGATCTCCTTTCAAAATGAGGACATTTTTTTCCTTTTATTATTTCCCACCATCTGTCATTTCCTGACAGGTGTTTCCCAGCCAAGAAGCAAAAAAAGGAAAGAATTATGTAATGAAGAGAAGCTTTCCCTAGGAAATATATAAGCCCAACTTCTCCCTTTTTATCATTTCTCTGGCAGCAACTGGCCACATTCAAATTCAGCAGGCACTCTCTTGCCTGCTGGCCTAAGCCCTGTGTCAGGGGGAGGCTGCATTCAATGGCTCTTGATGCAATTAATATTTAATATTCATATATCTGCATCTGTGCATCTATGAAACTAGAGGGAGACAGTTTACAGTGGGAAAGCATCAGACATGTTTTGCTTAGTCAGTACTTTGGCTTGGAAATAGCAAAGCTGGAGCAACACTCTTGCCCCAGAGATGCATAATATTAAAATGAAAGATTAAGTAGCATGCATCACGCAAATATCAAGTGCTTAAAGAGTCTGCATAAGACTGCCTCCTAGACCTTCTCTCCCATGACAACATGAATAATATATTCATATCATACACTCACAAAAATACATTCATATAATATGTACAACATGTATATGAGCAACTTTTTTGTATGTTCCCTTGTGTCTTCTCTCACAGGGGATGACTTTTTTTTTTCCCTTCAATTTTACCACTTTGAATCGGTCCTTGGGAATAATTGTGCTGCTCTACAGTGACAGCAGTGTCAACTTATTGAGCTCTGTTTCTCTTTGAGAGGAGTTTTATAACCAGCATTTAAATTTGGTTTGTAATAGGGCCTAAGTCTGGTAAGGCCAGAAATAAAACTGCCGGTTTCATTTGTCTGTTACTCCAATCACTCATCAAAAGCAAAACTGATCAGCTGAAAACTCAAAAGCCGGAAAATTAAGTAAGAACACTCACTGGAATAGCTGATATTACTCCCTGTATGAGTCTCGTTTCCAGAACTGCTTCTAGGACTTTCAGAAGTTGGCTCTGCAAAAGAAATAGTGCCTTTCAGGCAAACATGTATTGCCAGAATTCCCCAAATAACTCCCTCTGAAAAATTACCCTCGCTAAACAACTTCTGTGTCCCCAGTTCTGGAACTTCACTTGGTGCTTCACGTCTATATTTCTTCCCAATAATACCAGGATAACTTGGCAAGAGGGGTGGAAAAGTTATTCTAGTGTGGCCTAAAGAAACATGCACTTTGTCTGGGATGCAGATTTCCCTAAGATGCTTTGCTTGTCCACTTACAGGTTATGAGCTACCAACTTTTTCACTTTAGGAGGTTATGGTACTGTTGAGCATTACAAGAGAATTTTTAACAAGTAAATAAACAAGAAAGAGGGTGAAAATTAGACCTGTCTCCAAGAGAAGAAAGACCAAAATATTTCACTGCTAATTAAAAGAAAAAAAAAAGTGCTAATAGTAGATGAAGAAGTCCAAGGTGCAATATTAATAGATAGCAAGTTTCTTCAGTGTTGTTACAGAGAAATGTGCCTGCTCTCTAACCCATTTGGAGAGAGCAGTGTTGTGAGCCTCTGGGACATTTTTTAGGGCTAGGTTTATTTAAAGGAATGCATTTCTACCTTCTAATCTGAATTTGAGTCAGGTATCAACAACACAAAATATTTATTACCTTGCTGCATACAGTCTATGAAAAAACAATCACTGAACTTTGAGAGAGAAAACAGAAAATGCAAACATTGGCATTTCCCTAGGTACATCATATAGCACATGGGACTGCATTCCATATTGGATGGAGGCTTGAGTAAACAAGTGCTCACTGCCTCTGAAGAAGCCGACCGGCTGGACAGACGTGATGCAAGGTCAAGCACTTCCATTGCCTGGCTAAATATCAGAAGTGGCTGTCAAACAAAGATGTCTGGGGAAGGTGATCTGTTAAAAAAGGGTCCTAGCAGAGGTTATAGCTCCATATATATGTAGTAGGAACATGGTGGCAACCACTGAGGTTTTGTTGGTCGGGTACCTACTCACAATCCTCACCTGTAGGTTCCTCTTCCCAAGAACAGAAGAGAGCTCAAGTTGTAGGGCAGAAGCTATTAAATTAATTACGTAATTAAAATCAATATCCTATGGCCATTTTGAGGTCTAGAATACAATTTTGTTCTACTAAGTCTCTGAAAGACATGTCCCTATTTTTACAGAAACTTTTATATAGGCAGTACTTGTAACACTAATCCATGGAGTTACAGTAACAAATAAGATTTGTTTGTCCCAACCATGTAGGAATTCCTCTTCCTTGCAAAACTGATTTTAAACCCATGCCCACTATTAAAAAATGTTTTGGTGGTTGTTTTCTTTCCCCCTTCCCCACTCTTCTACCTTCACTTGTCTGGACACAGAGGCCTTCTGGGGAAAAATTATCAATTGCTAAGTGCTTGTGTGGTGCCTAAACAATACGATCATAGCTGAGACATTCTGATACTATAGCGCAGGAAACCATCATTTCCCAAGACTTTATCTCTGAAAAATCACTGTTTCTTTAAAGCAGAAGTTCTCTTTCCCTTGGTGTCTATCTGCTGAGGGGTGATAATGTAAGGGTGGAAATGGAGCCATCATCAAGTGACTAAAATAATTCCCATGCATTCTTAATTCCATGTGATTGCTTCAGATTTCCCAAGGAAATACTACTGCCTTTTTGTTACCTTATCTGGTATACAACATGATACACAGGGCAAGCGGGCAATAATCACGGTAGTGAGTTACCCTGGATACTGACTGGAAATGTCAACAGAAACAAACTGCACTGAAAACCAGGAACATGTATCCCCACATTTGTGCAGGAGATGTGTGCCTCTCCTCAGGAGAAAAACTCAGGACTGAAATCCACTGGTTTTTATTTTTTCTTGTTTATCTGTTAATTGACCAAGATGTGAGTAATGTAGGAAAGAAAAATCCACAGGTTAGCATTTTAACTACTTGTGACCATCAATAAGACAGCTGAAAATAAACATTACTGAATAAAAGAGAGTAAGGAACTAAAACCTTAAGCTCATTTCCCCACTTCTTTCATTAAAGTTTCTCACAAGTCAGCCCCTCCTGTCTAGTTTGTCTGGATCTGGAAGATATTTTCCATTTATGGAATAATCTGGGATCAGAATAAAAATGAATTGGAGAAATACATCCACCACAGCAGCAGGAAGGCTAAGACTTTGCAGGCAGCAGCAGCAAGAACTGCAGAGACCAGTATAGAAGAGACTGTTTCCTGATAAGCCCAGAGAAGGGAAAATAGGACAATACAGGTTCATTAGCACAGGAAACTTGCCTTACTCTGGGATTTGGTGCTTCTCACTACAGGATGAGGAATGAGAGACACTGACAAGAACAAGCTCCTTGGTAAACACTCTATTTATAACAGCTTCCCGTTGCATCCTGTAATTTGCCAGGCCTGATTTTTTTCTGTGGTCCCACCCTGCTTTCTTTCCAGTATGTCTAGTCCAACATGTTATTCAGCTGAAATCACAGCAAAATTGCTCAGTGCTACAAGCCGAACATCACTCTTCTGCTGCTCTGTACTGTGTTTCAGGTACATTATTCCCCTAGATCCTTCTTGCTCCCTGAAGATTTCCTTTCTTCAGGCTGTCCTTTTCCCACCCCACACCAGCCTTTTTCATCAGTGTGCATAGAGCAATCTCTTCTATTGCTCTTACTTGTTGAATTTGTTGGAGAGCTCATGGGAAGGCCTGCAATAAAACAAAAGAATAGGTTTGTTAGTATCTGTTTTAGATGTCCAGAGTCTACACATCATGCAAATTGGCAGACTCTAGGAACATGCTCAGTAACCCCCACAACAAATGCTGCCCCAGAAGTGACACGCTAACACTGTTCCCAAGCCCAGAAAGTCTGAGCTGCAAAAGTCTCCAGCCATCCCTTACAGATGGGAGCAGAACCCAAAGCCCAGCCTATGCTAGGTTGTTATTCTGCTCAAGAGAAGAAAACCCTGAATTAGTTGATACATTCCTTAAAAACGCCTCCTTCCAAAACCAAAAAAGTGCCTGGGAGTGAATAGCTGACATTTAACTGACAAGTAAGTGTTTCAATAAAGAAACTAATTGAGACACATCTTCAAGAGTCACAAAACCCTTTAAAAAGAAATCTTTGTTTATTATCTTGGTACTTTTGGCTAGCAGACTGCCAAGCAGCAGAAGCAAGAGGCACTGGTAATGAGGAAGAAATTGACCTTACAGAGCACTGGGCACAACGCTTATTGGCTCTACTGTCAGCTTTCCCCAGCTACTTCACAAGTTTTTGGTGCACAATATATATTTTTTTTGTTAGCATGCTGCTGTTCCTCTGTGTCTAGACTGTAGCAGACTTGGAAATTAGAGTGGCTGTGTCCTCTGTGTCCCAGCTGTGCCAGGGTGGGGGATCACAGAGGCAACATAATGAAGGCAGCTGTAACTCTAGGCAGGCATTAAGGCTGTCTCCTGACTGCCCAGGTTGCAGTGCTCCTCTAAACCAGTTTCCCCAGGGAGCACAAATCTACTCTTATACCCTCACTACACCTTCTATCCTGTGCACAAAGACAGCTTCTACCAGCAGAGCTGTAACATACCTTGTTCTAGTGCTGTGAACATACCCTTTGAAAACCAGAATGCTGTTCCTGTTTTTCCTTCTCTCTACACACAATTAAAACCATGGATCACTTCAGCTGCTGGGGTGCAAATAACCTCCTTTGCTAATGGTACACGTGACGAAACTTAAACTGCATTTTAATCACAAATGTTCATGAAAAGTATGTTTAGGCTGAAAAGCTAAGTACTTAAAAGTCAACAGTAAGAGCTCTTCTTGAACATATTAAATATTTGTAATGCTAAGTGTCCTGAATATGTACAGTCATCTCACCCTGGCTTCCTAGAATGCAGAGGAGACTGTTTTCCTAAGCTTTTTGTCGTCTCATCAATCCATCTGCAAATAGCAATATCACTGTGCTCTAAGAGGATCTCTGTGATGAATCATTAGGCAATGTTTATAGCATGTTTGGGCAACATCACCAACAAAACCAAGCAAAAGCCTTCAGGAAGTTAATAAATCACTTGTCAAAGGAACAACACACAATACAGAATGCAGGAAGACACATACCTGGCATTAAGGAAACATCCAAATATGACATGATTGCTTATTACCAGAATACTGCCTTTCCTTCAGCCTATAAGGTGTGGGATGCCATGATAAAAATACCATGTGATCACACAGCATGTGGGCAGACTAGCAAACTGTAAGGCCCTGTGTGTGCATACACTCGAAGAAAGGCAAGAGACTTTGTCAAATCTCACAAATAGGTCACTTCTCTATGAAGTGACTCTGAACCTTGTCTCTCAAGGCTGGGGAACTTTCCTCTGAAAGAGCTCCAACATTATAACATAATCGAACATTTTCCCTTACATTCACTCTTACAAACAAGATGAAGCATCTTGGCTCAAATATAAACAAATAAATAAATAGAAAAAGCATATGAAGCCCAAGACTGATACCCAAGTTCACATCAAAGAGTTAACGACTCTTCGAACCTGAATGCAGATGACATAAGCACAGGTGACATAAGTCTCTGCAAACAGGAAGGGCTGGGGGACATGTGCTTCAGTACCCACTGGCACAACCAAAAGTGACGCAGCTGTCCTGGCCAGACCTTGCCTCTTCAATAAACCCAGACAGCAGAAATTATCCCAGGGAGGAAACACGACATCAGCTGCCTGCCCTCTCTTTCTGGGCCCCTGTTATTTTTTAACAACTGCACACATCTACACACAATAAAACTACCAGCATCTTTCCAGAAGGTATCTCACCCAGGTTTTGCTAGAGCATGAAAAATTAAATTGGAAAAATCTCATGCCTTCCTGTCTCTCCCTGTCTCCAGGATGCAAGCAAGGCACCGCTTCACCCTCTGTTCAGAGATTGCTCAGTCTTGTCACGCAAACAAAGCTGTGCTTATCCGAGTGATTCAGCAGGTGCTTGCAGTTTGCGCTTTCTAAACAACCATCCAGTGCCCTTTTGGTGTGGGCTCACACACTGCTGTTCTCCAGAAAGAGAAGGACAGAAGGAAAAGCAGCATTTCCCTTGGTAACAGTTACTGTGGTTGCTCTAGTTGCCTGTACAGAGCCTGCTACCTCCTTTGGGGCTGCAAGCAAGATGATCTGATAAATAATCCGGGAAGATTTCCAGATTCATCATGAAAAGTGAGGTGTGCAATACTGGCTGTGCTGGGTTCCTCCTTGTGCAGTAAGGAGGACAAGGATAAAAAATTTGGCATATGACCATGGTTTCATTTGAAATTACCTGCCTGAGTCAGTTCAGCATTGGCGAGAAGCTCGACAGATGGAGGAAGAGACCAATAACTAAACTCTCCCCACTCTGTTCTCCAACAGCTGCTACCTAAGCAGCCTGGATACCCTGCAGTTTGCTACTTCTGTTTTTTGGAGTGCAGCCACATCCAACTGTGTTCACTGGCAAAACAAACGAATACATTTGGCTGATTACTCAGAGGGGATATACCACAATATAAATCAAAGCAAAATTAAAAACCTGAAAAAACCTTTCTTGCCTTCACCACACCATAGATCTATAATAGTGTTAACTGAGGCTTTGCTATGTTTTCCATCTCCCAGAAACTTCTGGTTTTGTGTCCCTCTCTTTGTGAAGGAGCTGAAGATACAGTGGGTAATTTTTACCTAATATCACTATCCAGAGTTCCTGCAGTTTGCGTACAGAAAGAGTCAAACCCTACTAGTCTTACTCATAAAAATTTTTCTTAGGGAGATGCCTCCTGTGAATCAAGTGAGTAGGATTTATAATTGGAGAAGTGCAATAAAGATATCAATAGATGAAGCAGGTTGATTCATCTGACAGTTTATTATAATAGATAATTTAATCTTACCACCCTGCTGGGTGAACTTAAGCTCATACTGCTTTATGGATTTTTTTGTTGTTTAGATCACAGAATAAAAAGCCACAATACTTGCAGTTTCTCAGATGTATTTAAACTCTAATCTCAAATTTTTCACTAATTAAACAAAAGGAGAAAATTAAATATTAGCAAGCAATCCTCTGTGGAGGTGGAGGAGGAGTGGGAGGTATGTTCTACATGACAGCCAAAGTTAAAGAAGTGCATGTGTCAATGGCACGCATGCAGGTGGCTCTCTTTGCTAAAAACAGTCCTTATTGCCTCCTCTAGCCTGGGTGAGCACTACGCAGCACCTCCTCTGTGGCTGGTGCTTTCAGCCTCCTTTAATACAGCAACACTGTTCTCTGATGCTCCTACACGTTCTTTCCCAGGCTCCCCCACTCATCTCAGTCGCTCTCCAGCTCTCTGTAGCACTCCTCCCACACCCTGATCTTTTGATACGGCTGATTGGAAATTTCTCTGCAAAATGTGCTTTCTTCTTTTTCTGCATCAAGAAAGGAAACTTTCACCAAAATGGCATTTTTTTTAAAATGGGAAATGGTCTCAAAACTAAACATATTTAGCCAGCTGGATTATTTTGGTTGGGCATACCAAACAGAAATGTTCTGGTTTGGATCCATTTCACATTAATTTGTCTTCCTCTGAGCTCCCACGCAGAAGACGTGGCTCAGATACCTCGAGGTTACAAGCTACTCTATCCCCCATGGGCTACAGCCTTGGCACACATCAGCTCCTGCTCTGGTGAACAAAAGGCACCCAGCCCCCAAATGTGAAATTCTGGAGACCTAGAAATACATAATCTAATGGCAATGAGAGAGGTGGCATTTCCTCTTGTCTCAGCACAGGATAAAACAACTGGCTTCACACTTGCATTGCCTTGAAGTTATTAGGGTGCAGCATATGGCTTTCCCTGGGCCTAAGCAATTGCACAGAGGAGAAGAAATCTGTTTAGAAGGAATCAAGACCTTTTTTTTTTTAAGCCTTTAACACATACAGGGAATAAGGGAGCAAGGCTGGTCTAAGGCTTAACCATTTGGGATTAGCTACCTAACATATCAGGGTGAGAAAGGGGATTTCTCACATATACAGGTTTCAGGAAAGAAGCCAGGGACTGGTGCTGTGAGGAGACAGGAAAGGTGACAGTGTGGAAATCCTGGTGTGGGCAGAAACAATTTTGAAATGGCTGTTTTATAGGAACTCAGAGCACTGGCTATGCCAATGATACCTAGACTGACTGCCCCTGGATAGATGGGTTCCTTCTGCCTCAGCCAGGCAATTATAGTTCTGGCATCTTGGGTAGTCTCTGAGGTCAAGAAGATTTATTGGTTTTACAGCAGAGTAAGCTGAGTAAGATGATGACTTTTGCAAATAGACCCCAGGAAGGCCGTAAAACTTTCTTGACAAATTTTAAGTGTAAAATGTAATTGTATACACAGCATGGTAGGTAATTCAACGCACATGCTGCATAGTCAGATATGTGTTACAATTTAATATTAACCTGGAGAATTTACCTGAGTGAGAGACCTTTTAATTAAAAATGTTTTAATTTACCGTTTTATTGCAGTATAGCAATGGTGAGGTTTCCATACTGTGCCTATATTTGCCAAAAGACACAAAACTTAACAGGAAAGTCAAGCAACCACAGGTCACAGCATATGCATTATAGAGAATGGGTTTATTGAAATAATTGAAAAGACTTCTCTCTGAATCAGTGGTCTTAACTTCCTTAAAATGCTTATAATCTTTTTGCATGCTTCTAAGCATTTCAGTGCATAGTGAGCATATTGCTCCACTTTTATATCCAATCCAATCCTTCATGAGGAAAAATCACAGTACACACACGTGCTTATCTCCCACAAACACAATCCAGGGGCTGCAAAAAGAGCCTTGTATCCCTTGGGGGATGTTAAGCATTAGTATTAATAATAGGGATACGCAAACACAGTGTTAGATTTACACACATGTAGCTAAGAGTAAGTACTAAATGAAGTGAAGGCCCAAGAGACCCTAAGCAAACCTGAATAAGTGGTTCTTCAAAACCTAGGAAAGTTAAGCCAGCTAGAAGTATAAAAAATAATCATTAATATTACCTGGCATCTGCATTTACCACAGTGTTTCTTAGTGCATACACACACCAAAACACACCCAGAAAAACAGTAAGATCAGACTGGAGTTGGGAAGAATTGATACATTTTTGACCTTGCATGCGACCATGTTGCACTTTGAACAACATCATTTAATTGGTAATATGCATTAAATTTCTCTCCAGATTTTTAAACAATTGCAAAAAATTATAGCTGTTTTTTCCTTTGTCTCCTCTGCCTTGCAGTCAGGGAATTTATCTTGATGACCTCCTCTGCCAGTCAATGCTACACAATGACCTCACACAGCATATATAAAGATTACTGTTATCACTTGTGATTTATATCCTCCTATAACGACACCATGTATCTCAACTAAATGTTTGGAAGTTCACCCATCACTCAACACAATTTCAGGGCTAGATGACATGGCCACAGTGTATCCTGCATGAATAAGGAGATGCAGTCCTCATTCCAGAACAATGCACAGCAAATGAAGAAAAGACTCAAAATTATTTGCATCTTTTTAACTGCTTGTATAGAGAAAGAAAGTGTATGTTTTCAAGGCTTACCTGAGGTTCTGGAAGCAGAAATGTTTCTTTTTGGAGAGACAGTAGAAGAAAAAGACTGTCCCGTAGTAGATGCAGCATCCAAACTCTCACTTTGTGCCAATTGTGTTCCACTTGCTTGTGTAGCTGGAAATGAGAGAGATGTTCAGGTAAGAGGCACTTGCACAAGCATTGTCTTAGATCCTGGAGGATCCCTCAGACAAATGCTCTGACCATCATAGAAAAGACCTAATGTAAGAAAGCACTATATGTTCTGGTAACTGCCTCTCGAGGAACAAACCATCTCTATGGAATTGTTAGTACTGGCATAGCTGAGGCACCTTCAAAGCACATTGCAGCAAGAGAAACAGCCTCACATCTGTGCCAGAAGACAACCCAGAGCTCTGAACTGGGACCCTAGAATAGTTAGGCAGTGTTGCACCAAGAGCAACATGAGCAGAAGAGAGAAGCTCAACTTACTGCCCTCTATATTTTCCTTCATTTTAAAATCAGTCAATCAATCAATCAATCAAGCTTCACTTACAACTGTCACATAATGTGACACTGTATAAAGTTTAGGGATTGCAAGTAAGCAAAGAGTTAATTATTTCATTCTATGCCATTAAAGCCTAGGAAATAACATATCCCTGAATACTAATGTATGAAAAATAAATTGTCTTACTTCTCCTCTCACTCAGTCAACAGGAGATCAAGGCTATTGTGTCGCAAGATTTGCAGCCTAAGGTGAGGCCAAGACGATGGTGCAGGACATGAACTGAGCATGTGGAACCGAAGGTCACTGAATGACCAGAAATAATTTAAGATATTCCAGCACTGCCCATAATTCCTACATCTGTACTCAAACGTCAGAATAACAACAGGCAAGACAGTGCCTACTGAATAAAACATAGAGGTGCCCAAGAGTAACCTTACACTTCCTGTCTGATATAAATCAGAGAGGCTACTGAGCTGTAAACTGTTTTCAGTGCTTCTTCATATGAATTTTAAACACTGGAACTAAAACAACTTTAAAACATGTTTCAGTCAGCGAGCAACATCACACACATGCAATATGTAAATCTTGAGGAATGCTTCATCACACACTTTATCTAGAAATTGATTACCGGTTTGGTCCCTCAAAGAACCCAAAGCTCCTTATTCTACAACCACACACCTCTAACTTGGCCTTTCCCTTCCCCTCCTGTTCAGTAAGTTCAGTATCTTAGAAAGGCAAGCTTTAAAAATCAAAAAGCTGAGAAAGAGTGAGCTGAAGCCATTGGAGTCAGGGGATTCATATAATTTTGGAAACTGAGAGAAGCTGGGCAGCCAGGGATGGTGTCTTTCAAGGCATGAAAATTATGCAAAACAACTAAAGTGCCTAAACTTTCACTGGGATTCTAGTAATGAGAAGCAGAATTTCATGTCAGCTTCCTTCAGGAACTTCAGCATTGTACCCCTTCAATATACAGGTCTAAGCTGCAGTAGAGAGGAGTGTAAAAAGCCCCTCTACCTCCTTTTATACTATGGTATAGTGCAAGGATCTGATAATGTTAACAATTCCTACATTCTCTTCATGGAAGCTCTGAATCAATCTTTAGAAGCAAACTTTTTCCACATTTGATTCTTATTGTCGTGGCTTCAGACTCAAATGTTATGTGTTGAATTTTATTCTGAGATCAATTTTTAAAAACTGAAAAGAACCCCCCAAACCGAAGTACCTCCCTCTCCCTATAAGATGGACAGGCTTGTAGCAGTAACAGCAACCATCTTGTGGCTCCCTTGTCATAGGTTAGAAAAGGATTGCATGGGAAAATGAAAAGTAAGACATAATAACAGTGCAGAGACACTCAAACACAAATATGCTTTGTGAACACTGGAAAACAATCAGGTGTGTGGGAGAGAGGAGGAGGGAGGCAGCCAGTTACCCTGCAACCCCACAGAGGGCTGTTTTCCCATGGGGATCACTCATTCCACACATCCTATCAGTCCTGGCAGCAACCCAGCCTCGGGTGCTCCTCTTGTGTTTGGGAGCTGGGAGAACAGATTGTTCTCAGAAACACGGGCTGTGTGCTGGATATGCCTTGGCAGGGGATCGGGAGAGGAGGGATGATGGCATTTCCATTTTTTTTTTTTTTAATTTAGCCTGGGTGAGATTCTCCCAGTGACCCAGGTAGCACCAGGTATGACTTACACCTTCACCTAGGGCTTGGCATAAAGCTTGTTGTATTTATTTTGCCAGACTGCAGAACAGGCTCAGTGCTCCTTGTGTCAAGGGGTAAAGTAGATGTGCTACAGGGCAAAAATCCCTGTGCCAGTTTTCACCATTTCCAAGGCAGAAAACGCGACCTGGTGGGTAAGGCTCCCTTAACTCCACTGCAAGATTTAATCCTAGCAACCCAATTCTCTGCTGACTTGTGGCTTTGAAGCAGCTTTGAAGCAGTATCCAAGCCTCACGCCTAACGCACAGCACAGGCTCTACCACCAACACGTTTAGCAGATGAGACATCTTCTGCACCAAAAGCCTGTGGGAACAGGAGCATCCATACTCAGCCGCGGCTCATGCACTCAACAAAGACGTGCCTTTTCGGTAAATCCCGTAACTCGTATCTACGCGAGCTTTAATTCGGTCTCGGCGGCAGGAGACAGCGCAAGCCCTCGCTGCAGTGCCCGTGCTCCGCGCGGGGACAGGCGGGGGACTCTGCGCGGGCGCGGTGACTCAGTGCTGCCATCCCCGCTGACACATCGCTGCACTAATTCATCACGCCTCGCCTCAGCCAGCTGCAGCACACATCCCTGCCTGCTGCCAGGGGGAGGCCTGCCCTTGCAGAAAGGCAGCACCGCGCAGAAGGGCGGCTGCTGCTGCTGCAGCTGCAGTAGCGCTCGCATCATCGGTTCATGGGTTTGTTGTTAACAGCTGACTATGAATAAAAATGGTAAAGCAGTACAGAGTGTAAAATAGCTGTCCAAATGGGGATGATGGCTGCGGCAGCAGAACTCTCTGGTGGTGATGCAGCTCTCCCTGCTGATATTTTGATAAGATAAATGACAGTGTGTTAACACGTATTTGGCAAAGGGATAATCAACAACAGGGAACCTGAAAGGGCCTTGCAAAGCTGCTGTCTGAGCTTCAGGAATTTCCTTACTCTCTATGCTTTGAAAACCCTTCATTTTCTTTAACCAGCTGAAATTCGACACATATCCTCACTTGATCTTAGCATGGTTTTCTGCTTAACCTACGTATAATCCACATACATTTTGGCATTTCCTGACAGTACTTTAAATTTTCTTTACAGTAAGCTGCTACCTAATTAGTTTTGACATTGTAAGATGCTTCAAGTAACCCACAAATACCCTGCATATACTCTGTACTCTGCAAAGAATATAGACATCTTTATGTTTGTTGAAACCTTCCTTGACCAATAAATCAATCAAGGGAACACTTCTAACGAACTCCACCCAAACCATGTTAAAATGCCAGCACAAAAGCTTTTCTAAATGGAAGACTAAAGCTTTTCCTTTGAGCTCATATTTTTAGCATTAACACACATACAGGCCTTGCCCCCATAATCAGTAGCCTGAAAAGCCATTTGCATGAATGAGTGCACAAAAGTTTTGAAAAATACCATTGCAGCAATCTCAATGACATTTTTGCCCATTCAGAGGAATGAAAACTGGCTAGAGAGGTAACCAAACAGATCTCAGTTTTAATGTTTACATCCATAGTTGATTGCAAGTGCTGTCTGCAGCTTTATGCTTTCTGGTAAGCAAAACCCCAAAGTAATTCAAAATACATATTTTAAAACTTCTCTCTGCATAAAATGTCTCAGTATCTAGTGTTTACCATAGCATGTGCTAACAAACTGAGGAAAACTGAGCAATACCTGTTACAAGAGGGCTTTTCTGGTAGTGTTCCTGAGGTAAAGCTTGCTTTTTAATTACCAGTAGTTTGATAAAAAAAAAAAATCGTCCACTGTTTCCCTTTGTCACTTTTTAATATTTAATATACCACTGCACCATAATGTATCATCATCCAGGAGAGTGGCATAACTCAGATACACGGCAGCCAAAAATCCACTCTTATTTGTTGTATAACACCTGAATCTTACATAAGATGCTTGCTCCATATCCAAGGGAGGAAGAACATAAATTTTTGTTGCATTTCATTTCTTATTCTCTTTGATAACTTTAAGTGTCCCAGGATATGAAATCCTGATTGCAGATGCAATTTTCTGTGGTGTGACGTCATACATATTCTTATTTTAAGGGCACGAACCTCACAAATGAGGACACTGACTAAATGTGAACTTTTGAATCTGACACCTTATATTGATAAATAAGAAGGCCAAAGAAACCAGTCTCATGTTGGCTTCTAATACAATAAGCAGGAAGGCAAACAGGAGAGATTGTACTTGTGGCCTGCAGAGGAAAAGAACACTGAAGTCCTGAAAAAAAAAAAAAAAGACAAAGATGTTTGCATGATTTCAGTGTATGGAGCACTAGGGGCTTTTCCTGAATCTATAATAAAAGGTGACAGCAGCCACAGAAATTGCAGCAGCGACAGGAAGCCCTGTCAAATCTCAGTTATGTGAATGCAGTCATTTGCTGGACCTTCTAGCAGGGATTGAAGCAGAGAAAGGGATGACTTCCATTACAAAACAACAAAGGTGCCTGCTTTTTATTAAAAATCCGGTGTAGCAGAAGTAAATTTCGAAGCGTCATAACGGCACCACCAATTTCTGCCTCACACAGCCAGTGCAAAAACGGGGAGAAACGAGTGCTAGTAAAAAAGGAAGAGAGACAGCAGCCAGCTTTCCTCTCCTGTCCATTCTGAGAGCAGCAGAGTTGCTGTGCCTGCGCTGGCTTCAGGGAGTGCAGCTCTCGCAGCCCGGTGCTGCTGCCGGCGGGGCCGGCAGGGGCTGGCAGGATGCAGGGAACGAAGCCAGGGACACCCTGCTGTGCCCGTGCTGGGGCGGAAACGCAGGCATGGCTGTAGCCAGCAGCCGGATGGCGGCCAGGGGGTCTGAGGGTTTTCTGCAAGGCTGGTCGCACACGCAGAGCCCCGGTGCCACGCCCAGTCCCAACACCGACGCCTTGTACCCCATCCCACTCCTTTCTGCTGAAGCCAAGGCTTGATTTTCTTGAAATGTAGAACAGAATTTTATCTAAAAAACCCACTAAAACTGGTTTTCACATACAGATATTTTCGAGTACTACGTTTGCATTAAAAGATGATACAAATTTTTTTAATGCAGGGCATTTCCAATGTCCTGGACATGCTGTGCTGGTTTTCCTTCTTACAAAGGGGATTGAGAAGCAGGAAAGCCCGGTTCTTAGGTTAATTTACCAAGCATTTTTTAACCACAAGTTTGGGTGGGGGGGAGGAGTGCTTAGCTTAAATGGGGAGTTTTAAAACCAAATCACAAGACAAGTAGCTAGGGACTGAACTCTAGCTGGTGGGAAGAGAATGCGAGGGGAATGGAAAGGAAGCAGAAAAGCTTCCTGCCCAGCCCCATCACACCTCCAGCACCAGTTTTTCAGCACAGAGCAGTGGCGGGAGCTAAGCTGCACTGGCAGGCACGCCTTTCCTCATTAGCTTTCCTTTCCCTGCCGGGAGCTCTACCTGTCACCAAGGTTTATTTCCAGGTGGCTGTGCTGCTCTGGAAGCCACAAGCCAGGAACTTCTGCCAAGTTGAAAGGAGCAGGAATTACATCCGTAACACAACGTGCCATGCTGCGGGCTTCTGACAGGCCTGCAGTGACACAATTGCAAGTTTTAAGAGATTTTTGAGGTCTTTGGTATCACTTTGAGCAGCTTGTGCATTGGCCAGGTTGTGTGTAGTCCATGCTCATTGACAGTGTCATTTAAAAGCCAAAACCCCAAAGATTTTGAGCTGACAATCAGACCACTCCTTACACAACACACAGCGGGAAAGCTGCATCTGGAGAAAACGAAACCATGAAGTGAAAGGAGAATAGTTCTCCAGGAAGCTTGGCAGGCTTGGGTCCATGAGGGGTGGCTTTAAAAGAAAATTTGCACAAAAAAGCATGCAGTCTGCTTCGCAAGAGTACTTTTTCAGACAACTTTTTTTTCCCTAAAATCTGTTATTTTAGGCCAACACACATGTTATCCTGAAGATTTATGGGAAATAAAAGTATCTCCTTAGATTGATGCAGAGCAATTAGTACCACCTCTCTTTCAGTACTATGGCTCGCAATAATATGAAACATAATAAGCATAGTGTTGTAACATGTATAAAAATAAGAAACAAAGGGGTGTTGTTCTGACACCATTCTGATCACATAAAATAATTTATTTTTTATTTCATACTTCTCGAAAAAAAAACAAACAAAGAAGAAAGTAAAAAATTAAAAGCCTTCCAAATACATCTATCCCATTTACAGGGAGATGAACATCCTGTGTAATGGCTTCAGATCACCTCCATTGCAAATTGAAGGGATCATATTCTCTGTGGAGGATTCCAGGACAAGCTTCATTTAAGATATATAATATGGTAGGATGAATGCGTCTGCTTCCCTAAACCACCAAACTACTCTTTTTGACCTCCTTTTACTGTTTTGCAGAGTTTTACAGAAATGTAGCATAGAAAGACTCAGAAATGGCTAAGTGAAATCATCACTTACTGTTTGTTGTGCTGAGACTTGTACTTGCTGTTGAAGGCATTGCTGGTGGTTTTTTTGTTGTACCTTGTGTTGTTTGTAATGTAGCATTAGATGAAGAAGACGTGGGGCCTAACACAGGAAAGACATCGAGTTTATTTCCTCAGTTTTGTAAATACTCATAAAACACACCTACTGCCCTGCTTGCAGACTAATTTTAAATTATCAAAAGGATATTTAATTGAAAGTCAGTATCAACAGGGGCAGGGCTCCATTGACTCCAGGGAAAGCCACTCCCTGTCCCATAGGTGGGTAATCCCACTACAGACAAGCCTGTGACAATGCAGTTGGAAGGTGCAGCTTGGAGCTTCTTTTAAGCCTGACCAGAAGGGAGCTCCTGCACACACCTGTAAGGTTTCACCAAAGAGTACACTTCCTGTAAAAAAAACAAATTCCCAAACTAAGAGGCACTGCTGCCTAATTTCCTCAACGACCACTAGAAGAGCATCAAGTAACTCAGAGATTTTCACTTACTGCCTGTGATGGTTTCATTTGTAGCTCCGACTGCAGCTGTTGTCGGCACTGGCGCTGCCGATGTTGCTCTTTGTGAAGTTGTTGTAGTCGCAGGTTCCACTTCTGCAAGAAAGGCATTCACATCATTATGGATTTATTTTATCATGCCTAAATAAACATCCCATTGCTCTAGCTGTGTTCTCTTACCAAGGCAGTGAATTTCTGTTTAAAGGCTGGCCCTCACAGAGCTTTATTACCCACACATTTTGAAAGAGGATTCAAAGTACATATGGTTGTTTTCAGAGGGGAGGTTTGGCCTGTGAACAATCCGCAATTGCCTACTGAAAGGTAGCAACTGTACCTTCCAGCTAGCCCCTAAAGGAGAGGCACATCATCTTTGGGGATTATACAGAGGTGCTTGGCCTGACTTCTAAGGGAAGAAGTAAAGGGAGCAGAGCCTGGTGTGGATGGATGGGTTCAATGTGCTGCTGGACTACCTCTCTGAGCAGCACTTTGCTGCATACCTGTTTAGCAGGAGGAGGGATGTAAAATCTCCATAAAGAAGTGTGATGCACAGGAACACAGCTTATAGATCACAGGTAAAGAGCTGAAGGGGAACAAACTCCACTAGTCTTTGGGCAATTTTTCCCTGTGCTTGCCCACTTTGAGACATGTTTGAATCTTCTTCATCGACCAGCTTTCCCAGATCTTCTTCCTCTGCACCCAGATTTCTGGGGAAAAAGGAGCACCCAGCAGGCCCTCCTCTTTGGAGCATAGTAATGCTTAGGACATTGTGGACGATATGAATAGTATTCTCTAGTCAATTATATTCCTTGGGTTGAACCCTTTGTAACTCCTAGTTCTGTCCTCAAGAGGAGTGAGACTTGGAGGCTAAGGGGAGGGGAAAGGGCTCCTGCAGGCAGCAGGGATCTGTTCCCAGCCACCGTGGGTATGGAGCGATGGGAGCAGAGTTGCCCAAACATCACTAAAGCCTTGCTGTGTATGGATGGCCTACTCCATGTACCCCAGCACTTGCCCAAAGGAATGGATTTACCAAATTACAGCCAGAGAATCTGAATTAAAAAACCTCATAACCAATCAATTTTAAGAGTCCAGCTTTCAGTCCTGTGATATAATGCAAACAGGATGTGCTACTGTCAGCTACAGAGGCTCAACTAAACACCTGACTACTACCTCCACCTACATACTACCTCTTCTAGCATTTTTAATGGATGGCGTACGTGAAAGAATAGGAATATCATTGCAACCCATGTAATTTTCTCTCATATGACTCAAATACTTCTAAATGCACTGTTCACATTGGAACTTTTGAAATATAACTTATACTTTCTTTCTTTGCTCTCAGTTTTCTGGCTGTTCACCTAGAATAGCAATGCCTCAAGGAATGGGCCTCCTTGTTCCACACTCACAAATTGCTTTAATCTCATATTGGGTTTCTAACGCTTTTCTCATAGTGGCATAAATACCAACACTGCCTTCCCTTCCATGAAAAAAAGCTGCAAGAAAAATTTCAGTGAAACATCCAAAGAGTTAATTCACTGTGAGGTACATTTATGAAGTGTCTTTTAAACAGATATCAGGGTTTTTGAGAACTGCATAAAAGAATTGCAACACAATTTGAATAGGTCTAAATCCTCTGCTGTAACAAACATAATGTATACATATCTCACCTGGTTGCATCTTATCCACCTCCATTACTAGCACTTCAAGTGTATACTTCATAATCTCAGTGCTTTCAGCTCCACAGAAGACTCACTAGTATCCCCAGTTATCAAAAAATAGAATAATGTGTCCATGTTTTATTCTCTCATATGTATAACTTATTAAATGCAGCAGTCTTCAATATTCAGATTAATAAAGGAGTTCACATGATTGAAATATGGTCAATATTGATTATTCCTACATTTTCATAACAAAGCTGCACAATAAAGAGAACTGAATGTGACAGCCAAAGATGAAGACCAGAATCACAGATTTTAACATCTGAAGCATGTATTTTCTCTGTTAAGTCCCCTTGAACTGGGAGTCTTTGGTAATTTATTAATCTCTGATCTCACTTAAACCACTCCTTGAGAGCACAGGAACTCATACAACCTTTTCAGCTGAAACAAAACATGTAGCCTGCTCAAATTAACTGTCTCCATACTAAGATACTTCAATCCTTTCTTTGCAACAGAGTTTCATAAGAGATTCGGGGAAATGCATTGCTCTAGGATCACCCTGTATGAAGTAATTCACCTGGTTTCTCCCAGAAGCTAGAAAAGCTGAAAGCTAGAAAGACAACAGGATCTTCAGAATACCAGATAACCGCAAATTGGAAGCCTTACCAGCTTTTGATGTTACTGCAGAAGTGGTTGGCTTGACAGTAGTGATTTGAATGCCATCTTCTGAAAGAAACACAGAAAGAATCCTATCACTTCTGTACCTTGCAGATCTATTTAGCACAATATAGTCATAATAGCAGAGAGCAGCATGGACCTTCCTGGAAGATCAAGTTCAGAAGCTTATTAGCAGAAGCAACCAAATCACACAACTCTGCTACCAACATTTTCAAGCTATAGCCTAAATCTCTTACTTTTGCCCTGATTGGTGTAATTGGGAGCATCTGCTGCTGCCTCCCACCTTGGACTGCATGCTCTTTTCCCAGACTAGTTGGGAGGGGGGAAATGGAGGCAATTAAAGTGGTTTTTGCTATCTCCTCCTCTCCTTGAATACAACCACAGCTGCTCTGAGTCTTCAGGGTGGAGGATTAACTAAAACAACTGGCCACAGGAGTAAGCATCCCTTCTCCTGCCTTGAAGTAACAAAATTGTACTAGCTCCCTGGCTAGTACAAGCACTTTTCAGGATCACCCTGATCCCTAAATGTGAGAGGAAAAGAGAATTCCCAGAACATGGCTTGAAAAGGACCACATTGAAAGACTGACGTTCCCCATTGGCCTCAATGCAGTGCTCCAGCTATTGGGGTTTTACTGCCATAAATGATGCCAGTCTTAAAAGACTTAAAAGGTCGCTCTTCAATATTACAAAACAAGTAAATCATCCAAAAAGAAACTTCAACAAACAAAAAGCAAAATAATTTCTGTCTCTTCTTACTGTGTTGCAAGGTTGTAACATCATAACTCAAAAAGTGATTTGCCTTCAAACAAGATTTTCAGTCTTATTGCTGTGGTATTCATATTTTTCTACTAAAAGGAGTTAGGGGGTGTTGAAGGGGTGAAAAAGCTGCACTGACACAGAAACAGGCATTTCGCAACCATTTTAGACTGGTGTGAGACGAGTACGGGTACATTTGTGGAGGAATAGATCAACTCTATAACTGAAAGGGAGAGGAAAATGGCACAGATTAATCCCCATGTGCTGTCAGGTTTGAAGCGTGACATCTTGTCAGGCTGCATTAGCATGCTGTAATACAGACAGGCTAAACTGAGTCAGGACAGCATGTCAGTATTCTTGTGTGACTCCATTCATGGTAATAGCTGCTGGCATTCTCTCTTTTTTTGGCTACAGGGCAGAACAGTCAGTTTTGTTCCCTTTGCTCAGTGTACTGCACTCTGATTAAAATTTCATGAGCACCACCCGAAGCCTGCAAGAGCCACAGATCTAACCTGGAAAAAACCCCAAACAACATAATACAATTGCAAGGGCCCTGCAGAAATGTATTAAGGTCTAACCAGATGAGCCCTTACGAATCCTCTCCAAGCAGTCTGTTATCAGCCCTCTTGGCACCTGCATGCTTCTAATGGGTCTCAGCCCCTTTCCAGTGAGCCTCACTTTCTTGGGAATCTTTTCTAGGTATGCTGTTGCCTCCATAATGCCTTGTCGTAGCACATGCTGGCCCAGTTTGACATGGGCATATCCTATAGAAAAATTAAATGAGTCCCTCATGGACCTGCTGCTGCCCCAGCTCTACTCCCTAGAACACGTGGGCATGGTCACACCATGCACAGACTTGTGCATACTGCATTTAAAATACAGGTTTTCTTGCCATGTGGTTACCCAGTCAGAGTAATGCTTCAGAGCCCACACTTGAAATACTTGGAAAACAAATTTTATCCAGAGAGACCTAAAGGGAATCTTGTTTCCCTAAACGGCAAGCATTTTTCCATCTCTTCATTCTCATTATGTGCTGCTGACAAAGCTCCTGTAATCCCCCACACCACAAGGCCACAGCACTAGAACAGAATGTTTTTTCAACAGTGCCTACATTTCATATGGTTTTGTTTTAACATATCTCTGTAGCTACCATGCCTGTAACGCCAGCTAAACGTACTAGCGGGCCGATCAGCTCGTTCCCAAACTCACTCTTCCCAAAACTCTTCCTCTAACTCAGCATGACTTTGTAGGAAGCTCATTGCAATACTCAGATTATTCATCCTTTAAAGGTGTTCCATTTAATAATCATTGACAGGCCAAGGTTTCCTGAAAACTAAAAAAAATGTGAATATAAGTCACAGTTTTATTATGACTCCCTATTTGTTGATTTTATCACAGGTTAGAGATAAACTAAGATAAATTCAATTGGCAGAGTACAATAGTTTTCTGAATTAATTGCTTTCTTAAAATGGTGAATAATTAAGTGCACTTTAAAATAAGTTGAAAACATAATGCAAAAATGTTTAAAACTTGACAGGATGGTGGGGGGAACTGTTTGATTAAAATACGTGACAGAACTGGTGGCTTACTATGCTCTTATTTGCAATGTTAAGTTGTAACTAAAGGGAATTCTATGGGGGATAAAAGCAAGAGATCAAAAATGATAGAGAAAATAATTTTCACCATTAAAGACTGCTGAAAGACAAAGAGAGGGACAGAAATCTTTATTTTTCTGCTCATGTCAGGTTGGCTGCAGCCTCAGATGATGGACAACTAAGTAAAGTTACAACTGCCTGTTTTTTCAGCAAATTTGAATGCAATGATCCCTTTGATATGAGAGCACATGGATGTAGTCTGATGTAGGAGTAGCCAAAATCTACTCAGCCACTGTTTCCACACAGAAACCACTGCCATTTGCTGGCAATAAACCCACATAAAGGAGCATGGGTGACCTGTGATGCAGCACCCTTGGGTCTCAAGAACACACGTGGAGCTAAAAGGCTCTCAGACACAATGCTGTACTGAATAAAGGGGGGATGCTGGTGGTGGTAAGATCCAAAAAGAAAATAAAACCAAAACCAAACCATGTCTTAGAGCAGATAATAACGCAAGATGAAATCCAGACTGGGAGAAACATAACAAGAGAGGAAGAAGACAAGGGCAGAAAGGTCTAGAGACAGTAAGACAGGGTCACAGGGAAAAATACAAGGGAATTAAGAAGACATCCAAGAACATGTGACACATGGCCAAAAGATCAAATAGAAAAGAGAGTAACTGTTGTGGCTTGTTTGTTTTTTTTTTTTTCAGGTTCACAGAATTTCCATTCTTTTCTAGGTTGGATTTAAACGGTATATTTGTTCTCAGATGAAAGCATTGGACTTTGAAATGAATGAACTGAAACACTGAACTTACTTTCTTCTTTTAAATTAAGAAGGATTCCTTGAATTTAGACAGCACTGCCCAATGGCCACAGTTGTCCTCAGACTGCAGCTTTTGATGTAGGCTTCAGTTTCTAAGATCTGAGCTTGGAGTTCTCATAACCTTTTCTCTCTCTCTCTCATTGGTTTTACCTTTAGACTGGAAAGATAGACAGGTTCTGACCTCGTGTTAATTAGGTGCCTGTCATTGCTATAATCAGGACAGATAAAAAAAGGACTGATTGCATGTTATTTTATCAGTACTTCTGTTTATACTCTAGAGGCTACCACAGGTTACAAACCAAAAAGTTTAAAACACCACATGAAATAGATAATACAAAATCAAATGCCAAAGCAAAAACATTTTTAAAGATTAATAGATAGTTAAAATATATATGAATGATATTCATTACATGAATTAGTGAATTTAAGAGCTGTCTAGTTTGGCATCAATACCTAACTTTGAAAAGAAATGGTTTTTACGGAAAAGTCACTCGTTACAGATAAGAAGTGGAATGGCCTATTTGACATTTCTTTCACTTGACATTGTGTTAAATAGACAAAACCATATGTCTAAAATCCTCTCATTCACATGAAGTACTTGGTCCAGCTTCAAAAGCGTATGAAAAAGGATGTGGATTCCTGGAGGTGGGGAGTTAGTGGAGAACCATAAAAGTCATCAGGTGTCTAGAGAAAAATGATCTCTCAGGAAGGATTGCCAAAATTGCCTTTGTTCAGCCTAGAGAGGGAAGGATTAATGGAAGGCACAACAACAGCAGTCAGTAGGTGAGGAGCTGCAGCCAAGACAAAGGAATAAACTTATGTCCACTCAAGTTCAAATGAGAGGTAATGGACAAGGGAAATTTGGACTACAAACTCTGCAGGTATTTTGGTGTCTGTGTCAAACTGTAGGCCTAACAGCCAGAAGCTGGTGTTTTCACCATTTTCCTGATAAGGATGTAATATATTCCCACTCAAAACCTGAGCAATGCTCTATAGGCTTTACCTGGGAACAATTACCAAAGAGGTGTCCTGAGGAAACCTGCATATGATAATTCTTTGCTTCAAGGTTACAAAGCAGAATCTACAGGTGTTTATATTATGTTTGTCTATTACATATTATAGTAGAATCACAGAATGCTTTGGGTTGGAAGGGATTTTAAAGATCATCTAGGTCCAATCTCCCTGCTGTTGGCAGGGACATCTTTCACTAGACCAGTTTGCTCAGAGCTCATCCAATCTGGTCTTGAACATTTCCAGGGAAAAAGCACCCACAGCTTCCCTGGGCAACCTGCCCCAGTACCTCACCACTCTAACTAATTCTACTCTAATTCTAGTAAAAAATTTCTTCCTAATATCTGGTCTAAACCTACTCTCTTTCAGGATGTTACATTATGGTTTTTTGTGTGACCCTGGGCCTTCACAACTACACACATGTCATGGAGAAGTCAAAGTTGCTTTTTTGATTTCTGTTTTTCTACACCATCAGGAATATATAGTGATCTCTTTCTAGCCCATGATAATTCTGCCAGCCCTCATGACCATGAAAGAGCCTCCTGTAACCATGGTTCCAGCAGTACCAATGTAAAGACTGTATAGTTCACAAAAAAAAAAAAAGTACTTTTGAGAGAAAGTGATAGGTGTCCTTGTAAGAAAATCTGGTACTGATCTGAGAACTCAGAGTTCCCAAGAAATAGCTGCTTCCTGACACCATACACAACTTGTTTACTCTTACCTTGGAGCTCTGTTGTCTGTTACGTTTTCTCTTTCATTTAATGCTGCTTCATCTCTTTATTCTCTTATCTGATCTTTCCCCAGGCCCAGTACAGTCCTTGCACTTCTATTTCTGTTTTCACTACTCATTTGTCTTTTTTTCCAGGCTATGACCATTTACCCTAAATCTTGAGATAACTTTATTTTTTATTTTGCAGTGCATTTTGTGTAAAGGTTCATACCTTATCCAAAGAACAAAAATACAGATGTACTGATAGAAGAGGTTTAAGTGCAATTTTAACAGCGCTGTTTGAAACCATCAACTCCTTTCTTGCTATTTGAGGATCAAAAATAAAAAAAAAAACTATTAATGAAACACTCCAGAAATAACTTTTAGAAAAAAGGGAATAAAACACACCTCAAATATTTTTTTCTGAAAGAATTAATATTATAGAAGTAACACTGTTTCCAGTATTTAATATTTTCTAGAATTTAATCCTTAAGGACTCACACTAAAGATTTTCCTCCTATAGTCACATAAACTAGATTTTAAATGGGAACCAAGGTTCTGATGTAATCCTGTGAATGGCCGAAGCTGATAAGAGCTGACACAGCAGATAAGTGTATAGAAGGATATTAAATTAAACAAAGCCATTTGCAAGCTTCATGATCTTGAAGCAAACTCAAAAAACCCCACAAACTTTGTGTTTTCATATTTCTTTAGTGTATGCAAAGCAACACTCAAAGTGTGGCATGCCTCACACATGCATTCAGATGTGCCTGTAACAGGACCTACACACAGCCACTCAGGCTGTGACAGCCCCCACAGAAAGGAAAGCTGTGTCCCCAGTAACAGCCCATGCTGGGTCACTGTCACTGCACTATCACCAAAAGTCAGAACTGCACGGTGTTTTTCCAGCCTGGTCTCACAATGGTTTTGCACTGCTGCAAGAGCTCTTAACGCAGCCTCCTGCAACATAAGCCATTTTCCACCTCAGGATTTTCTCCGCTGTGAAATTCTCACATTGCAGCTGGAAGGACAACGCAGGCTCTGAACAACATCACACTGGCCATGTTTAAGGTGAATCCCTGTGAGGTGTATTTAGGTACTACAGGCAATGTTAAGACCATAAGGCAGGGAGAAAGGCCACATCCTTTGCTGTCTGATGCCAACCAGCTGGAAGCCTGTGATTCCCCGCTGCCTAGGGAGGTGGGAAACCACCTCCGGCTTGCCAAGCTGTTACCTTCCTTCCAGTCACGTCTCTCTTCAGCAACAAACCAAAAACATACTGTACAAATCCTGTGTGGGGAGATCTTACACTTAAGGTCAACTTTCTTCTACTTCTCTCTAGCTGCTGGTCCTGGTTTGCAGGCTGGTGTCACACAACAGAGACAGCCTGCTGCAGAAGAGTGGGGAAAACTTACAGGCATAAGCATAGGGGAAGACACAAAGGCAGGGAAAAGAAGCTCTGGAAAAGGAGACAGGGACAGATCTTCTCCTGCATGGCATGGGAATGGGCTGCAGCAATTGGGGCAATGTGGGATCTGGTTTCTGCAGAGGAAACATAAACTGGGTGGGCTGGAGGCAGCTGGCAGCAAGAGCTGAGGGGAGGAAGGAAAGGGAGGTAGCTGCCACAATTTTTCCAGCAGGGAACAGAGAGAAGGCACAAAATGCAGCTTTGGCGCCAGTACTGTCCCAGAGCTCCTCCTGCTCACCCAGGCATGGGGCTAGCATGACCCAACACTAAGCACTAGCAGAGACCTCCTGGGAATTACCAATCCCCAGGCAAAAGGCTCCCACAAAGCCTGCTCACAGCATCCAGCAAACAGCTCCTGCTTAGGGACCTGCTGCACAGAGAAATATTGACAAGGCAGATGCCAAGGACCAGCCTGAGCTAACGTGGCTGTAGGTTGGTGAGGGCTCCCCTCCCCAAAACATTAATAAGAAATGTTGGATGAGTGCTCCTGTGTTACCGAGTATTTGAAACAACTCAAGCACAGCACGGTTTGCCTCTCTGCATGTGTGGACATAGAAATCTGGGCACTTAAATAGCCAATTTTAAGGGGGTTTTTTATTGCCTTAGAAGAAATGCAAACTTCCTATGAAAGGCTTTAATCACAAGTTTTCTCAGTCTGCCTTCTGCTCACGTGAAGCTTGGTGGATGTCTCTATTACTGTGTACTACAGGGGGATGAGGACATTGTTTGCACCCCATAGAACAATAAATGTGCTCAGCATGCTCATCAGCACTCCAGCCTGCCTTGAACGAAGGCTCCAAGCTCTGCACTTCTCTTTATTTAAACCTGTTAAAAGTAATGAATAGGTTTTAATTAAACCTTTTAAAGCTATTTAAACCATCAGACTGCCACCCTTTGATTGTGATATATTTGTTTGTCTATGTGCAATATAAAAGGTAGGAGTTTCTAAGGACTATGTTATAGTACAAAAAATGAACTGCCACTGCTCTCACCCATGTGTTAGTCAAGCTAAATAAATTTGAAAAATGTCCTTAGCGGGTGCAATTTTATATAGAAAGCTTTATACCTATTGAGCATTGCTGAGCAGAAGAAGAAAAAGAAATAAAAGGGAGCCCCTTTCCTTGCAACAGGAAGGAATAAGAGTGTTCATGCAAGTCACCCCCACCCAGAAGGTAGAGAGAAAACTGTAATGCTTACAATGCTTTTTCCTTAACATGCTATTTGCAAACCTATTTTTGTTTCCCATGAAAGAAGACATCTGGTTAGGGCAGATACAAAACAGCCAGAGCGGAAGCTGAGCCCGGGTCAATCAGTAGCTCTCCTTTTCAATGTGCTGCAGAAGTTAGGAAAGTCATATAGCTCTGTGCTGTGTTTGTGACCCAAGTGCATCTCCAGCAGCATGACTAATTGTATAATTCAGGAAAGGGTCACTGCAGTGTCTGCTATGATGTATTTATTTTTAGAACATCCGGGATCAGCCCAGACACCCATTTTAGCCACACTCGCCCATGCCACTCTGTTCCTGACAAAGCTCTGAAAGCCTCTGGAACATCAAAAAGCAGTTCCTGTCAGAAAACTCTGTGGAAACACTGTAAATTGCTTCTATAATTAATGTAATTCCATGCTCAATGGTCCATTGAGACTCTCTTCGTCTTTTCCACACTGCCTAGAACAAAGGTTAAATGGTACAGAATATCCCAAATGGAAGGCCCCCGATGGGCTTTGCAAGCCCTGAGTGCAGTACAGTCTCACTGGAGTTAGTTTATATGCAAGGATGAAGGGTATACTTTGAAAATATCTCAGTTCTCTAATTGGCACATACAGCTCATGAAGACCTTCTCCTCGCTGTCTTGCCAAGCTGATTGAATACTCATGTTACTCTGAATTTCTACCAATCTGATACAACCACTAAGGTCAGATGCAAAACTGAAACTCTTCTTACAAGCTTCACATAACGAAGCTTTCCTATCTAACAAACAAAGTTGTTACTACAAATATCACTTGGAACAGAGTGTCAGCACTGAGGACTTATCCTATCAAAGAGCAGTGGGAACTGCTGTACTAGCCACGCTGGCTCCCACACTGAAAATCAGCTACCTAGTGGAACAGAGTGGCCCACATTCAGGATGCTCAGGCCTGTCAAAATACCAGCTCCCAGTCAGTGCACTGGGAACATGGTGAGCTGGGAGCTGATCCCATCATGCTGGTGAACTGCTATAGACATCCCTTGTGCTTCTATTGGCAATTAGAACAATTGTATTCCCATGATAATTACAACTATTACATTACAATTGTGAATAAGCTGTTTCATTCCTACACAAACCTTTCTGCTCTTCTTCAACCTTTCCTCCCATGAATGATCAATCCCCACCTTCCATTTTGCATCTGGAAAGAGCAGTTTGTGCCAGCTCTTGGAAATGCAATGTGAAAGCAATTAGGGAAGAAGCAGACAGTGCACTACAAGAAAGCATCTCTAAGCCAGTAAGATAAATTGTGCACTAGTTCACCTAAATTCAAGAGCATTAAGACATGCCAGCCACATGACTCCATTAGCACTGGGAATGGCTTGCAAAAGTAGTGGAATCCTCTGGAGCCATTTGAACTAGACAGGATAAAATGTGCAGAGAACCAAAAAATTGCCGTGCACAGGGAGGATTTTTTTGCCTCTAGTGTGTGTGCTGTGTCCTTCCCTTGCACATCTCAGAGACTGGATCATTTGGCATGGATCTCAAGTAAGTTGTTTTTTTTGTTGTTGTTGGGATGTTGGAAACCAGTGAGCTGTTGCAAGCCCAACAGTTTCTTAAATACATTTGCTATCTTCTGAATAACAGCAAATATATGTATAAATTACTCTTATAAGAAAAAGCCTTCCTAAAGGGAACCTAAAATTGCTCTGCTGGAAGAGCCTTTCTGGGCAGCCAGCCTTTGGTGTAGCTACAACTCCTTTATGTTATGTGATCTGAGTCAAAATGGAAGGTGTCCAGACTTCATCTGGACTCCATAGGATGTCCAGAAAGCTCCACAATTCAAAGAGTTCAGTAGTTTTCAGAAAGAGGTTTTAGCAGTCCTTTGCAAGAATGAGTAACAACAATGGAATTGCACACTGGTCCCAAACACTTCCTTCAATACACCACAGATTTCTGACCTTATGAGCATCTGTAGGAGTTAGGGGCAGATGAGGTTTGACAACTTGGCAGGAGTTTCAGAGTGTCTAGAATTCCTGGGTAAAAAACCCCAAATTATTGCTTTTCTGGATGTTGAATGGCCATGGAAGCATTAGCCATGTATCATGCCAAAAGCTGCCCCTCTCTACTGCACATGAGACCAGGAATTTGGGTGGAAAGGATTTGAATTACACATTTCTTTGCAGAGTAATCTTCACCTAGTTTTGCCATTTTGTCTAGAAATATTTGGTGATATTTTTGCTTCTATAACCTTTGAATGAGTTTGCAAGCACCTATATTTACATCATCTATACTGTTGTGATATATAACCCATGCTGAGATGAGGAGGAGTAATTCATCTGTCCAGGAAAGATTATTTCAGGCTATCCTCACAATGGGCTAGATAGCACCCATATAGTAATGTTTAGAAGGTTATCAACACTGTATTTCAAATAAAACCTTAGACTCAATGTTGAGCATGATAAAAAGTAGGAAAAGTAGTAAAAAATTAAGGAATATGTGGGGTTCTGATCACTTCATTAATTAATATGCAATGGAAAGATATCTCAACAAGTAAGTATTTTATAGAGCAAAATAATGCAAATTGGCCAGGAAGGTTAGTAAATCTCCTGGCCCTGTTTTCCTCAGACCAACTAAAATCCAAAGCTTTTGCCATCCTTATCAGTTGTTGCTTCAACAGCTAAATTTCTCAAGCCCAAAACCAACATTAATCTCCTGCTAAAGATTATGAAAGAAGAAAGCTGCAGGAAGAACAAACATCTCATTAATATCATAGTGTTAATTGATTTAACCCTAAAGTTACACTTTCACTCCTCAAACCAAGTACCACACTGAGAAATCACACCATTAAGACAAACTGAACGTGCTTTTTAGAATGATTACTTGTCTTGTAGAAATCTTCAGACAGCAAGGCTGGTGTAATGCTCCCATCCCAGCAAAACACATAATTTTGTCAGAGTGATAAGACAAGGCAGAATGGTTACAGCAGATAGTTGTGATGCAAAATCATGTGCCACTTGCTCTGTGGTTTCAGAAACCTGAGATGCATTGCTATCTACAACATGAAGCTAACACCCAGAAGCACATTACTGCCATTGAAAAAAAGAAAAAAAAGGATTCAAAATTGTTGTAAAACTACTCTACTGATAAACAGGACAGAATTTGCACTTATACCAAAGGCAAGTATCCATTTTCCACATAAAAGCAGTCAGAAAATCCTTGCCCTGTTCCTAGTTTGAACCATAACCTTTGGAGCATCATCTAGTTAGTCTGGCCTGAAAGGGGTTGTTGGCTACTCTGAATGCTGAGAAAAAAAGTATTTTGAAATTAATTTGGACCCTTCCAGACCAGCCTCCAGTACACATGCAGAAGGCAGCAGAGGGTTTCCTACCCCTTCCTACAACACCCCAGCAGATCACACTTGCTGAATTTTATTCCAAGTCATCATATCAGCAAGTGATCATCAGCTCAGTCTTCTCTCATGGAGAGGTAGAGCCAGAAGGCACAGTGTTGAGATAACATCATATTAAATCGTGTCAAACCCCTTTTCCTATCACAGGTAGGTCTGGCTGATACCACATGCCACTGTTAGGACATCCAAGGATCCATTTTCACAAGAGGAGTGCCAAGGTATTGCTACCTGATACGCCACCTGCTGGAACAATGACAGTGAATCAGAGTTTTGACCCTTCTGTCTTAAAGAGAAACCTATTTTAATAAAGAAATCCATTTTTAGAGTGCTACTTGAAACCAAAAGTAGTTGTTTGTCTTCCAAAGGAGCTGGGTATTTAATTCTTGACTTGTATTTGGAAATAACACCTGCTACACACAAATCCAACTTTGTCTCTCTGTTTACAGAATTGCAAAATAAACCCATTAAGGAGTCTTCCTTGAGCTGCTGCAGCAAAAATTACAAACAACACCATCCTCCCGCCTACCCCCCACTTTATAAGTGCCATAAATAAAAATGATGGTTTTCCATGAGATTTTACATGTTGAACTTAGTCTGGCTATCAAATAGTACCAGTTAAAAATAGTCCCATTCCAAGGTTAAGAGTTTCTTAAACATTATTTTCAATTTGTACTTTTGCAGTACAAATTACAGTACAAAAAAAAAAAAAAAGAAAGTTCAAGTACTTTAGCAGGGTTTTCCACACAGGACTCAGATGTATAAACAATCTGAGTCCAAATTTGATATACTTTCCTAATTAGGAAAAAAACCCCAAAAAACCAAACCAAAGCAAACCTCAGCAGATCTTTCTTCCTAATTTATAAACTAGTGAAGATTAGTAAGAACTCTAGATTTGAATACAGATAAAAAAGTCAACTAAAGAAAAGAGAAAACATTCTGGTAAAATTTCAGAAAAGACAACCAGTTTTTGGGCATGTTATATAGCATTATGTATTCCCAGGGTTGGAGCTGAGTGCTGTAGGAAACTTGCCCTTCATACTCAGTTTCCACTTATTTTGGCTGTAAATCCTAACCAAGCAGGTATCAAGCCATCTGCTTCTCTCCTCAGTAAATGCAGCAAACTTGCTTTCAGGTTTGGGGATATAACATGCAGTATTCTTCTGTCCAGTAATGAATATACCTTTAGAATCCATTAGGCAAAAGCTGCCCCAATATGCAAAGGATCTAATGAATGAAAGGAATGTGGCAGCAGGGAAAAGAAAAAGATTTAAAAAAATCTGCACGGGAATAAAAATTCAATATTCCATTAAAGGCTGTCATAAGCTCCAGCACTATAATTTGATTTTTGACAAAGCTAATCTTGGCAAACTGCTAGAAACAGTGAAAGCACCAAATACAATTTTTTTTTTTCACAACAGGCAAATTCTCAAGACATCCAAAGTTTTGGCTCAAGCAAGTTAAAGGTGTAAGAAAGTCATGTCTAAAGCCTATTCACATTTCTCAAATGTTCAGAAATTAGACAATGATCCAACTTTGACAGTCTGTGCCTTGCTAGTTGTCCAGAGAACAAACATGAATAATAACCCAGAGTGAGGTGAGACCATTCTCAAAAACTTTCACCGCTCAAAACAGTTTAGTTAGCATTTAATTTTAAAAATTAATTTTTAAAATACTTGAAGTCTTGTGAGCGGCGAGCACAGAAGATGGAAAAGGCTATCCATCTCCTCCAGTTTACATCAACAACAGCAGCATTCAGACAGCTGCAAATGTGTGTAAAAACTACAGGAGCCCTGGCTTAGTGAAACTCTTCTCAAGCTATCAGCCTGGGAGTCACGATTAATCAGCTATGCTGTAGGTTTGGGATGCTACACAGCATCCCCATAATGAGGAAGGGGGCTGGGAAACTCCTGTTTTAGGGCTGATCCACAGTGAAATGGAGCAGCTCCAAATTACTTGAGGGGCATTTGAACCAAACTCTCAATGCCAAGATTTGCTCCTACCTTTCAAAAAAGAAAAACACCCTTGTTTCTCTGTAGTGCCATCGACTTTGACAGAGCACTCGGATAAAGCTACTTCTGGCTGTCAACAAGAGCCAGCAATTGGGTGCTAATACCCCACCCCTGGACGTGTCCAAGCAAGGGCATTCATTCCAGCTCCTCTGCTCAGCTGCACAACCGGGACACGTCCAGCCCGACGCTAGGAGGAGCACAGCCCACTGTCCTCTGCCATCACTTCTGCAAGAAACCAGCCTGGGTGCCTGAGTGGGAAGGATGCAGTGCTCTGCTACCAGCACTGTGTGAAGGATGCTTGCTGTGCTGTGCAGCCACAGCCATGCTGTATTACAAGACCAAGGCACAAGAAAATGCAACATTTAAGCACTTACATTATAAGCACATGCCAAGGCTTCTCCTCTCATCTTTTAGAAGAAAAAGAGTTCACCTTTACACATTTTTAAAGTAATTACATCCTAAGGCAGACTCTAGAGCATTCATATTTGATTACTATAATTTGACATTGTATTTTTTGACACACTCCAGTGCTGCCTGTTTAAATCTGAAAATGCTATGAACCAACCTAGAAAGCATTTTTATTCAAGCTACATTTTGGAACAAGTAAGAATAAAGGTCAATATGCCAAGAGAACTGAACACCCCTTGAGATGAGCGTGAAGGAACTCCTGTTTTAAGCATGTCATTTAACTCCCAGAGGGTTGAGAAAAATCTGGGTAGGAGGAACAAGTTGTCAGGAGGCTATCAGCCTCCACATCTGTACGTAACTGAGCCTCTAGTAATGTGCTGACAGAGGGCAGACTCCACCAAAACACTATGGGCTTTTGAAGATGAAAGATCCCAAGACAAGTTAGAAAATTGCATAGAAAAGCACTATGAGCACACAGCTGAAGAAAAAGCATGAAATTTGGAAGCCCCACAGGAGACCAGGAATGTTCTTTACTAACCACAGTGGAAATGCCCTAGTCCACTTCTGTATGATACACAAAAGACGCACAGGCAAGCACCTTGTGTGTAGCACATGAAAAAGTTGGAAGCCCACACATTTGTCTTTGTGAGCTTTGAAGGCAAACTACTTTGGGGAGGGAGTATTAAAACAATGGGATGTGATTTGACCTTCTCTAAAGATTACTAATCATAATTTTAAGATACTAAAAACAGCAAGAGAAAAGCCTTGTTGCTGTCTCCAATGCACAAAAAAGGGAGACTGGTGTGAGTCTCCCCCCCATCACTTCCCAGCTTCTGATTGCAAGATTCTGCTCTTACAGCCCAAGATGACCAGAGGACTTTAGAGATCACAAAAAATGGAAATCCAAATACTTTGGTCCAGCTTTGCACAACAGACAATAAAACCACTTCTGTCTTAACAAGTTGATGCATGGAGCTGCCTGAAGCAAGCTTGACCAGAGCATGTAACTTTATTTTCACAAGGTAGAAAAAGATACACTCTGAATTTCCCCATAAATTTTCTTAATTTTCTAACGTGAATTTACCAACAGAATTTCACTACCACAACTACCTTGCAATTAAGTGTAAAAAATACCTTTTTTTTCCTGTTTTTACAGAACCAAAATTATTCGGAACAAATGTATCATATATAAAATCTGCTTATTCACTGTCATCGGTTCTGCCACATTCATATCATGCAGAGGAGGAAAAATCTTTTTTTAAGAAAGGACTGTACAAAATTAGCAGGATTTCTCCCACCTTTGCATGTTGCTTTCTGGTAAGCTTTATGGACTGTTGTGTTAAATATGCTCTTTTTGATGCAACTCTACTTTGCTTTTCAGAAATTGTGAAATTAAAGCTTTGACAATGACAGGAAGACTATTTTTACTAGGAGTAGCAGACAGAGAATAAATAGTACTACAACACAGACTTTTGGGGCTTGTACTTACTTAACATAACTTTAAAAGCAGTTCTTTCTGTGGCACAGGCTTATTTTTAATCTCCTTTATTGATCTGTTTTCCTAAGAGCAATGAGCCCAAGCAACAGCATAAGATACACCACAAAAGACAAAATTTCAACACATAACCTCAGTAAAAGTGGATTAACGTCGTTGAGATCAGGTAATCTAGTATTATCAAATTTTTAAGTTCTGGTTAATAGATCCTTTTCATGCAATCTATAGGCATTTGTGGAAGTTGTAGCTCAGAGAGACGGGAAATTAAAGTACAGATAAAAGGCAGATTTTAATTCAAATGTATCTTTTGACAAAGGTGATGATAGACTCTGGTCCTTGTTGCAGTTTCTTTCACCCTTTCAGGTTTTACTAGTTAATTCCATTTTTAAAGCATGATCTTTCAAGCTGAAGAATAAAGAAAACATCAGCTCAGTCACTACCTGAACACCCAAAGTTGTATTAAATCTGTGCATTTAAGAACCATATCGAAGAGATATTGCACCCAGTAACCTCTATCACCCCTAGGCTTGAACCCCTCATTATCTGACACTTGATAAATGCTGTAAGCCCCTATATCTTTGGGGCCAAAACTAAAATAATTTCTTAGAGACATTCTTGGCCAAACCTATTGCTGGCACAGTGCCAGGGAAAACTATCAAGATGGATCTAATTTGCAAGAACAAAAACTGCAAAATCTTTCAGCAATTTCAATTCCCTCCTTAAAGACATCTTTGGAAAAAATACTTTAACATGTAGAAGAAAAACAGAAGTGAAAACTTTTGTAAATACACCTCTGCTTTTGACTCCTCTTGGATTTAGGAGCTTCATGACACCTAGAAAGAAAGCTGTCACAAAAATATAATGGCAGGAAAGTTTTTCACAGAACACATACAACTCAACTGCCAGTTAGTACCTTCTCCTCCAACACACAGTCTTTCAATCACTGCAGTAGAAATGAAAAAAAAAAGCACACAGGGACTGACAACTAAGCTTTTGTTCACAAACCACTTGAGAGATGTGACAAGTCTATCCAAAAAAGCCAAAGAACTTACCTCCTACAGTGCAAACACAGAGAATAGCAAGGAAAAAGAAGGCAGTCCCCAGGAGCTTCATGCTTGGTGATAGTGGTGGTAGTGCTGTCAGCTCTTCCTTGTGCAGCTGGGCAGGGAGTGCTCTCCCACTCTGAGGCAGGCCTTAATTACTCCATGGAAAAAGGTGTGTGGTGACTGTGCCTGGTCACTGCCCATTCCTGCTTATTTTGGGGACTTTGATAAAGAACAGGAGGAAACAAAACATACTCCCTCTGGGAGTTCAGTACAGAGGAGATTTATTGTTTCAGTCCTTACAGGAACTCCTTTTCTTTGGCAGTGAACCATGTTTTTGTTAATACATTATTTTGTTCTTCTTCAGTCATGAGGTCAGGAAGGTTTTTGAACAGAGGCAAATCTTTCCTTAGGATATGCTATACATCACCAGCTTTCATGCTGGAGCTTAGGATACTTTTAAAGTACATGTTTGTGAGCAGTGAGTGAGCTCAGGTAGTGGGGGATAACACAGATAGAAACAGAGGAGCAAAACAAGCACCAAGAGCCCTCATCTGGCTCTTTTCTGGGCTGTGTAAAGTGCCCCTGCTGAAATTAACAGCGGCTTCATGTTGAAGACAGAGAGTATCCCTGAGAGAGCTGCCACCCTGCAACCAACAGGATGCAAGGGCCACCAGAACAGGGAGAGGAAGTGGCTCCAACAAGGTGCCCCAGCAGCAAGAGGCTCTGGGCTATGCAGAGTTAGAGTGGCATGGGGGGTTTTCCTTTACATGAAAATGGGTACTCTTTTTTTTTTTTTTTTTTAATTTGAGAAGTTGCAACTGGACTTGACCGTATCTCCTCCATTAGTAATGGAAAGGTTTTTTAATTCTTCTGTTTAGGTACTTGCTGTGCCTAACTCCTATCTCATGAGATGGGAGTACAGACCCCCAAAACAAGCCTCTTACCTGAGCTGTCTAATCAACCAGCATGAATTCTCTCTCTTCTCCTCAGGACACACTGCAAAATGTTGGTATCCCTCTTTCTTATGGCAATTTCTTCAACTTCTGTGGAAGAAACCTAAGCAGAGCTCTAGAGTTAAAGGCTATCAAAATATGATCTTGTAGTAGTTCTGTGCTCTGCCCCTGAAAGACCCAATGCAGCTGATGGCAATTAATCACAAACCTTCAACCATAATGAGAATGAAATGCAGTATGCTTGCTCTCTTTGTCAGCTCTCAGGAAAAACTGTGGGAAAATTGACCTCATAAACAGCCTGACTGATTAGTCAACTCTACTTATTTCAGTAATTAACTTTTTTTCTTCATGACAGGTTCCAGTTATAAGTGGAAATTTTGGGATGGCTTCACATGCAGGAGCTTCCAAGAGCTAATCCACAGTGCTTCCAGCCACAGTGCTGTTTTATGCATGGGATGAGGAAAATGGTAGCAGCTTTATGTGTGGAATGCAGCTTTTATGTGGTAGGCATTATGTGTGGAACCACAGAATTGTTTAGGTTGCAAAAGACCTTTAAGATCATTGCACCCACCCACTAACCGAACACTGCCAAGTCCACCACTAAACCCTGTCCTAAAGTGCCACATCTACACATCTTTCAAATATCTCCAGGGATGATGAATCAACTGCTTTCCTGGGTAGCCTGCTCCAATGCTTGACAACCCTTTCTGTGAAGAAAGCTTTCTTATATCCAGCCCCAATCTCCCCGATACAACTTGAGGCCACTTCCTCTTGCTCTATTGCTTGTTAATTGGGAGAAGACTGACATAACTTTTGTTTAAAGAAATTACATTGCTACATCTTAAGACTCTGACACATCCTCTGCAGGTGACAGAAGCTGGTGCTCAACAGAAATCTTATGGCAGACAATGAATTTCTGGCACTTGATTTGGACAAACTTGGGTATTTGCACCCATGAGAGATGCAAACATGTAAGTTCTCCATAGCTGGACTGTGTTCTCAGTGTTATTGAAAAGGATCCCACAGAATCAAAAATTTGACTCAGAAAGTGGTGTACCACAGAATGACACTTTTGCCAAGTTCATTGGAGCATATGCAAGGGAGTTGCACCAGTGCTCTGTTTTTATGCTCGTTTTCTGCTGACGTTAGAATGGGCTAGGAAAGCAGTTAACTACTGCAGCAGAGAGCCTTCAACAGAGATGACGAATCTGAACAGAGAGTGAATTCATTCCAGCTTAGTGCTGTTCCTAATGCAATAAGAGGGACTCTAACCTTTTATTACTGAAATGTTAATGCTGAAGAAGGATACAGAAAGGGATATTATTGACTGAAATGAAATCTCTGCAAGATCTAAGAGGCATGAAGGCATGAGGACAGAATCCCTTCCTTGGGTTTTGAGACTCATCTGAATGCCCAAATGAGTAATGGTTTGCTGTTCATCTGAACAGCAGCACCTCAAGGAGTTGCTGCAGCTTAAGGTGATGACTGTGGTGGTTCCTTGCAAAAACTCACTGAAGGCAGAAAGGGCACAAAGTGTTGCAGCCCTGCAGTAGCCACCCATATTGTAGGTAGAAGTGTGGAAAAACCTCCCCAGCCGCACACAAGGGGTTGGGAGGGAAAGAAAGAGAAAGAGCCAAGTGTCTTTGCCTTACGCTATGTCATGCAACTCGGGTTCTACGTAAGAGAGCCCTAACGCAACTCTGCTCCCTGAAACATCAAGGGAACAATGTCCCTCTCAGATACTCATGTCAATTTCAAAGGCAGCTAACCTCCGCTAGATCAAACTTGGGCAGCAGCAGGAGCATGCACATAAGAAATAATAGGAACAGAAGGGGGACAGCTCAAATAACTCACTGAAAGAAAAATTCTGGCTAAAGCTGAGTTGTAGCTTCTGGCTTGGATTATCTGAGCTGCAGAAGAGATTCTCACAACTCCTGTCAATGGAAGCAGTATTTTCCTTTAACAAGAAATAATTTAAGGTTTCAAAAGCTTCTAGAGATCTCTGCAGCAAAAGACTATTCCTCTATGTGTTCACTGAAAATAATTCTTTTTTTTCTTCCTTCCTATCAGCAAGAAAGTTTTGCTTTATTGAATAAATGCTTTTCTTTCTTTCCTCAAACTGTAAAACTTAGCTTCAGTGCCAACGTGTGCTTTGTTTCACAGATAAATTTGGTCATCGGTACTCCTGCCAACTGTGGTGTTACTGCCAGTATTGGGATATCTGGAGTTTCACTTCAAGCCCCAAAACAAGTGACTGTGTGACTCAGTTTCTGCATCTTTTCACGTCAGATTTTAGCCCTCCTAGTTGCAGAAGAAAACTTGAAACATGACCAAAGAGCACTCTAGAGAAAGAAAGGACTCTCTGTTTTAAAATACCGTTATTTTGTAGTCCAATAAGGGTTGGGGTAGCATGAGTTACATATTCATTTTTGCCAGTGTGGTATTTCATTATTAAAGGGAAACCATTTACAGTCACAGTGGATTTGCAGTTACAGCTTTATTGGTCTCTGGCTGTATTTTTATATTCTTTCTTAGTTCGCATTGCTTGGAGCATAACATTGCCTTTTCATGCACGGTTTTCCTATGAGGTTCAAATAATCCCCTTCAGATTTAGAGAATGTAAAAATTTTACATATTGTTCAATATTCTTGAAGCACCACTGCATAAAACAGGCAATAATGTGGACAGCAAAGTGCTACCTTGCTGTGGGCTGCTGACAATTTCCAGTGTGGGTGTGAAGAGTCAATTTGTCAAAGTCTTTACAAAAGCAAAAATAAAAAGGTACAAAACATACACAGTCTTTAGTGCTTTACTAAAGTGAAGAAACAAACACACTGACTAAGTTTTTCAGCCTTTCCCACTGATCCTTGATATCCTTTCCATTGATGGTTATTTTAACTCTTACAGCAGAATGATAAAAAAAGAGCAAACTAACCTCAAACTCCACTGTTTTGTTCCATCTGTATTTTAGCAAACACACNGAGGAGGGGATACACACATGCATCTAGGGAATGGATCTTCCGGGGGAAGTGACCTCCTGGGGTAGAAGCTGACCTTGCACTGCAACACACACCTAAAGCAATATTGCACCAGAAATTACCTATGACTTACCTGTATATTTCATTGTACTTACTTCCATAAACAAGGTAAATTTGCATTGAAAAATGCAGCTGTAACAGTGCAGAAATATTTTGTTCAGTTATGCTTTCTGTCCTTTTAAAAATTGTTTTCAAAAGTACTTGGGTTTTAGGCTATTACATATACGAAAATTTTTACATAAAAGTAGAACTTCAAAGAACTTGAATTTAGCAATAGAAAACCAAGATATTTTAATGGATATGTGTAGAAGTTTCTCTAAAAATTCATGCTGTGGGACATACTAAAATGTAGATATTTTGTTCTGAATTTTTAAATGGAAACATTGGAATATTTCATGGACTAGAAATGTCAGTATCCAAATCCTGCTGCACAAAATAATATTAAAAATATTAAAGACCGGGCTCATAAATGTATTTAGGTGCTTAAAAACCCAAGATAGCTACCTTTTCTTTGTAGGATGGAACTGCTTTAATCCCATTGACTTGATTTAGAGACAGCTGCTAATATGAAAAATTCCACTAAATCTCTAAGTGCCTTTATGTAGGCAAATAAAGACAAAACCACATTTAGTCTGTGGGGTTTTTTTTTTACAAAATATTTTTTCAAGGTCAATGGAACTACTGCATCTCTGGCTATCAGAGGATTGTTTATTTGCTCTACCAACAGACTCTGTAACAATATCTGTTACCACAGAGCATGTTTTCCCTGCTCTTTCCTACTACATGTCTTTCCCACTCTTACACACCTGGAACCCTACTGATACAGCACAGGGACTCAAAACATGTCTGAAGGATCTGGTTCAATGTTTATTCACTTGCAGTAGGTATAAATTGGGCCCATATTTGTAGAAATGGAGTCGCATGTGCAGCTTAACAGCCAAGGTCCTTCCAAGGGCATCATGCTAGGTCCATTCTTCCACTATTGGTGAGCTACTGATGGGTAGATATTTGATTTTGTTAGCCTGAGAGAAGCTTAAGCAGAACTACTGTGGCTGAGAGAAGTGAGTTATGAAGGGAAAAGTTACTGCAGTCCTAAGTCACATTTCATGCTTAGATATGGGCAGTTAGAAGAGCTGGAAGAGAGAGACCATAAATAGTTGTTTTAGGGATATAAAAAACAGTGGGTTTGCAAACTTAGAGCAAGGAACTTCACATCATGTAAAGACTCACACGGAATGTGTTTATAGGATCTGCATCCTGTCCTGAGCTAATGAAATGGGAAACAGTGAGTCAGTCTCAGTTTCTCATGTTATTCAAAGTGCATGGAATGATTATTATGGCTGGCAGGCTGTCTCAGAAGAAACAAAACACAAAATATGTATCTGAACCATGCCTTAATTTTGCAAAAGGATGGATAAATTCAACTGCTATGTATCCAGAGATATATCTCATCTTTATTGTGGTAAACTGCAATGAGCTCATTCTTCTTGAGCCCGGTTGAAAAACAGGCAGTGGTATGAGACTGCAGTGGACCCCAGAACTGAAAAGCGAGATGTATTTTCTGTTCCAATTCTACTTGTCATTTTTACTGTGCAAGATGTTGTTAGACATTAGGCTGCTGAGCTGAGTTTCTGTGGTTTCTCTTTTCCATTTGGTTTCCTCTGCACAAGCAACGGAAAAATGTATCAGATTTCTCCTTGGTTTTATGAGGGAATACTCTGTGCATTGGTCTGTCTAAGCTACAGTTTCTAACAGTGTCTGCTTTGTTTTTAGGCCACTAGCTTCAGAAACATCTTAGAACATTATAAAATATCTCATTATAAAGAGCCTATTGTACCTAAATACAAGCATTTATAGCTTTCCTAGCAGCCAACAGTATTACTATGCTAGTATCCCAGCATGTATTATAAAGCTAAATTTTCATCCACTCATTAAAGGAGTCACTGATAAAAATGTGTCCAGATTCCTCATTGCTCAGTTTTGTTTCTGTTCATAAATATTGTGAGATTTGGAGGGCTTGGGCTACTTAGAAGACCCTGGGAGCTTCTGAGCTGCAGGTCATGGGGCTGGAAAAAGGAGAGTTACAGGAGATTTGGCAGCTGCACAGAATTTAATGTTGGGCAGATAGAGAGTAGGCAGGAACAGCCGGGCCAGCACGCTCATTTCCTGCATCTCTTATTCCCTCAAAAAAAGTGAGGTAAAGAGATGTTTCATAATGAACAGCTTCTTCTGGAGCTTACAGCAAAGACAGAATTCACATAGCATGAATCTAAGTTATACTCTAAGACTATCTTTCAGACATTTTTTTGAACAGAGCCTCTCAAACTAAGACAGCTCTTCTTTACTTGGCATTTTTCCTTTGTGCTTTTTTTTT
>VWZV01009374.1:0-65204 GCA_013397155.1 Irena cyanogastra | reverse complement strand
CGGGACTGGCCACACCCCCCCGGAAGCGGGACCGGCCACATCCCACCGGGACCAGCCTACTGGGACCGGAACCATCCCACCAGGACCGGGAACATCCCAGCAGGAACATCCCACCGGGAACACCTCGCCGGGACAGGGCCGGCCCCGCAGCTACGACTCTGCTGCTGTCGCCCTCTTTTCCGCCGCCCGGGTTCTGTGCTCACCCCCCACGGTCACTGCTGCTCCCTAGCCTCGGGCAGAGCCGCCCCCAGATGCCCCCGGTGCCGCCCCGAGCCCCCGGTAGCGGAGCAGAGACCAGCCGGGCACAAGGGCGTTTATTTAGCGCAGGGCAGCAGTGGGGCAGGCGCCCTCCATCCTTCCCGGTCTCGGTCTGGAGCAGGACGGCTCTATCCCCCTCCCTCCATGGCCGCCCTGTGCACTCCGGTCCAGCCGCTCCCGCGAACGTGCTCGGTGCCACGGTCACCGCAGGCTGGAATGGGACAGCGGCTGGGGCTCTCTGGGATGAGGGATGGGAGCAGGCCTGGCCTCAGAAGGAACAGCTGCCGCTCTAGGTTACCCCAGCGGGATCTGGAAATGTATCCAGGGATGAAGCCCCAGCTGTGCCAGCCTGTGAGCCCCTCTCCAGACCATGGCTTGCAAAGGGAGGAGAGGGGTCCGTGCCAGAGTAAGATGCTCAGAAAGGGACGCTCCACTGCAGGAGGAGTTCTGCCTCCAGCTGCACCTGGTCCCCCACCTGCACAGTGTCACAGAATCTCAGAATGGTTTGGATTGGAAGGGAACTTAAAGCCCATCCCATTCCAGCCCTCTGTCATGGGCACCTTCCACTGTCCCAGGTGGCTCCAAGCCCCAGCCTGGCCTTGGACACTTCCAGGGATCCAGGGGCAGCCACAGCTTCTCTGGGCACCCTGTGCCAGGGCCTGCCCACCCTCCCAGGGAACAATTCATCCCAATATCCCATCCAACCCTGCCCTTTGGCAGCAAGGAGCCATTCCCCCTTGTCCCATCACTTCGGACTCTTGTTCAAAGTCCACATTCTCCATCTCTCTTGTAGGCTCCCTTCTAGTGCTGGAGGTGTCCCCTCTCCCATCCAAGCCACTTCAGTGTGGCACCGAGGAGGCTGCCTCAGGCCTGATGCTGCTTGGACTGGGCTCCTGCACAGCCAGGGCTCCTGCTCCTCACGCTGATTCAGACCTGCAGCCTGGCCACTTCAGTGATGGACTCACGCAGCAGAGCCGGCAGTCAGCAAGCTCGGGAAGCCGCATAAGGCCCATGTCCAAAGTGTCCCTGTTCCCGCTGCAACCTGCTGCAGGAAGGCGTTGGAGGGAGGCAGAGGCTCGGCAAGGGTAAGGATGATCAAAGCCACAGCCGGCAGAGCTCAGGCATCACCAAGAACAGGCAGCAAATCCCTGGTGCAGGGAGATGATGGGCTGAGCCCAGAGCTGAGTCAGGCTGCAGCCACCCACCAGATCCCCCTACAGCAGCCCCCAGAGCCAGCCTGCTTTGCGCAGCCTTCCCCCAGGTTCAGTCCATCTGGCATAGCCAGGAATAGTGTCTGCCGTGTGGGACCTGGTCCCAGGCCTTTCCCAGGTCAAGGGAGATGCCACAGACGGCCTCTTGTTTGGAGTCTTTTAAAGACACTATGATTTTTGCCTCTTTTTCTAGGATGGGGAAGACCTTAGCTTCATGGCAAGTTCTGGATGCAAGTGGATACAGCCCTGAACCTTTGTGTCTGCTAGTGGGGCAAGGACAGAGTTGGGAACAGCTGCTGTTTCATGCACAGCACCCTCATTTTCAGAGTAGTGTACTTTTTTAGCAAATAAACCTCTTCTAAGGGAAGTTTTCTTGCCGTGTGGATGAAATGAAATTATTTTATGAGAAGCAATTAAGTATCACTATAGCCTCTGTCAGGGGCAGCCATCTGGCCACTAGGGAAGAAGGGGGGCTCCCATGGGCAGAGTGGGTGTGCAGGGACCCTTCCAGTCCCAAATCCTGGGTGGAACACAGCTCTCCAGCAGCTCTCCTTCGTGGGGGATCTCTGAGGCAGCCAATCCTTCCTCTCCTTGCTCAGCCAGTTATTCATTGACTCACTTTACAGCCTGGGTTAACAGTGGCAGCAGTGCCCAGGCTGCCCCCCTACCCTGGGGCTGCCCCCCTGCCCTGGGTCACACCACCCCCCATACAGGCATGGCCACTGCCGAGCCCTCTTTGTCCCCCATCCCCAAACCCACCCCCCTCATCTCTGCTCCGTATGGGCACAGCCCAAAGCTGGGATGGCCCTGTGTAGGATTGAGAGGTGGGTTTGGGAAGGGAGAGGGAGCACCTGTGATCCAGGAGAGCTTGGGGAGGTTCACAGCCTGCCCAGCCTCTGCTGCCAGGGCCAAGAGGATAGAGCCCCCCCTGTACCCACACCTGCCCCAAGAACAGGGGGTTTGTTGCCCATGGATGCTGCAGACAGAGGGGACAGCAGAGGGTGCACACCTGGCAGGGGAAGCTGGGTAGCGATGGGCGACAAGTCTCTGCCTGCAGGTCGAGTGGGAGAGCTTGGTCCAGGAGATACAGGGCTGCTCCAGCAGAGGCTCTCCAGGGAACACCTGCAGCCTGGGATGTCTGGGGCTGGGGTGAAGCTGGCTGTGTTGGGGGCGGTGGGGCAGTGAGCAGGCTGGAATCTGGCCGTGATGATATCTGGGAATTAACATCCAGACTGGTCCCACTCATCTGTGATTTTCTTCACAGCTGGCAGGTCCTGAGTTCATGGTCAGAATGCAGGAGGGGAGCTGGTAAGCCAGAGACAGCCACTCCCTACCAAGTCAGTCCTGGAGCTCCAGGCAGGACACAGCAGGAAGAGCCTTGGTGTCTCTGCCCGGGAAACAGCGGCCGTTGCCCAGGTGGAGCAGCACCCTCCTCTTCACACCTGCAGCCAGCTGGGAGAGCTGGAGCTGCACATCCCTCTGCCAGTAGGAATAGAGCAGTGGGTTCAGGAGGGAGTTGCCCAGCCCCAGCAGCCAGAGGAAGTTCTCAATGACTTTGTAGGGAAAGCACTCGGGGCAGGCCATCTGCACAATGCTGGCAATGAAGAAGGGCAGCCAGGAGAGGGTGAAGCACCCGATGAGCACGGCCACCGTGCGCATGGCCTTCATGTCACTGGTAGCACGGGGTGAGGAACAGCCCACCCCCAGCCCCGCTTGCTCCACCTCTTGGATGTGCTGCACGTGCACCGAGGCGATTTTCAGCATGTCACAGTAGAGGTAGAGGAAGAGGAAGAGTGCGGGGAAGAAGCCGAGGCAGAACATGGTGAGCATGTAGGAAGGCTGGAAGATGTTGAAGAAGGAGCATTTCCAATGGCTGGAGACTCTCTGGAAGCGCGGGATGAAGACCGGGAGGAAGCCGACGATGGCAGCAAACAGCCAGAGCCCCACCAAGCATACCCCGACCCGCAGGCCTGTCAACAGCTGGAAATAGTGGAAAGGCTTCCGGATCGCCAGGTGCCTGTCACATGCAACCAGGGTCAGGGACAGGATGGAGGCAGCACAGGAAGAGGTCACAAAAGCCATTCTCAGGATGCAAAAGTTCTGGGAAGTTTGAAAGGGCTGGGAAAGCTCATCTATGGCCAGGCCCATGACTGTGAAGCCAACCATGGCATCTGCCAAGGCAAGATTGAGGACAAAACAGAACCCCTTGGAGCCGCTCTTCTGGATGTGGCAGAGCAGGACAATGGCCACTGGGACGTTGGCAGCGATGATGAGAGAGGCCAGCACGGCAAGGATGGCTCCCAGGGCCCAGCTGGCTGTGGCTGCCTCATGTGAGACACACCACAAGGATGCTGCATCCCCAACACGATTCTCAGCCATCACTCACCTGGGGCCTCTCAGCAGATGCAACTTGGCAGCAGGTGCAGCCTCTCACTCTCTGGGGAGCAGCAGGAGTGAGTCCCAGGAGCAAGGGTGTCTCTTGGGGAAGCAGAGCTCTGCCAGCAGCTGCCAGCACAAGGGACTGCTGGACTCGCTGCTGTGCCCGCAGAGGTCCCTCCCCTCCAGCCACGTTTCCAGACAACCCTGGAGCAGTGGGTGAGCAGGGAGCACCTGGGCAGGAAGCTGCCACGGTGGCACATGGGGGGGTGGCTGTCCCCCCCAGGCACCAGAGGCTGGAGCAGAGCAGGGCCTGCTCAGACACAGGGGCTGGGAATGGCGACAAGCACAGAGAGTTCCCAATGTCCAGCACAGCTCATGGTGCTCCTGGGGGTCACTGCCAGACCTAGGACAGCTTCTTGCTGCTGGGACCAAGGGAACACCACTGATACCCTGCTGGAACAGCAGCCCTGAAGGTGACCTGGTTACAATGGGGAAAAGCACTGACAAGGGATGTGTGCTCAAACAGATGGAGAAACATCTGCCAGCCTGGGAAAGCAGCATTCACAGCAGGGAACCTGCACTGCCCTTGGCAAGCACAACAGGGAGCCCAGGGTATCCTTGGAGAGGTTGAAACCAAGGAGTTGCTGAAACCTGCAGGGCAAAAAACCACCACAACCTGCAGAGGGGCCTCGGACCCAGGCAGAAGGCAGCCATGGCCCTCCAAGAGCAGGTGTCCTCTGCCCACTCATGGATCCATGCAGAAGTAACTGGCTGCTGCCCCAAAGAGCCTCTCTCTATTCTGGAGCTCCCCCTGCACAGCCCTTCAGATCCCCAGGAACACCAGGCTGGCCCCAGGCTCCATGACACGGGTCATATCCAAAGGGAGACTTGTCCATCATCGACTGACCTCATTCGGACAGGAGTTTGATGAACTTCGCTGTGATACTTCCAGTGGAATCTATGTAAGTGGTACTAACAGTAAAAAAACCCAGATTCTATGTACACACTCACTTACTTTTCTAGTCATGAGTGTATTTACCTAATAGTAACTTGTAACAAAGAAATTCATGAAAGCAAAGCCTCTGCATCCTTGTGCTACAGAATCCCACAACATCCCTTACACCCCCCGGGGGTGGGAGGGGGAATTGACGTTCACAGAGTCTGACAGTGACAGCTTCAGCCTCTACACAAAGCATCACAATCCTCTTCTGCCTCATGAGCTGGAAAAAACCAAGCTGCCAGGAAACTGGCAGGACGGAGCGTTCTGTCAAACAGTAACTGGGGAGTGGCCGAGCACGGGGTGCGGGCGGACAGGGCACTGCCGGGAGGGCAGGAGCAGCAGCCTGGGAATGGGGCCACTGGCTGCAGCTGCACAGCTGGGAGGGCCCTCAGTAACACCCGGGCTCTGCACTGCGGGCGGCCACGGGAAAGCTTCTGGTGGCCTTACACATCCTCTCCTTCTGTTTTCCCAGGGAGACATTTGGGGAGCCTTTCCCGTGATGTTGCAGAGAGTCCAAACTGTCGGAATGAGATTAAAGATGAGGGAGAAATGGCAGGGCAATGAGGAGCAAGTACAGGCTGGAGCCAGTGCCTCCCTCTCCTGCTTTACTGCCGTTTTTTGCTTTCATGTACCAGGAGCATGTGTTTCTACCTTAAACACCTGGGGAGGGCTGACTGGTTCCCATGGAGCCTTCCATGTTGGAATTCCACCCCCAGACCTCCCTGAGTGTGCAGGGGAGCAGGTTCCCCCACACTGCGTGGCACAGCCTGCTGAGCTGAGCTCTGCACTGAGAGCCCTGCTCAAGGCAGGATTTCAGCCCAATCGCTCAGAGGAGTCACCTTCAGCTTCTACAGGCAGCTCTGATTTTGTAACACCAATTCCCTCCCATTTTTCTCCAACGGGATTTGGCTGAACATTACTTGTATGACTTCCACAGAAACTCAGCTCACAGCAGGCTCAGCCAGGACATGCTGCTGTGTCACAAGGGACCCTCATCCAAACCAAAGCCACCCCACAAAGAGGAAAGGGAGCAGGAACATAAAAACCATGTACTTCCATAGCCATAAACATTAAAAAAATAACCAAAAATCAAAAGAGGATGACCAAAATATCCTGCTCAGCACCAGAGCCACCATTTTCAAATGCTGAAATCACCTTTAAAGCACAGTACCTGTCTTTACAAATGATTTAAGCAAAATTAGTGTAAGTAATAATAAGCAGCAATTTAAGAGACTGAGGTTTGGCAAATTTGAGCTGAGACGGCAACAGTGTCATTTTCTAACACTAACAGACTTGGGTTTAGAAACATCTCTACTGAAATGAATCCTACAGACTGTTTTTATATATGGAGAATAAAGGGGTCTATAATGTGGTGAAAAGCAGCTTCTGTGCTCTCCAAGGGCAGACAGCCCTGCAGTGAATGAGCACAGACCCAAACTCAAGCCATCCAGTCAATAAATAATTTAATGAAGTTACAAGTTCTGCAAGAAACATGATGACAATAGCTCCTTCCTGGGCCCCAGCTTCGCCCCACGGGCACGGGAGGAGACCCACACCTGCCAGCCACAAGCCACAGTGCCCCAAAGGCCACTGGAATGCACAGATCTTCACAGAAGATATTCCTGCAGGCCCAGGCACGCGGACACCTCCGGGTGGGAAACACGCAGCTCCCGCCTGTGCCAGGCGGCTCGTGCTCCAGGGCCCATGCATGTGGGGAGAGCCCAGCCCACAGGGACCAAACACCACGACATGGGGACAGTGGGATGAAGAGGGAGGGGGCAGCACAGCTCTGCTGCCAGCCCCAAGGATGACTCTGGTGAGATGAAGGCAGCTCTCAGAAGGGGAGGCGCTTCAGCTGCTCGTATGTGATAAAAAACTGAAGGGAACGTCAAGGAATTGGGACAGATGTGAGGCAGCTGTCTGGCAGGGTGGGCAGAGCATTCAGTTGGGCTGAACACCCACCCAGGGAGCTCCTTAAACCCACCTATGGAGCTCCCTGTCCAGGCAGCACAACGTGACCTGCCCAGGTAGAACAGAGCTGGGGAACAGCTGCTGCCAAGAGTAGGGAGATTGACCCAGAGCAAACCCAGCCTTGCCTAGACCACTGGGAGAGGGAAGTTGCTCCAAGCCCAGATTTGGAGCTCTTTACAGTCAATTCCCCACCCAGTTTCAGCAGGCAGAATGGTCTGGCACAGTACACAGCAGCGCTGGTCCTGCACAGAGTCAGCACCTGCCTCAGCAGCAGGATGTTCCCCACAATTCCCTCCTAAGCGGGAGCTCATCCAGCAATCTCCTGCAGCCCAGGCCACGCAAGGTCCCAGCCAAGCCCTCAGAGGCTCTACAGGAACCATCAGCAGTGCCCACTAGGGTCCACAGTGCACCCCATCAGGGAGTCAGCCCTGCCCTGCCCTTCCCAGCTGGGTTCTCCCCTTGTCCCACTCCACCACTTCCAGCAGCACAGGGAAGGATACGATGATGTTCCAGGGACCAAGACGAAGCCAGTTGGGCCAGAAGCCTTTGTAGAGTGCAAAGAAGCCCTCATTCTTCCATGTCTGGGAGGAGAGACAAACGGATGAGGAGACACACCAGGCCCATGCCCTGCCCACCTCCCCAGTGCCACGTGTGCCACGCCAGCCCTGCCTAGCTGCTGCAGGGAGCAGACAGGCCTGTGCAAGTGTGTGAAGCATCACTTACAGTCTCTGAACCCAGATAACCATGTCGTGGCCTAAATTTTGTCCCAGGAGGCTGGGAGGATCCTCAGGCTGACAGTGGCCTCAGCGAAGTGACTCTGGGCCCTCTTCTCACTGACAACACATTGTGTCACTGCAGGATCTCACTGCTCCTATTGGTGTGGTGCTGAGACCTGGCCAGCCTCCCAGGACAGGTTTGTGTCCACCTGTGCCCTCACCTTGACGAGGCCATCCAGAGTGCCCTTGTAGAGCTCGGTGCTGCCCACAATGGCGCGCTGGTTCATCATCCGCGTCCGCACCACGTCCACGGGGTTGGAGGCGATGGCCCCCGCCAGCCCGCACGTGAAGCTGGAACTGCACACACCAAATCAGGGCAGGGACAGCCCTGGAGAGCCAGTCCCGCTCAGACAGGCACAAAATACCTTCCACTGAACTTTAGCAAAGACATTTAGCAATGAACATGAGCTGCACTACCTGCTCCTACCTGGAAAAAGGGCAGTGGCAGGGCTGCCACAGGACCCTGAGGAGCTCAGGGGAGGGAAATGCTCAGCTCAGCTAACCCAGACCCTCACCTGAGCCCACAGCTGGATCCACAGAGCTGGTTCCACAGCCCTGCAAGGGTCCTAGGTGCTGCCCAGGTGACACAAACCTGAAGGCACCCCCTGGAATGCACATCCTTCCCACCAGAGCAAATATTTCTTTGGGAAGGAGGGAAGAAGAGCAAAGACATCAGAAAGGATGACAGAGCTGCCAGTTTCCCCCTCCACGGAGGGTCTAGTGCTCCTCACCCTCACCCCAGCGGGCAAAGCCAGTGGAAGCACTGCAACATCTGCAGCTGAGGAATGGCAACGTGGAGGTGAAAAAGGATTCCAGTGTTTTCTCCCAGCCCTGCCCACAGCAGGCTGGCTGCAACACTGACCGACTGCTCTGGGTCCTGCCAGCTTTGTATCTACGCCTCTCTCAAGGCTCTTCCAGCAGGGGCTGTAAGGTGACAGGGTCTGGACAGGTGAAGACTAGGGACTGGGGCACCTTTTGAGAGATTGTTACGCGTAGCTAGGACACAGATGTGGGGCAACAGCATTTCTGTCATCAGCCAGCTGAAACCAAGCTGGCATTTCATGTCACCAAAGGATTTCTGCCAGGTCCTTCCCCAAGGAGGTCTCTGGGATGTGGGGATGGATTAGTGGTGGCTTTGGCAGTGCTAGGGGAACGGTTGGACTCAATGGCCTTGGTGGTCTTATCCAACCTTAATGATTCCATACCTGCTGCTGACTCTGAGCTGTTCCAGCTGACAGAGCAGATCCTTTGGAAGCACTAACCCTGCTCCAGATCCTACGGAAGCACTAACCCTGCTTCATCCAGCTCCAGAGAACATGCTCCATGAATGGTCTCTCCCCAGTCCCACCTGGCTCCTCTGCCTCACACACCCCTCCAAGCCTGCAGCAGGTACTCACACGAAGTGGGCAAAGATGGTGTCCCCCATGAGGCCAGACAGGATCAGATGCTTCTTGGTGATGTCGTAGACTGGGAGCTCCACCCCCACCACAATGGCCGCTCGCTGGGCCGTGGGGACAACACCCTGTGGAGCACAGACACTGTCACCAACTGCTGCCACATCCCCCAGCTCCTCGCAGGGCCTTCTCCTGACAACCTTCCCTGTATCCTCCCTGCAAGCACACCAACTGCTTCCCAGCTTTGCTTCAAAGCCAAGGAAGATGTCTCCACCCTGGCAGCTGGATTAACTCCACACTGCTTCCCCGCTCCCAGCACCAGCACGCGGGAATCAGGCTGTCATCCCCTCACCTTCTGCACCAATTTCAACAACAGAAAAGATTCTGCCCCACAAGAGCAGCAGTTTAAGGAGCCAGGAGGGTGCTTGCTACAGAACAGTAGCTCCTTGCTACAGAACAGCAGGAGAGCACCTGCTTCCCTAAGATTTTTGTTAGTTCTGCTGCTAGGAGTTGGTGCTCACCCTCCAGAGGCCTCGGGTACCTTCCTGCTGGTAGATGTCAATGAAGCTGCCAATCATCCCACCTTGGAACAAGCTGCCCTGAGCCTGCATTCGGATCTGAAAGAAAGGGAAGAGTCGGCAGGCAGACGTCAACGCCTGTCGTGACACCAGCACAGCACAGGGCGAGGACATCAGGGAGAGCAGCTCCATGGAACTCCTGGGAGAAGGAACAGAGCAGCCAAGAGCATACACTGTTCTCCACGTCTCTCTCCCTGCAAAGCACACGGACAAGGATGGCAGCAGGCAGAGGGCAGGGACAGCAGCAAGGTGGGGGCACAGGAGCATAAGGAACAAGGCCTTGCCCCTGAAAGTAGTCCCATTAGGGGGATCTACACAAGGAGGAGAGTGGGGAAGTTCTCCAGGCTCTCTCTGCCCAGAGCAGGGCTACCCAGAGCCCAGGGCACCAGGCAGTCCCCACTTGGCTCTGCTCACTCCGTGTAACACGGAGGCTTTTGGGGCAGTGCCAGCACCGTGACCAAGGGGACAGGAGCAGCTGGCTGCCACCTGCTCACCTGGTTGCATAACACAGCTCCCACCCCTCACCAGGACAAATGTCATGATCCTTGTTGCCCAGAGAAGCCGTGGCTGCTCCATCCCTGGAAGTGTTACAGGCCAAGTTGGAGAGGGTTTGGAGCAACCTGGTCTAGTGGGAGGTGTCCCTGCCAGTGGCAGGAGGTGGAAGAAGATGGTTTCTCATGTCCATCCCAACTCAAACCGTTCCAGGATTCTGTGATCTTTAAGAGCTGTGTTTTTAAACATCTATTAATTACCCTGGGCTTTGGTACCCATTCATTAAAATAATCCAAACAAGCAGAACTGGTGGCTCAGGGAGCACTGAGCTGCTCCTCCCACAGGTCCCACAGCCAGCCAGGAGCAGCCCTTACCTTCAGCACATCTGTGGGATTGGCCAGTGCAGAGGAGATGACACCCGAGACCACCCCACAGATCACATTGATGAGCAACGTTTCATCTGCAACCAAGGAAAAAAGGTCAGACCCTCACAGGAGGAGGCACAGTAGGAGGGAACAAGGGCTGGGAAGAGTAAGCAGCTCAGTTCTCAAATCACACAGTGAAGCTGCAGGAGCAGGGCCTGGGCAGGTGCCACAGCCCATGACAGGTCTGTCCCCACACCTGCCAGGGACAGAAGGCGGCAGCTGAAACACTCAGCAATGAACTCTCAGAGGCTCTGACCGATGAGATGGAAAATCCTGGGACACGTGAAAATCATGAACAATTATCTGAGATTTCTCATTGCAGGGATGAGCCAAGACAGAGGCAGACAGAGAGGGACAACCCATCATTTCCCCAGGCCTCCTGGATTTGTCTACACACAGCCACCTGGAGCCAGCTGAGGATCGAGAACAGGCAGGGAGTTAGATATGATTAGTGCCAGGGAATAATCCCAGATTCCAGGCCCAGTATTAGGATGATGGTTACATTGGGAAAACACACAGGCCTTTGCTGGTACTGACCACGACACTTCCCAGAGGACACCAGGCCACTGGCTGCCCCAGGCCTGTAGGGAGACAAACATTCAGGCACAAAGCTCACAGCTGAAAAGGCTGGAACAGGAAGTGGAGGGGGGTGTGGGGACTGTGTACACAGGCAGGGAGAGGCGCTACTGAACCAGGACAACAGCCCTGAAAGGACTTCTAGTCACAGAATCTCCTGAGATGGAAGGGTTCCACAAGGATCATCCAGTCCAACTCCTGACCCTGCACAGACACCCCAACAATCCCACCCTGTGCCTGGGAGTGATGTCCAAACACTCCTGGACCTCTGGAAGCCTTGGGGCAGTGCCCATTCCCTGGGAAGCCTGCTCAGTGCCCCAGCACCCTCTTGGGAAAAAAACCTCCTAATACCAACCTAAACCCCCTTGACACAGTTTCGCACCGTTAGTGTGCTGCATTTCGCCTGCCCACCCCACTTTCCCAGGCTGGAATGGTATTACAACATTCCCTCATATCACAGCAGGGATGAAAATCTCACCTACAGATCTCAGTGCTCCCACAGGGAACATCTACCAGACTCTTGCTGCTCCACTCCCCCAGCAGGAGCTGCAGAGGGCACAGGTCAAGGGCACTGGTGGAACCTCACCTTTACAGTCAGGGCCAAAGCTACAGAGCTGGACTGCACAATTCCTATCCAAAATGTGCCTGGCCATTCCAGAGGAAGCTCAGGTTGGACATCAAGAGGAATTTCTTCATGGAAAGGGTGGTCAGGCATTGGAAGGGGCTGCCCAGGGAGGTCTGGAGTCCCCAGCCCTGGAGGTGCCCAAGGAAGGACTTGATGTTGCGCTCAGTGCTCTGGGGACAAGGTGGGGATCAGACACAAGTTGGACTTGGTGTCTTGGAGATCTTTTCCAACCTAAAGGACTCTGTGATCCTCCTAGGATTCAGTGAAAGGAAGGAACCTGGCTGGAAGGAGGTGTTTGTGTAGGGACCACAGGCAGTGCAGAGCACAGTGAGGTTCCCATCGGGATTGAACCCAATCCCTACTCTCACTGGCAAACAAAACCCAGTAATGGAGCTCCATTCTTGTGGGAATTTTGGGGTGGGAAGGACAGAGCAAGGAACGAGCAAAACACACAGCCCAGAGTGTGAGGCAGAGGAGCTGGGAGGTGCCCATGCTGCCCTTCCCCAAGACCAACCTTCCATGCGATCCACAAAGAGCCGCTTCAGGCTCTGGTAGATCCCGATCTTGATGGTGCCATAGGACGCCTGTCTCAGCAGTGCCGGGGCGATCCTGAGGGGGAATGGACCCTGAGCATCCCTGCGGGCTAGCGTGAGCCACTCCCCACCCGCCCTCAATCTGCCGGGGCCAGGCACGACCCCATCGGGGCTCCAAGAAAGGCAGCTCTGCTCAGGATAACCTGGGATTGCCCCACACACCCCAGTGCCAGGGGATGGCACCCACGCAGCCCTGGCCTTGCTCCCCACCTCGGGAACACCGGGAGACTCTGCTCAGGGGGACAAGGCAGGGAGGGATCCAGGGACTCAAGGAGGAGGGAGTCGCAGCAGCGTGCAGGAAATGAGGAGCCGGGATGGGCAGGGAGCAAGGGAGAGGAGGGATGCCGGGACAGAAGGTGGGAGAGTGGACTCGGGCTAGGGAGCAGGTGCCGGGACAGAAGCAGGGCCGGGGTGGGCAGATGGGAAGAACCCGGGACGGGTGGGGGAGGCTGGGACGGGCTGGTTACGGCGAACATGACAGACGGGGCGATGCTGCGGCCGAAGACGGAGCCCAACACAGGCGGTGGGAGCTCCTGAGCCAGAGGGGAAGGACACGGGGCAGGCACCAGGGAGGCCCGAGTGAGTGCAAGGAGGTGTCGGGCCGGGTGGAGGACCCGTGGCGGATGGGTGGGTGTCCCGGTAAGGAGGGATAGGGTCCCGAGGGAACCAGGACCCGCTGCCGATGGGGCCCCGGCCCCGGTGCTCACCCTGAGTACAGGGCCCGTCCGCCCTCCTCGCGGCAGATGCGGAAGAGTGCGTGGAACATGCCCCGGTACCGCACCTCTCGGAACCGCGCGTCGGTGCTCTGCCCCTGCACCTGCAGCCGCGTCTTGGTGAGGTCCACGGGGAACGTGCCTGCGGGGAGAGCGGGGACACCGGCCTCAGCGCCCGCCGGTACACGGACCGGTCCCGGTCCCACCCGGTCCCTGCGCCTCACCGAACTCGGCCACGATGGAGGCGAGCCCGCCATACACGAAGGGTTTCCAGTTGAGCGCGGACATGGCATGGCGGGCGGGCACCGCCGCGCACGCCACCGCCACCGGGCCGGAACCGGAACCGGGCTCTGCACCGGCGCGCCGCGCGTGCCCCCTGCCGGCTCCGGCGGCACCGCGCCGAGACCGCCCTCGCTGGGACGGTGGAACCCGCAGGGGCTGTCCCCACCCCAACCCCGCCGCACCCCCTCGCGTGTCTCTGGGAGCGGTCCCGGCTGCTCCGGGGAGGAAATTCCCCCTTGCGCCTAGAACTGGCACGGACCCGGACTGGAAGGATCACTCGTTATAGGAACCAAATCCAGCTAAAGCCCTTCCCTTCTCCACCCTGTGAATCCCCCACTCCAGCGCTCCCGGTTTTCCAGCCAAACAAGTCTAAAATCAGCGTAAGAAAAACAGATGACACCTCCTCCCTGGCCCACAGACAGGAAGACTGCTCCTGGGACCAGCTTCTCCCTAACAGGAACTTTTATTAAGAAACCTTTAAACAAATCCATGATAAATCACCCCGACACAGTGGTGCAGCCCTGCAGATATATCTTGGAATCCAGAAGATGCTGGGTGGGCACAGGGCCCAAACCTGGCCCACCAGGCCAGACAAAACACCCAGCAGCCTCTGCCCCCAGTGCAAGAGGGGGACACCATCCCAAGGGATTTAGGGAAGGAGAGCATCCTGCTCCTCCCAGCCTTCACTGCTTCACACCCTCCCCATGTGAAGGACAAATCCCTGTCCTAGCCAGCAGCACAGGCAGCGTGGAGAGCCCTGGCCCAGGGTGGGATGAGAGGCAAGGGGAAGCTCCCAGGTGAACGGTCCAGCCATGGCATCCCAGGAGCTTGGAGTAGATTTGGGCAGGCTCAGGGCCCCCCTCACACCAAACGCTCACCCAGGACTCAGCAGCGGCTGGAGTCCCTGCCAGAGCCCCGCTCCCTGTGCCTAGAATGGGGCTCCCGAGATCTGCCTCCCCTGGGGGACACGTCTTGCTGGCTGCTGTGCCCGTCGCCTCTCCTGCCAGCCTCCTCCCTCTTCTCCTGCCCCTCCCAGGAGCTGCTCTGGCCCCTCTGCTCGCGGCAGTTCTTGTCCCCCGTCCTGTCCGAGTGCCGCTGGTGCCGCCGCTGCTCCTCATCCCGCTGCGTCCTGCCGGTGTTCCTGTCAGAGCTCCCGCTAGCATAGCGCTCGTACCCAGGGTCCTCCTTCTCCTTCTTGATCTTGGGACGGGGCTCCTCCGTGCTCACCCGCTTCCCAGCTTGTGGGCTCGATTTTGACCGTTCTGCTCTGCTCCGCTGCTTCTCTGGAATTAGGGTTCACATTTTGGGATGGACCAAACTCCAGGAGAACCTTGCTCCCCATGCCTCCCCTGGCACCATCCCAACTCCTCTTCCACTACAAATTCTCCCCCTCCACCCAATTTCCCAGCCTGCTTCCCCCTCAGGAAAATCCTGGTCCACTTCCAATCACAACTTTTTCTCCTTCAGCTGCAGCCACCCCACTTTTCTGTTTAACATTCGCATCATCTTCTCCCCAGCAAGGCCATTTCCACACCACTTGGAATGCTGAGAACTTCCAACTTCCCCTTCATTCCCCTTCCTCAGTAACACTGTGATCCACTTTGTGGAAATTACCTCTCCAGAACTGAGGACTCTTCCCTCTTGGCTCTCCTTTTTCTCCTTCATTTTTGAGCATCTCCTCAGCACTCTGTAGCACCACCTTGTTCCCATGCTCATTTTGTGCCCATTTTTCTTCCTCCAACCTTCTCTCCACGCAGACTACAGCCCCCAAACCCTACCATGGGCACACCCACCTGGGATCCAGCCTGGCAGGAACGCTCCTCACCTTTCTGCTTTTTCACAGGCACATCCTCATCCTCAGATGGGGAGTCAGACGAGGTGTGAGGTGGCGTTTTGACCCCACAGCCCTTGGCATGGAGGGCTCTAGTCACATCATCCCAGTCGTCGGACTCCTTGGGGGGTCGGTAGTTGGCCACGTGGTCCACGCGGATGGTCCGTCCCTTGATCTGCAGGGCCGGGATGTCACAGGCAGCTCACAGCTCCCAGGGTCACTGCCGACCTGAGGGAGCACTCAGGGAGCCACGGCAACACCTGAGCTCCACTCACCTTGATCCCATTGAAGTTATCCACAGCCAGGATGGTGCTTCTCTGGTCCTCATAGCACAGGAAGCAGAAGCCCTTGGACTTCCCAGTCTTCTTGTCCCGCACGAGGTTGATGTTGACGACCTCGCCGTACCTGTGACACGCACACTGTCAGCACCGCGGCAGCGCCCGCGGCGGCGGGGCTGGGGCTGCGGCACTTACTGCGAGAACACGCAGATGACATCACCCTCCGTCAGCTCGTAGTGCAGCCCGCCTGAGGGGAGAGCGGAGGGAAGGAACGGGTCAACAGCATCGGCACCGGCCCCCACCCCTAGCCCGGTCCGTACCCACAAAGATCCAAGCGCTGTCCTTGTACTCCGCGTGCCACGACACCGCCTCCTGCACACCCAGCTCCGCCTCCCGGGCGTTCAGCTCATTGATCAGCTTCACCTTCGTCAGGGGGCTGCGGGCGAGGCACCATCAGCACCGGCAGGACAGGGCCCAACCGGGCCTTCGCCCCCACACCCCTCACACCTACTTCATGGCGGCGGCAGCGCGCACTGCGCCTGCGCGCGGCACCGCCCCGCCCCTAGCCGAGGCGGACGTACGCGAGTCGACCGATTATAGCCGAGTGAGGCCGAGCGCGGCCGAGTCGGGCCGATTGTAACCGTGTCAGGTCAATAATTACCGAGACAGCCCGGGCACGACCGAACAGGCCCGATTGTAGCCGAGCGCTACATACGAACCGGACCGATTGTGGCCGAGCCGAGCCGATCACAAACGATTACGGCCGACCAGGCTGAGGCGCAAAGCAAGAGTCGGAGCGCAGGGGGCTCAGAGCCTTTATTGGGGTCCGGGCGGGTCCCGCTCAGCACGGGCAGGAGCCTTTCCCGCTGGCCTCGTCCAGCCGCCGGGGGTGCGGCTGGGATTGCGCCGGCCAGCCCTCCGTGTCCCGGCAGGGCAGCGAGCGCTGCGCCTTCAGCCGCCACACCAGGCACATGAAAATCGCGTCCACGTTCTGGCTTTCCTGTGGGTCCTTGGCCGAGGTCTCAAACAAAAGCATGTTATGAGAGTCGGCGAACTTGAGGGCCAGGCTGGATGGCACCTGGATCAGGTCTTTCAAGTCACACTTGTTCCCCACGAGCACCCTGGGGACGAGCGGGGGCACAGCGTGCCCATTGCACTCCTCGATCCACGTCTTGAGGTTGGTGAAGGAGCTCATCTTGGTCACGTCGTACACGAAGACCACGGCGTGCACGTTGCGGTAGTAGTGCTCCACCATGCTCTTCCGAAACCTCTCCTGGCCAGCTGTGTCCCACACTTGCACCTGGGAAGTGAAGCAGACAGAAAAGACGCTACAGGAGTGTGGAGCATGGCCCTGGCAAGGCCGGGGAGAGGGATGCAGGAGAGCTTCCTGCTGTCCGGGTCCAGCATGGTTTGGACTGGAAGGGAACTTAAAGATCATTCAGTCTAACCCCCTGCCATAGGCAGGGACACCTTCCACTACCCCAGGCTGCTCCAAGCCCTCTCCAATCTGGCTTTAGACACTTCCTGGGATCCAGGGGCAGCCACAGCTTCTCTGGGCACCCTGTGCCAGGGCCTGCGCATCCTCACAACCAAGAATTTCTTCCCAATATCCAATCTAAATTTGCCCTCCTTCAGTTTAAGGCCATTGTCCTGTCCCTCTATCCCTTATCCCAAGGGCCTCCAGCTCTCTTGGAGCCCTTTTAGGCACTGGAAGGGGGTCTAAGGTTTCCCCCAAGCCTTCTCTTCTCCAGGCTGAACAAACCCTGCTCTCTCAGCCTGACTTCAGAGGGGCTGCAGCCCTCAGAGCATCTTTGCAGCCTTCTCTGGACTCATTCCAACAGATCCATGTCTATTTGTGTACCAAATCCTACGCATGAATTCGAACGCTGACAATTTCACAGAAGAAAAGAGAAAATGAGGAGGGGAGCCACCCTTTGTGTGGGAGCACAGTGGGAGGGCCAGGAGCTCTGTGGGGATGGATGAGGAGCCAACAAAGCTCATGGGGGAGGATTAAAGAACAGAACATCACAGGTGACATTGTAGGAGGTCTCTGCTATAGAGCACCTGGCCAGGAAGAGCAAGCAGATGAGATACTCTGTGGACAGCGAGCAGCAGCCTTGTGTTTGCAGCCCCTGGTTCTCACAGAGAACTTCAGCTACCCCAACGTCTCATTGAAGGATGGCACAGGCAATCCAGAACATTCCAAGACACCATCGATGACAACTTCCTGACCCAAGTGACAGAGATGCCAGGAGGCCTCTGGGCTGGATGAGCAGAAAGTGAGGTGGATGGGGAACTGGCTGAATGACTGGGCCTAGATGGTGCTGGTCAGTGACACCAAGTCTGGTTGAACACTGGTAACCAGCAGAGTGCCCCAGGGGTCAGTCTGGGTTCTCCTGGTAATGTTTTGTAGCCTGGAAGTGGCAATTTCCAAGTTAATCCAAATTGCCCTGTACCCATGGAAACAGTATCTGCCTCTGAGTCTTTCCAATTGAAAAACACTGGCAAAGCAAAGCTGCTGCTCAGTCCTTTCAGAGTCCGTCTCTCCCAGGCAGAGCAAGAGTGGGAGGGTCCTTGTCCCACCTCTCACCGCCTCTCTAGGATACATATCCAAGGAAAAGGCCGGTTTGCTGTGCTACCTCCCACTCCTGTCCACTGGAGCTCAAATAATTTCCAAAGGTAGAAAAGCTGGCAACATTTTCCAGATAGTGGCAGCAAACAGGCTCTGTGCCAGCCTGCACCACAGCTCACACTGGCACGGCTCCGTGGAGCTGGACAGAGCTGGGGAGGGCAGGGAAAATGAGCACCTCTAAAGGAGAGAGGGAAGAACATTCATGGACAGCCCAGAAGCACAGCTAAAGCTCTCACCAACACAAGGTCTGGTTTCATTGTGAGTTCAACTTTTGATCAACCATTTGTCAGTACAGCAGTGATGTTTGTTCTTCCAGCACCAGCCTCAGGGGCTGTGGGTGCTGATCCCCACAGCTGGGCAGGCCAAGCTCCACCACAAACTCTGCTCCCAGGTGGTTTCCTACCAGTGGCAGATTTGCTCTGACACACCAGCCAGAGCTCTCCAGGTCTGGGCTGATCATTCTTTACAGGTGTCACACCAGCCTTCATAAGAAAATTCATACTGCTGCAATCACAGCTCCAGGTGCAGCTGGGAGCAGGTTCCTGCACCGCTGCTGCCACAGCAGCCGAGCCTGATGCCGCTGGTCCATGTGAGCTCTCAGCCTTCCAGTGTGGCTGCTGCCAGCCCACTGCCCTCTTCCCCCCCAGACCCCCTGGCTGTGGCACAGAGTTCTGTCCCCCATCCTACTGCAGCTCTACCCTACCCTCACTGGTCCAGTGTCCTAGCTGGAGCCACCCAATGCTGCGAGGATCCAGCTGTGCTGATCACAAGGGTGGCAGTGACTCACCCCGAGACATCACTTCTGATCTCTGCAGGCTCCTGCCAACCCCAGAAATAGTGACAAGGCAGCACGGACTGGTCCAGAGCCATCTCTGCAACACAGGGACGAGAATTCTTCCCTGGCCCTGTTCCCTTCCTCCGACTGGGATGAAAGGAAAAGCCCCCAGGAGGGGTTTGGCAAGAGGCAGGGATGGGGATCGGCTGCCATCGCTGCTGGGGCTGCTGCCCGCCAGATCGGGGCCGGTGCAGGGCCCACCGGGGACAGAGTGGGGCTCACGGAGGATAGAGCAGAGCCCACTGGAACCGGTGTGGAACCCACCAGGGCCGATGTGGGACCCACCGGGGACTGAGCGGGGCCCTCTGGGGCCGGTGTCAGCCAGCCCGGGGCCGGTGCGGGGCCCACCTTGATGCGCTCCCCCTCGATCTCCACCGTCTTCTCGCGGAAGTCCACGCCGATGGTGGCCTCAGTCTTGCCGGGGAAGGTGCCCCCGCAGAAGCGGAAGGTCAGGCACGTCTTGCCCACGTTGGAGTCTCCGATCACGATGATTTTGAAGATGCGGGTCTGCACGTAGGGCTCCAGCGCGGGGTCGGGGCCCGGCGGTCGCCATCCGCCGCCGCCCGCCGCCATCCCTCCCGCACCGCTGCCGCCTCACCGGCTCATAGGGGCGCGTCGCCCCGCGGACCGGCTATGGCACTGCACGGCACCGGGTCCTCCCCGCGGACCGGCACCGGCACAGCTCCGGATAGCGGCACCGGCACCGCTCGTCTCCGCCTCACGCCCCAGCTACGGCACAGCTGGTCCCCGCCCCGTGGACCGGCACCGGCACAACGCGGCTCCACCCCACGCACCGGCACCGGCGCAGCCCCGCGTAGCGGCACCGGCACAGCCCCGCCCCACACACCGGCTACGGCACTGCACGGTCCCGCCCCGCGTACCGGCACCCGCACAGTCCCACGTACCGGGACCGGCACCACACGGTTCCGCCCCACGCACACGGCCCGTCCCCACCCCGCGTAGCGACACCGGCACCGCGCGGCTCCGCCCTACGCTCCCCGCTCTGGCACCGGCACGGACCCGGCTCAGAGCTCCTGCCCCGGGCCAGCCCTGCGCCAAGCCACAGGCCGGGGACCGAGTGCCTTCAGCCCGGGCCGGCGCGGGCATTCCCAGCGGAGAGGCAGGGACCGGCAGGGCTGCGGGTAGCGGGGCTGGGCCCTCCCGGGAGGGAGAAAGAGACCGAGGGGCACAGCGAGGCGGGACCAAACACCGGGCGACACCAGCACCCGCACCTTCCCAGTGCCAAGAGCTGCCAGTAGGATAAAACCGCCGGTGCCAGAATAATCCTCTCCATGTCCAGCTGGGCAGCCACAGGCCCCGTATGCCATCATCAGAGAGACCGGGAGGGGATGAGTCCCTCCTGCCCCAAGAAACAGGGCAGTGGGGAGCCAGCACCCACGGCACAAGGCCATGTGGGCTGCAGCAGGAAGGACGCACACAAGGATTGCAGAAGTGAGGGGAGCAGGTGACAATCTGCAGGAGGAGAGGAGAGCGATGGCAGGAGGGGCTGAGGGGACTGATGGGAACATGGGGCAGAGCCCCAGGGGCTGCATTGCTCCTGCTCACAGTCCAGGTGATTCCAAAAGAACTTACAGACCTCAAAATGGGCCTCTGGAAGATGACACCTCTAGTGCCAGCACTGATGGGACCTGCAGGAACCAGAGGCTGGGAAGGATTTACCAGAGACCCCCAGTGGTCACCACCAGCCTAGAGTGTCAGTGTTCATCTGCTTCTAGCAGCATGGACATGAAACAGGGTGCACTAAGCCTTGCAGCAGGTGGAAAAGCCTCAGAAAGCTGAGTCTGAAAAAACATATCCCCCCCTTTCCCATTCTGGTCACGTCTGCAGGTCTGCACTGCTGAATGAGACCTACTGTCTGACCATGGCACCGTCCTGCCCTAGGAGTAAAGAGCAGCCACACAGGATTGTCCCCATTGAGGCTCACTCAGACTAGCTTTGGCCCACAAAGGGAGCTCAGTTGAGAGAGCCAGTGGGCACCACAGCCCCACAGAACAATTTCTGACCACCCCCAGCTACTTCTGACCTGGCAAAAAAACTGGATCAAAAGTGAGATGAGGACGTTGCAGAGCAACTGTTCATCCATATCCCTGTGCAATGACACAACGCCAAGGAGGCCCAGGACCAAGCCTGTCTCTCCTCAGGGCTTGCTTGATCTCCCTGCTCAGGCCAGCTTCCCACCCCTCCACACCACCACCAGGAATGGGAAGAAAGTGCTTTTAACAGAGACAATGTTTTCCAGGAATTCCCAGAAGTTTTTATTCACAGAAGCTATTTGTCAGGGACTTGAGCTTCTTGTTTTCTCTTCTTCATAGCTTCCAACTTGTCCAGCCTGTGGAACAAGATGCCAGTGTCAGGTCCAAGCTGCCTCCCCTCAAAGGGACATGGCTTTCCATCATAGCGTGCCAGGAACGTCAGACCAGAGAGACTCCTCTCTCTTGGCCCAACAGCCAGCCGGGACAGCAGCTTGTCTGCCATGTGTGGGACCACAGGCTGCAGGAGCGTCCCGTACACGCGCAGGCATTCCAGCGTGACGTGGAGTATAGTATCCAGCCAGAGCTGCTCTGTAGCATTCCTTCTGTCAAGTTTCCAAGGCCTGTGCCTCTGGAAGAAGCCATTGGTCTGCCTCACACACTGGGCAATGCATTCCAAAGCCTTGTAGATCTGGAAGCTTTCGAAATAACTGTCCACCTGTGCAGGCAGCGAGGCCACTGCTGCCAGGAGCTTGTAGTCCTCAGCACATGCCCTGACTTTGCCTCTTGCCTCCCTGGAATCCAGGACCTTTGGGAAACAGGGCTCTGAGAAGCGTGGGTAGGTGTTGCTGGGGTTAATGCTGGGGGCTGTTGAGCGATTCAGCAGCCCTCCGAGCACATCTGCCAGCTCTGAATTCACCAGCTTCACCACCTTCTCATCATAGTAGTCACAATCCCTCTCTGGGACGCCCTGCCGCAGCAGGAAGTACCGAAACCCATCAACGCCGTACTGCTCCATGCACACGCTGGGGTCCACCACATTGCCCAGGCTCTTGGACATCTTCTGGCCCTGCACAGTCCAGTGGGAGTGCACCAGGATGCGCTCAGGGGGCTCCAGCCCTGCCGCCAGCAGCAGCGCTGGCCAGTACAGTGCATGGAACTTGAGGATGTCCTTGCCCACGATGTGGTGCACAGCCGGCCACCACGCGCCGTGGCTCTCGGGGTACCCCACCACACTCAGGTAGTTCACCAGGGCATCCACCCAGACGTAGATGGTCTGTGTGGGGTCACCAGGCACAGGGATGCCCCACTGCAGCCGGTTTCGCTCACGGGACACCGACAAGTCTGGCAAGTCCTCGTCCAGCCAGCGGAGCACGCACTGGTAGAAAGGGTCAGGAAAAATGGCACGTGGGTTGTCCTGGAGCCAGTTCTGCAAGGGATCCCGGAATGCTGAGAGCCTGAACATGTAATTCTCCTCCTTCATCCAGTGCACCTAGGACAGCAGGAAAGGAAAGGATTATGGCCCCAAGAACAGGCTGACAATCTGCACCCACCATTCTCGGCATGGAGGTTCTCACACATTGCCCATGTCTGGGTGTTCCCCCACGCCATGGGAAGCTGTCAGCACCTTTCCATGATTAGTAGCAACCTTCTTACCCAAAACACTGCCTCCTTGGGATCCCCAGGAACACACCTGAGGACTCAGGCACCTGGGATGGTTCAGCATTCTGCTTCTAAAAACACTTTTAACCCTGGAAAGGAACACCTTTCCACCCGCCAGGTTGATGTGACATCAGAAAGGAGTTAGGGAGATGAGAATGCACCTTCTTAACAACATAGTTTTGCAATAATAATGGAAAAAAAAAGGAAAGACAAAATGAGACTGCCCTACTGCCAGTCCTGGTGCCTGCTTTAGTTCTCCTGGGGCCATACTCCTCTTTTTCCTCAGTTTATACTCTAATGCATCTAAGTCACTAACTTTGTTTGCTTACAGCACTGACAGCACTCCTCCCCCACAGTTAAATCCATTAAATGACACATTTAGCTAAACCAGTGAAAACTTGGTGGGTGGATGTGGTACGAGTGAGCTGTGTAAGGCACTCAGGGATCCATGGCTGGGTCAGCAATCTTGCAGCGTACAAGGCAGACCTGAAGAGCATCATCAAAGACAAGCTGTACATCCTCAGCCTCAGGCTCCACCAGATGCCAGAACCCACTCACTCACCAGAAGTCTGGGGTTTATGGTATGTGCAAACTCTCCCTTTTTCGTCACAAAATTCCCAAGGAAAAAACTGCCCAACTGCCTCTCTCAGGGTGGAAATAAACACTCCCATCCCTTCTCACCACACTGCAAGATCTTCTCTGCTCCATGCACAATCCTGTTTCCTTGGGCAGTTCAACACACAGGCGAGGCCAGGAACTGTTCTCAGGGTATGCTTGACTTTGAAGTCTGCTGACTGTTTTAAGTCTAAAGAATGATTACTTGGCCTGGAAACTTATCTTTTCCCCAATTATCTTAGGTGCTTTCTCAAGAGTTACTATTTGCCAATATAGCCCTTTCTGTGGACCAACACTCCTGCATCCTAGCCTCATACAAATACCACAGGAGCATAACCTATGCTGAGCTCTGAGCGGGATTATCTGTAGTTGCTGATTAAATCATGTAGCTCCACACCTTCTAAGAAAACAGTGGCAGAGAGACGCCTGGAAAGGTACCACACTCCTGGGCATGCCCATTCTGGCTGACCACAGGCAGGTGATATTACAGTGCTCTAGGCAGGCCCAAAATCCATTTAAGAGATAGGTAAGTGTCCAGAGGCCAAACTGAACCATCTCACAAAACAGGTCTGAAAGTCTGAACCCTCAAGGGACCCCTCAGTGAAATACACCCTTATCCTCCTGTTCAGCTAACTTCTGTCATCATACCTGCAGAACACCATTCAGCCTGGGCTGAATCCTTCCCACTGCACATAGCTTCAATGTGCACCTGCCAGGTGCGGTCTGGCAGCTCTCTGACACTCCACTGAAATACAAGTGAGTCTCAGATAACACAAATTAATAAAAGGCTACGGGAAGCATTAAACGCCCCAAATCTGGCTGGAGCAGAGTGGCAGGTGAGTGTGCAGTGCTCCTGCAGCCCACTACCTCATGGCCGGTCTCCAAGGACACCTTGCAGGGGCGGCCCTGGGCGTCCGTGCCCTCGGCCAGCTGGCTCTCGGGCAGGAAGCTCTCTTCGGGCGTGCAGTACCAGCCCTCGTAAGAGCCCTTGTAGAGCACCCCTCCATCGCGGAGGACACCCCAGAAGTGCCTCACGGCTCGCTGGTGCCGCGGCTCGCTGGTGCGCGTGAAGTCGGTGTAGGCGACGGCAGCCTGGGTCAGGGCCTGGCGGAAGAGCCCCGAGACCCGCTCGCAGAGCTCCGCGGGCGACGTCCCCGCCGCGGCCGCGGCCTGCTGGATCTTCAGCCCGTGCTCGTCGGTCCCTGAANCCCGGGGGGAGGGGACTCGGACCAGGGATCTCGCTGACCCGTGCAGAGCCGGACAGGGCCGGCGGCGTGCAGGCGGCGGTGGCGGAGCAGCGCGTCGGCCAGCAGCGCCGAGTACAGGTGCCCGATGTGCGGCGACCCGTTCGCGTAGAAGATNGGCCGGGAGCGCGGTTTGCGGAGGGCACCGGGCCGGGCGGTCATCCAGCGGGATCGGTGCGGGCACGGCCGCGCCCGGGGCGCTGCGGGAGGGGGCGCGGCGGCGGAGCTGCAGATGCTTGGGGAACGCGTTTGGGACAGCGTGAGTGACCCGGAGCTGGTTGGGACCTTGGTCGCTTTTCGGGTGCTGCTGGTTTTGCTGCGGTTTTTGTCACAAATAAGTGCCTTCAGACGGGGGTGAGGCAGTTTTGCTCTCACCGCGCGGGAGCAGGTGGAGGCGGGAATTGAGAAGAGCCCAACTCTCTCCCGGGAGCATCGGCCGTGCTGGGAGCAGCGCTCGGAGACTTCCCCGCCATCGCTCCATTCAGGGATGCACTGGGCCCGCCGCTGGCTGTGATTTGGTGATGGAGAAATAGAACGCGGTGCAGCGCTTCAGCCACGGGTGCTTCTCGTCCGGCTTGCGCGGCAGGAGATGCCTGCACTTGTATCTGCTCTTTTCCACCTGGGATGCCCTTTTTGCCAGCAAAACCCCGTTCCTTGCTGGTGGTTTATCCCGGTGGAATGAGCTTTGTGAGCAGAGGGAATTTGGTGCTGCTGTAACCATCCCTGCTGCCCGCCCTGGCCTGTCTCCTGCTTTTGCTGGAGCCAGGTGCATCCTCGGATAGGAGGGGCCTGGACAAGGTGTTGGAACCACCAATACACATCTCTATGCTCAGCCAGCCCAGTGTGGCTGGAGGCTCCAGCTGCAGGCAGCCTTGACAGCTGCCTAGAGGTGCTCCTGCTATCAGTTCAGTTACCCCTTGATCTTACGGATAATTTGGTCTCCACAGCTGCCCGGAGCACACTTGTGGCTCAGGATAATGCCCCGCGGTCGCTCAGATGTGGGGCTGGGTTTTCCAAACAAGGAATTCGTTTGGGTTCAGAACTGACTTAGTCTCTAAATTTCCAGACTTACTTTTGTATTGACAGTGTTTTTGTGTTGTTTCTCCAATAAATTGTGTTCCTTAGGCCCGTTGTTGCAGCGCTGGAATGTGCCCCTAGACCTGCAGCTGAGCAGACAAATGGCTAGCACAGGCGTGCCTGGGCAAAAGGGCAGTAATTCGGTTTTTGTCCTTATTATGGGCTTGTCCACATTAGGAGCAGGTGCCTATGTAAGTAGAAAGGTGGTTTCTGGGAAGAAGCTGCAGTCCATCTCTCCTGTCGAGCATTTGCTGTATTCCAGCTCTCTTTACTCAGCTTTTGATCTTTGTAGTTTTATCTCTCTCTCCTCCAGAAAACTTCAAGGGGAGCTAAATGGAAAGTAACTTCTTATGATTACTTGGGTTTTAACTGTAATTTCAGTTACCTTTTAAGTTTTTTTACCTTAAAGGCACTCTTGGGTTTTTTTGTTATGACCAGCCACAGCTCTGTCTGTTGACAAACAATTCCTTGCCAAATCTCAGTTCAGAACATTTGTTTAACTTGTGTAAGTATACCAAATCAACCCCCAGCTGTGGAGTATTTATGTTCTACTTAAAAAGGATAAAGGTTTGCAGCCTCACTGAAAGAGTAAATGACATTCCCAGAGAGCTGAAGAGTATCAGCATTGCCTGAGAGTGGATAGATCTCAAGTTTACACCACACAAATCTTTGTTTCCAAGCTCTTTCTCTAGGAGGATCATATTCATTAAAAGTTCCAAATCCTAATTTTCTCCTAAGGAAGCTCCTGAGAAAGAGGAAAAAAAAAGTCAAAACAGTGCATGGAAGAAAAATATTTTCCTATTTCCTTTGAATTTAATTCTTTCCTGTGGCCTGCTGCCTGTTTTTCTTTGGCAGACAAGGTAGCTGAAATTACAAAGCGCACTCTGCTTTTCCCAAGACCTGCTTAATCAAGAAGCCTTCCTAATATTCAGCTCTTTCCCTCTTCTCTTCCACTGACTGTGTTCCCCTGCAGTTTTGCAATGCCATCAGCTAAGATGCCCTTCTAGATCCCTGACGTCTTCAGGTGTTCCTGGCAAAGCTGGCAGCAACCTCTTGTTATACTTAATAGTGGGAGGAACAGTCACTGGTGCAGGAGCTTATGTAAGACGCTTCACTAAAGGTGTTTGTGGGGTGGGAGGGTGGAGGGGGGACACCTGTCTGTACCTCCCACTCACTTTGTAGCCCTTCACTTCCAGCCCTCTTCATGCTCCCTGGCCTCAGGTACTTCATTTTCAAGGGACATTGCCAAATAATTTAGGGTTACAAATTGAATATTCTCAGTTGGTGCAGTTCTTAGTGAAGAAACCTGCCTTAGAATTAACTTTTCCGCATTAAGTAAATCTAAACTCAAACTGGCCATCTTTGGTTTGTGACTGTGTAAGGGCACAAATTATTAATTAGTGTATCTCCTGATACCAGTAATGTTGGCATGCAGAAAAGGAAATAATACCTGAATATAAGTGTTCTAAAGGGAAGGCAAGAAAACTTGTCCAACTTGGTGATCTCCTCATGGAAGAGCACTGAAACATCACCCCATGTCCCAGCAAAGTATAGTTCTGAACTTGACAAAGAAAGAACTTGACATTGTCCCATTGGAAATATTTATCCTCAAGGCCTGATCTGATGTTTTGCATGTGCATAATAGTGGTTTTTTGTTTAAAGGATTAGATTTAATTTGCTGTATGCTGCCCTTTGGACTCAAAACTTTCCCGATTCTGCTTGTAAAAGCAGAGGTGGTTTGTTAACCTTGGCTTTTCTGTCTTTGATCAAAAGGGTTTAAAAATACCTTTATCTTAATTCTTCTAAACACTGACAAGTTCTTGTTTTCTAATATTCCTGTCATTTCTCCAGTTCCCTGGATAGGCTTTTGTCCTGTGCCCTTTTTTTGTGCCTTTTTCTTGTGCCTGGCATTAAATTCCTCCATTCTTATTTGAAACTGTTTGCTATAAAACACCAACTTGTGAGGATTGGCAAATGAAATTTGATGTCATGCACATGATAGAGATTATTAGCAAGGCTGGGTTTTGCCTCAAAGAAAGGTTTGCTTCCCTCCAATTTTTTTTACCCTTGGGGAAAAATACTGGACTCTGACCTGCTCCCAGCACTCCCAGTGTCTCCAGCTCCTGTCCATTACCAGTTTTTCTTGGAAGTTAAAGTGACGTAAGAGATGTTCTCTCCTTGTCTGTACCAGTAAATTGTACATACAGGCTCTGCTTATGTTGTATCCTGAGTTTCAGTCAAATAAACAGGTCAGCATTCAGCTGGAAGAGATTCCATCTCCAAGGGCCAATGCCTGGAGCAGCCCCCGCTCCCGTGGCTCAAGGCCCTGCTTATGTCAGGGCTGTCCTGCCACCACTGTGCCTAGAGAAAGCCAGTCAGGTTGTTGGCTCTGCCCAGCTGCTCTGGGCTTTGGAAACTGGGAGATGCTTTTTCTTTGGATTTGTCTTCGTTTCTGCAGTCTTGTGTTGTGTCATGGCCCAGCTTGCATGTGGTCTTGGGGCTGGTTTGGCTGCATTTCCTTCATTGGAGCTGGTTCCCCTTGGTACAGGTGTGCAGCCAAACACCTGCAGGGAGGTTCATTGCTTCTGGGAACCAGACAGACATCCAAGGCTCATCACACCTGGTGGAGCAGGTCATTTTCTGAGCATGTTCTCAATGGGCACCTTGTCCAGGGAGGTGTATTTTGCCCCACATGTTGTCACTGGCCTTTCCGGCACATGGGGTGGACAAAAGCCTGTCAGGGGCAGCAGCAGGATGGTGCCTTGGTGCTGTAAGGTGTAATAGGTAAATGTCTCCTGTCTCTGCAGGTGTACAAAACACTGCAGGATAGCAAAGAGCGATACGCCAGACGGATCTCGAGGATAACCAGGCAATCCCAAGACAATGAGTCCTCTGCCTCAGGTGGGTTACCAGCCTGCCAGGTTGGGGGTTGGCTCTGTTCTTCATGAGCTTGAGGCCTCCAAAACAAACAGAACAGAGCCTCTCTGGAATCACAGAAGTGCCTTTGTAGGATTGCACCTCTCAGTGTGTGCTGTTGTTTCAAATCCCATTTGAGGCCAGGTTGGACAGAGCTTGGAGTAACCTGGTCTAGTGGAAGGTGTCCCTGCCCATGGCAGGGAGGTGGAACTGAATGAACTTTAAGGTGTTTCCCAACCCATTCTGGGATTCTGTTGTTCTGTGACTTCCCAGCACAGAAGACAGTGCTGGCTCCATAACCCAGAAGAGGCTCCTTTTACAGACCATCCTGAGGATGAAGTAGGATGTTTCCTGAGGCTGATTTCTGTCATTTACTCCTTCTGTGGTAAAAAGAGAAAAAAGTGAGCCCCGCTTCTGGCTTTTACCTTTGCACAGTCCGGCAAGGACATTGATTCCAGAGGGCCTCCTTCCCTTCCTTCTCTGGTGGAGAGCCTGTTCATCCTGGAGTCAGCCCTGAACTGCAGCTCCCAAACTACAGCCTGTGCTTCTCTGACTTAAGCCATATCTTTCTTCCCTTTCAGGTGCAGGTGCTGCTCCTCAGGGCACAGCAGGTGAGTTCTGGTGCTAATACTTCACTGCCTGGTTTGTCCCTGCCCATGGATTAACAGTGTGTTTCTCAGCAACAGGACCTGCCTGTGGGAAGAGGTGCCTTCTGCAGGCAACTCAAAAGTTGTCTCCTTGAACAAAGTTAACAAAAAATGTACCTTGGCCTTTTGGGGAACTTCCCTTTCTTATAAACTATTCACTGGTTGGCCAGTGCAGAGTTTTGGGCTTGCTTAGAAAAACCAGTTTGCTGAAATCTGACTGATTCCTGCAGGAAGCAGCTTTGGGGGAAGCAGCAGCAGGGTTCTTCGGAAGGGTACTGGGACAGAAGGAGGACAATTTCCAAAGGAAGTCTGGATGTGGAAGGCCCCTGGTGATATACTCTATGCCCCGGGGCTGGGCCATGTGCCTGTATTTGCAGTAAGTTGTCCCATCTGTCACCTGCAGCTCCGGGCATTCATCTCAAGGTCCCATCCCACGTCCCTTTCCTGCTCATTGGGGGAGGAACTGCTGCTTTTGCTGCTGCCAGATCCATCCGGGCCCGCGACCCCGGCGCACGGGTAAGAGCTGTCCTGCTCTGGAGCCTCTGTGTATGCTCCTGTTTGCCTGCTCTAACTCCAGCTGATGTGTTTCCTGGCCAATTAAAGGTGCTGATTGTGTCTGAAGATCCTGCCCTGCCCTACATGCGTCCACCCCTTTCCAAAGAACTGTGGTTTTCTGATGATCCCAATGTGACAGAGACGTTGCGGTTCAAGCAGTGGAACGGCAAGGAGAGGAGGTACATGGCACTGCAGGTGACAGGGCAAAGGAAGTGGTTAGTGACAAGGTGACAATGACCAAAATGTTCTTGGGAGAGAACCACCAGCCAGTGGAGCACTGAGGGGCAGGGAAGGGTGTGTTGGTGCTGACAGGGGTTGAGGAATTCTGCTTTCCACCAGAGCTTGCTCAGTACTTGATACCTCTTGGACTTTGCTGTGATTCCCCTTAGATATGTCCCTCTATGGGCAGGAATCCTGGGAAATAAGTTAATAAAGGTGAAGCTCCCCAGGTTAGAGCAGAGGTCCAGGGACACGGGATCACACTTGATTTTTGTGACTTCTGTGATTAAGCCTTACTTGGTGGTCGGACTTTTCCAACCTGACCAATTCTATGATCCCGTCATCCAAACCCTAGAACTTCAACAGTGTGAAGACCCTAATTCTTAAAAGTAGATAAATAATTGTGGAGCTTGATACGGATGCACAGAGCTGTCTTTGTCTCATTGGACTTGCTGAACAGCTGGATTTCTGGTATCCCAGAGCAAGGGGAACCTGTTTGATAATGGAACTTTTCTCAGTATCTATTTTCAGCCGCCGTCTTTCTACGTGCCTGTCCAGGACCTGCCTTCTGTGGAAAATGGTGGGGTGGCAGTTCTGCCTGGCAAGAAGGTGGGTACAGCACTGGCTGTTGTTCCTACATCTCTTCCTGAGCAGAACTCTAAGGTGGTACTGAACCACTGGAGTTGGAGAAAGAGTTGGCTGGGAAGGGGAATTTGGATACGTTTGGGATAAATGTGATGGAGCAGAGATTATGCTAATCTGAAGTGAAGTTTGAAAGCAGGAGAAGCCAAGAGGAATAGCAGTGAGCCGAGGGAAGGTGATGAGGAAAAGAGAAGGATAAGTTTGGAGTCTTGGCATGGGACAAAAACATGTAGACCTTAGAGACAGGGTGTGACAAGTGGGAACTGGGCTGTGTAGGCTGGAGGGTGAGGTGAGGAGGGCACAGAGATTGACGTAGTGGATGATAAGCGATATAAGGTGAGCAGAAGAACTGTGCCGAAGCAGCAGGAAGGTGGAAAAATTTATGGTGAACCTTCTAAAATATTTATATCCTCAGTTGTTTGTATGTTGGTGTGATAAATGTCAGTGATTCCTCTTCCTGCTGAGCTGTGCTGTGTCTGAGCCCATTTCACACTCAGAACCTGGGAAGGTCAACCTGAGTTATGGTGACTCCCAAAGAAGGTGTCTCAATTCCCATTTCCAGTACACTCATGTCCCCACCTCCTGCCCCCACCCTAAACCTAAAGGTGGGAGAATGTTAATTCCAAGTTTGCAACTCTGCTCAGTAGTCCATGAAGTGAAGAGCTTGAGCTCAGCTGGGTTCATCTTGCAGGTTGTGCACATGGATGTCAGAGGGAACACGGTGAAGCTTAGTGATGGGACCCAGATATCCTACGACAAATGTCTCATTGCCACTGGTAAGTGCTGTGTTTTTTCTCTTGCTCCTGGTCTTGTGCCAGGCTTTTTGTTTCAGTGACATTTAGCTAGAGATAAATTCTCTAGAGTACCTCACCTGTGGAGCCAGACTAGGAGAGCTGGGGGAATCAGCCTGGAAAAGAGAAGGCTTTCAGGAGATCTTTGAGCCTTTCAGTGCCTAAAGGTGCTCCAAGAGAGCTGTAGAGGGAATTTGGACAAGGATCTGGAGTGACAGGGCAATGGGGAATGCCAGAGGGCAGGGTTAGGTGGGATACTGGGAAGGAATTCTTCCTGGGCACAGGTTGCCCAGAAAAACTGTGGCTGCCCCTGGAACCCTGGAAGTGTCCAAGGCCAGGTTGGACAGGGCTTGGAGCAACCCGGGGTAGTGGAAGGTGTCCCTGTCTATGGCAGGGGGTGGAACTGGATCAGCTTTAAGGTTCCTTCCAACCCAGACCATTCCATGATTCTTTGGTTCTATTTGAGAAGAAATCTCTGCAGTGTCAGACATGATTTGGAGCAGTCACATGAAGGACAGTTGTGCAGACAGCCATGCTGGGTTTTTCACCTGCCTTGGATCATCAGATTTTCTGGGACATTCAGGCAGCAACACGGATACTGGGATAGTTCCATACTGGAACAGTTTGCAAAGCACAATTGAGATCCGAGACAGCTTTGCACTGTCTCGATATCCAGTGCCATGGCTGTGGTGTCATTAGTCTCCCTTCTCTCCTTGTTATGTGCAGGGGGATCCCCAAGGAACCTGCCTGCCATCGAAAGAGCAGGAAAGGACGTGCAGAAACGGCTGACCCTGTTCCGAAAGGTAACCTCCAGGTGCTGCCAGCCCCCAGTGAGGCTGAATAAATCAGAGCCATTTACCACTCTTTCCAGTTTTTAAACTCTTCTGCTTTGGGTAGGGACAGTCCTGCCTTGGCACAGCTCCCCTCAGATGATGCCCAGGAATCCATTGCCTGCTTATTCTTTTTCCCAGGCAGGAGACCAGGGTAGAGTCTACTCAACCACTCACCTGCTTGCCTCAACCTGAGAGCTGTAACAGTGTATGAGATTATGGGGTTTAGGTATTTTTTTAAATTTTCCCTCCTGTGTGAATTTGCTGCACCTTCCAAAGTGAATAAAAACCATTTAATATGACCAAAATGCTTTCTGCTGCCATTCCTGTTAGAGAGGATTGGAAATGGGGGTAAATGTTCTTTCAGATCGAGGACTTCCGAAGGCTGGAGAAGATCTCCAGGGAAGTCAAGTCTATCACAATTATTGGTGGTGGTTTCCTCGGCAGCGAGCTGGCCTGTGCCCTGGGAAGGAGAGGTGAGTGTGTGTCCCCTGCTGTGACAGGCACTGAGTGGCAGCAGCCTCACATTAGAAATTTATTTTCAGTCCCCAACTGCTCAGTTTTTGCACAGACTGTGTTTGCCTAAAGAAACAACACGCAGGTGGTTTTTCGCCTCTGTGGCCAAGGTTTTCCCAGTCTCTTCCTCATGAGCAGCCCCTGACCACAGAAGTGGGAGCTGTGTGGGCCAGTGCAGACTGCAAAGTAATTCCACCCTCTGAATAGTTACATTTGTTCTCTGTGCTCCACGCCACCCTCAAAGTATGATTTTGGAGTTGGAACTGGATGATCTTTAAGGTCCCTTCCAATCCAAAGCATTCTATAATTCTGTGATTTTGAAGAGGTGGTGAGCAGCTGGATTCTACCTGTCAGTGTGTGCATAGGGCCTTTATGGTAATAAGTTTTTGCCAAAATACCAAGCATTTTCCCTAAAAGTGTGTTACTTAGACTTTGCAGGTATATGTGAAACAGTAGTCAGTTACTTTGTGACTCCTTGAGAGTTAGAACTCCCAGATTTGGAAACTTCTGTCAAGCTCCTTGTGTAAAGTAAAGCATTTGTGTCCCAACATCTGCCGCTATTCTTTATCCTGCTGCTCCACACTTCCCTTCCAGCACGAACCCAAGGCCTGGAGGTGATCCAGCTGTTTCCAGAGAATGGCAACATGGGCAAAGTCCTGCCCGAATACCTGAGCAACTGGACCACGGAGAAAGTCAGAAGAGGTGAAGCTGCTGAGCGGGTTTGGGCTGGTGGCTGCTGGGCAGCTGTTCCTGGGGACATCCAGCTCCCTTCTGTCCTGGAGCCTTGGGAGGGCTGGGCCCTGCAAAGTGGCCCAGGTGCAGCACAGGGCAAGTTGCAGTTCAGGCAGTTTGGGCAGCACAAAGCTGCCATGAATCCTGGGCTTCTTGGCAGTTCCTCTGGAAAGGCTGAGCAAACAGGCTTGCTGATGTCAGTGAGGCTTTCCTTCCCTGTGGCTGTTTCCCTGGAATGATCTCTGTGTCTATGCACACACATGGGTCAGGCCAGGTGCTGTAGCGTTTAGCTGATAAAAGTCAGTAAGATCCAAGACACCTTTTTCCATTTACTGCATTAAGTGCAAAATAATCCTGGGCATTGGGAAGTGGAGAGGAAGAGAGGGAGGAGGAATGTCATTGGGGTGTAGATTGCAGGGTCTGATAACCCACAGGTCTGAGTTACTTTCTTTTTTGGAAGATGCGTTGTTGGACCTCTGGGTCTGGCTGTGGCACAGCAACAGGTAATTGAGTGTCCTTAGTTCCTGAACACCTGTTTTAGAGAATTCTTTGGGATGTGGCCTTGTCATCACATGAGATGTACTTTGGATTGCCTTTTAAGCAGCTGTCAGACCTTTTTGCTGGGTTTCTCCTCGTGCTTCCCCCAGAGCTGCACTAGTACATACAGCAAAGTTCTTGGTTCCTCACCCGGAATCTGTCTGCACCAACCACCTCCTGCAGGTGGGATCTGCCCAGCCCTGAGCAGGCAGTGAGGTGTCCTGTGCTCGTTTCCAGAGGGGGTCAATGTCCTGCCCAATGCCGTGGTCAAATCCGTCTCTGTCTCTGGCAACCGGCTGGTGATTAAACTGAAGGATGGCCGGAAGGTAAATGGGAAAGCAGGGAGAGGGTCACATTTGCAGGGGCACACAGGGAATTAACATTCTAATTATGCATTCCCAAACAGGTGGAGACAGATCACATTGTGGCTGCAGTGGGGCTGGAGCCCAATGTGGAACTGGCCAAGTCAGCAGGGCTGGAGGTGGACTCGGACTTTGGGGGGTTCCGGGTGAACGCAGAGCTGCAGGCACGCTCCAACATCTGGGTGGTGAGTGTGGGCACAGCCTCCCACAACATCTGGGTGGTGAGTGTGGGCACAGCTTCCCAGTGCTGCTGCTGCAGTGGGACACACAGAGTGACAGGAGGTGAAGGGGGTGAACAGGAGCGAGTAAGGAGAGCAGTTGTAGTGCAGGGCCAGGGCCTGGTCAGGCACTGCAGCCACCTCATTGCCGTGGTAACCACGGCAAGTTTGGAATATTTATGCTGTGTAAGAGGAGTTGGGGTAACCTAAAGATAGCCTGGATCACTTGCTTCCATAAGAGTCCCTTGGTGGGCGTTGAGACTTTGATTCCTCTGGAAAACGTACCTCATGCTGATTTATTTTTCCAAAGATTGGGGAAAAATGCTGAGAAACTGGGAGTTGTGTAGTCCAGGGAGTGGGATGAGGTAATGGTGGTGTTTGGGGTTTGTCAGAAAAAAATCAGTTCCTTGTTCCACTTGTTCTCTTCCCGATGTTTTCTGTTTGGGCGCTGGTGGAAGCTTTCCCTGTCACAGTGCTCACGGGGTGGTTCTCTCCAAGGCAGGGGATGCTGCCTGCTTTTATGACATCAAACTGGGCCGCAGGCGTGTGGAGCACCATGATCATGCCGTGGTGAGCGGGAGACTGGCTGGAGAAAACATGACAGGAGCTGCAAAGCCCTACTGGCACCAGTCCATGTTCTGGTAACAGTCCTTTCCTCTTTGGGGGTTCCTTGTGTGGCCATGTTGCAGGAGCTTGGACAAGATACACCTTGAGAAGTGTCTGTTTCCCAAGGGGAGTGAAACCACCTCAGCAAACACCTTGTACAGCTTCATGTTCCTAAAGCTCAGGGTGGGGGAGGTGTTTGACCATTTGCTGCTCTGCCCTCACCTCCTTCAAGTGTTTTTCCTTTCTGCAGATCCCAGTTTCTCCCTGAATGAGTCCCATTCCACAGAGCAAGGAGCAATACAGAACAGCCCTTTCCTCAGAGCAGACTGATTTACAGGTTGAATTTAGCCTTAGCTTTTCTTTTACAATAATCTGAAGTTCCCCAGCCCAGTCTGTGGGTCTGAGTGTTGTACTTTGCTGAACTGATGTTTTAGTGGCAAAGCATTGCTGCATCCAGGTGTACCTGAAAAGTTGTTTTCCAGAGAGAGGTATCAGGAAAATGGGCAACTTTGCTAAATTTTTCTGAAGTTCTTTTTAAAACAAAATTAATGAAAACAGAAAAACGAAACAAAAAAAAGTCCCACAAAAAATTAAAATCCAAAAGGCTGTTAGCTCAGCCCAATTAAACAATCCCAAAGCCTGTTTGTTAACAGGATTTCAAATATGGGTAAGAGAGTTTCAGTTTTTTCAGGGAAATCCCCACAGAAATAGTTATTTATGACTTGCTGTCACTTACCTGAACTCTTGGTCTGTCCTACCTGGACTCAGGGCCCAGAGCATTTTTCACTTCACTTTTAAACAAGAAACATAGAGCCACAGAATCCTTGAGGTTGGGAAAAACTAGAGAGGTCATCAAGTGCAGCTAAGGACAGAGACAGCCATTTCCCAGGGGTGCTTTCCCCTGGGATGCTCTCAGCCATGACCAGATGCAGGTGAAGGAGGGCTGTGAGTTGCAGCCCCGTGTTTGTTGGCAGGTGCCAGCCCTCAAAGAGTGACAATTCCTTCCCCCCGTGCTGGAAAGCTGGGAAATGACAGGAATTCCTCATGCATTTTGTCAGCGTCCTCAGGATCCTGATCCTCTTGGAGAGAAGGTTGTGTGGAGACCTCATAGTGTCTTCCAGTGTCTGAAGGGGCTGCAAGGAAGCCGAAGAGGAACTGGAGTGACAGGACAAGGGGGAGTGGCTCCAAACTGACAGAGGGCAAATTTAGGTTCAGTATATGGAAGAAATCCTTCCCTCTGAAGGTGATGAGGCCCTGGCACAGAGAAGCTGTGGCTGCCCCTGGATCCCTGGAAGTGTCCAAGGCCAGGCTGGACAGGGCTTGGAGCAATCTGGGATAGTGGAAGGCATCCCTGCCTATGGTAGAAGAGTGAAATGAAAGGGGTTTTGAAGTCACTTCCAACCCAAATCATTCCATGATCCCTCCTGAGCTCCAGCTGATCACAGCTGCCATGTTAGTGGTGTTCCTTGCAGTAACCCCAGTCTGTGCTGGAGGATTCTGGCTGGGGAGGTCATGTTGTATATAGATTAATGGTTTGTGATGCACCTGTTTCCTCAGCATCCTGGGAAACACTTCACACACCTGCTACTTATTGGTCCCAAACCATAGCTGCTTTATCTGCTATCAGCACCCCAGTTCAGATCCAGGTGCTCAGTTCAAGAAGGTGTTAGGGCAAGGTTTTCTTCTCTTTAAATGTTCTCAAAAATATCCACTGAATGATTGTCCATGCTGCCAAGCCTGGTGTGGATAACAGCACTGCCAGAAGCTGGGAAGATCCAGCTGCCTCCTAGGAAGCAGGCCTGAAGGTTTTCAAAGTTTTGGTCAGTGAGCTTGTTTGTCTGAAGCTCATGGCCATGGGCTTGTCACGTCTTGACTCCTTGTTCCACTTACGTGTGCAGGGGAGACTCTGTGTCTCAGTCAGTGTGTCAGTGTCCAGCACTGTCCACGCCACGCTGGAGTAAGGAGTGGAGTGTGGATGGATGGAACTGCCTTGGATTTGTCTAACTACTGCTACGAATGACTTTATTCTCACTTCATTTCTAGGAGTGATCTGGGCCCCAACGTGGGATACGAAGCCATTGGCCTTGTGGACAGCAGTTTGCCCACAGTGGGAGTGTTTGCCAAGGCAACAGCGAAGGACACGCCAAAAAGTGCGACAGAACAGTCAGGTAGGTACTGGGGAGCTCCTGCACATGCTGGTGTGGGGACACACAGTCACTCTGACCTCTGACAGCACGAGGAAACAGCAATCTGCTGTCTTGTTCCTCGACGAAGCTTTAAAGGTTGGCTTTTATATTAAAATGTGATTAAAACATTCCTCCAAGAAGGTATCAGGGAAACACCTCTGCTGCCATGCAGACTTTCTCAGGGAAGTTTGATCGCCTCCATGGCAATAAAATGATCACTTTGGGACAACAGAGACTCTGGATCCAAGCACACTTATTTTGTATCTGCTGCCTGGAGGAAGCAGACTGTGGTCTCCTTTGCCTTTGGGGGTGGAAGTTGGGGATTGTTGGTGTTGTATTCCATGTTGGGATTGTTTCATCCTTGTGTTAATGAAACTTAACTTTTGGGGAACACAACTCAAAGGGAAACACCTCAGGCTCCTGCAGAACATGCTCTTGAGTCTGCTCTCATCATCACATGTCCTGCACTGGGTGTGTGACTCCTCTTATTTCTGCCTTAGGGACTGGAATTCGATCTGAAAGTGAAACAGAAGCAGAAGCCTCAGAAGTTCAGATCCCTCAAAGCTCTTCACCAATGCCTCAAGTCCCAAAGCAAGGAGAAGATTACGGCAAAGGTGTCATTTTCTACCTCAGGGATAAAGTCGTGGTGGGAATTGTGTTGTGGAACATCTTCAACAGGATGCCCATTGCTCGGAAGGTCAGTGCAGGGCGAGGATGACGGACAGGGGGGTTTGTTAGAGCAGGGCTTTTCTTCTGGATAAATCAATCTGTCGATTCAAAGTGAGGATAAATAAAGGCAGCTGCTCTGTCTGGTGCAGAGCTGGACAATATCCAATGGGAACACTGTTCTGGGTGAATTAGGGGAACTGTCCCTGTGCTTTTTTGTATGTTTGCAAATTTTTTACAGAAATAACTCGAATCAGGTGTGTGCTCCAAGCCTTGCCTTGGCATGGCTGAAATTCCAGGTCTGTAGTTAAGTACAGGCCGAAGTCACACTGACAGCACAGGAGTGAAATGTCCCATCTTTGTGCTGCTTTGTCCCATGTCCAAGTGTCCGAAAAGGTCTCACATGTCACCATCCCAGAAACAGCCACCATGGCAGGGCTGGAGCAGCCCTGAGCAGGGGCTTGGTGTGTCTCCACCCCTGTGTCCTGTTGCAGACCTCCCAGCTCAGCTGAGCCAGACCTGGGTCAGGTTTTAACACCTTTGAAGAATTTCGGTTGTTTGAACTGTGGGAGTGATCCCACACTACCCTCGGGTGATCTGTCCTGAGACAAACTATTCATGGTGGAAGTCTTTGTTGATATCTAATCTGAAGATGCAGTTGAAACATGTTGCTTCTGCCATCCCCATGGGAGATCCTGCCTTCCTTCCTTCCTGCCTTTCTCCTTTCCTCCCTCCCGTCCTTCCCTCCCTCCCTCTCTCCGCAGTCCTTACTCTAAATCCATGGTCTCTTCATCTTGTTTAAAAGTTGCAGGTTCAAGCCAGGTATCCTGGCTCCAACGCAGGGTCAGGCTCATCTTTGCAGAGCTGAATCACTTTTTAAAACACTTGTTCTCCCTGGCTGTAAAGGGAAACTCAGAAACAAATCCCATAGGGACAGGAGGTTGGTTTTCCTGCTGTTCCTGTAGGCAGGTGATGGTACATTTAAGACTCCCATGTGAATCTGGGTGTAGAAAGTGCTGTTGCGTTGTGGCTCAGTCTGGTGCTTCAGAGAGGATCCAAAGAGTTCCTTGCATTGTCTGTGACAGTCCTGCAGCACTGGCTCTTTACAGGATGCACAGGATTTAATGTTTTCTCCTTTCTGCAGATCATCAAAGACGGGGAGGAGCATGAGGACCTCAACGAAGTAGCAAAGCTCTTCAACATCCACGAAGACTGAACTCCGCAGCAGGAACACCCAGAGGGAGTGGGCTGCTGGCTGTGTGCACCTCTGCACCTTGGGCAGCTTCCTGGGAGCACTTGGGAATATTCCATTCACCCAAGCCCAGTGTTTGCACCAATAAAGTCAGATTGTTCTAGTCACCTGCTCCTTCCTGCACCACTGCCTAGCTGGTGAGGAAATGGGAACATGCTGCCCCAATGGGGTCAGTTTTCCCTTGTGGGAGCCTTGAAGAAGCCTGCAGAACTCCGTCTTTCCTTGCAGGAATTCTCACTGAGGAGCAAGCAGGCCTGCAGGCTCTCTGCCTGTTCTCCAGCCTGCTGAAACAGACTCAACTTGGGGAAATCAATTGCCATCAAAATCAGAGCAGGATGATGAGAAGTAAAACAAATCTTAAAAATACTTCCCCTCCCTCCCTTTCCTTCCTGGGGTCTCCATCCTCTCTCAAATTGTCACAAGGAGACAGAAAATGATGGCTATGGTCAGTTCATCACACGTTGTTTCTGTCCCTGCTCAGGGAGAGGGGTTGTAGTCCTTCCCCTGCTCCAGTGTGGGGTCCCTCCCACAGGAGCCAGTGCTCCATGAAGTTCTCCAGCATGAGTCCTTCCCATGGGCTGGAGTTAAATCTTTTATCTCCTGCTAGGCTCAGCCTTGGGCAGCAGTGGGTGCATCCTGGAGCCTGTGGTTGTTGGCTCTGTCAGACATGGGGAAAGTTCTGGCAATTTCTCACAGAAGCCAACCCTCGCTGCCAAAACCTGCCCATGCAGACCCAACACACCTGACAACTGCATTGGGTGATGCAGGGCCTCATGGTGCCCTTGGGCCATTTTGACACTGCCGGGCCTCATGACACCAAGGGGCCATTGTGACACAGCAGGGCCACATCCTGCCCATGGGGTGTTTAAGGAGCCCCTCTGGGGTATCAACTCAAGCAGAACACCTTGCTCAGGAAGTAGCAGCTTCTCAGGACACCTGTGGAAAAGGAGCCATGGAGGAGCAGAACCCCAGTCCCCAGAGCCCCAAAGAGAGGCATCGGCTGGGAGGAAGAGGCCAACAGGAGGATGGCACGAGGTGTACCAGCACCCTGCCCAGGCAGCTGCCTCCATCCCACACCTCTTGCTCACAGCTGCAGCAGCCTCAGGGCAGCCAGGGCCGGTCCCTGCACCGGCTGACATCACCCCGCAGCACCCAGGGCACCCAGAGTCGGTCTGTGCCCCGGTTGACGTTGCCCCGCAGCGCCCAGGGCACCCAGAACCGGTGTCTGTCCCGACTGACATCGCCGTGCAGCTCCCAGGGCAGCCAGGGCCGGTCCGTGCCCCGGCTGACACCGTCCCGCAGCACCCTGAGCTCGGGGGGTACCGAGAGCCGTCTGAGTCCGGACGAGGGAGGCCGGGAACAAGGCCCGCAGGGGCGCAAGTCCCGCCCTGGTGGCTCCTTGCAGCCGGCCATCCTGGCCAGCAGAGCCACAGGCCGTGGCCAGCACCGGCCCGTGAGAAGCCGCCGGGCCTGCAGCAGCCCGGTGCGGCCAGAGCCGGTGAGGGCCAAGCACAGAGGGCCGGATGAGGCTTCCCCCGCCCACAGCGCTGCAGGCCCAGCAGCTCCTGCACCCCTGTCCCAGCGGCTGCTGCTGGGGGAAGCCCAGTGACCTCTACAAATCCCCAACTCTCCTTCCAGGCCTCCACGAGGAAACTAATTCCTGACCCACAGAGAAAGGCCTCTCACCGTGCCGATCAGGAAGCCCAGACTGAGACCTGGGCACAAGAGGCGGATTCGGCTGTCCAATATGCAGAGCAGGAAACACAGACAGATACTGTGACAGAAGACGAGAAACATTCAGCTGCTCCCCTCATGGTTGACCAGGAGACAGAAACTGAGACTCCAACACAAGAGAAGAATTCTGCTTCTCCTCAAATCACTGACGAGGGGACACAGACCAAGGCCCACAGCTCTGCCCCATCCACAGGCACTGATGCCCTGGCTCACCAGCAACCACCCTCCCTGTTCCGCAGAGCATTCTGGCGCTCCTGCACAGCTGGACAGCCTCATGCTGCCAGCACCCTGTGGGATCTCAGGGACAGCGGCTGCTCCAGGCAGACACAACGTCCTGAGCGCGGCACACCAGAGAAGTGGGGATGGACGGCACTGCCGCCCTACTCTTGGCCATGGCTCATTGAGATGAATCAGTTTTAATAAAATATTTCATTTCTGTAATTGTGCCCACCTGTGCCTGGTCTATCAGGAGAAAGTCGGCTGCAGGTAAGGCCCATGCAGAGCAGGAGAACCCCTGTGCTCCTACAGCCAAGCAGAGCCCGTGCCCTCAGCCTCTGCCAGGCTTCAGGTGCTCCAGCTCCTTTGGTTCCGATCCCTGGGCTGGTGCTGGTGGCCAGCCCCCAGCTGAACCCTGTCAGCTCCCTCCCACCCACCTGCTTCCAACTGAACATTTCAGATCACTAATTTGGTGAGTTTTCCCTAAGGCTGCACTTCATTAGGTTCACAAAGAACCTCCCCACCTCCCCTCTCTCTTTATAATACCTGCCTTGACTGCTCCTGTACCACTTTGGGGAGCTCCTCTTGGTGGTGTGTGGGCAAAGCTTTCCTCCTAGTCCTGCCATCAGGGCATTCATTCCTGCTGCCCTTCATAAGGAAACAAATAACAAAACTACAGCACTGCCCTGAGCTCCCTCTGCTCCCACAGGGCTGAGTAAAGCCAGCCAGGGACCAGCTGGGGAGTGCTGGGACAAGACAGGGCTACCCTGACATCTCTGTTTGGGGATCGCTGGGCTTGGCTGCAGAGTTCCCAGGACCAGGGTCAGGCAGGAAGCTGGGAGGAGCAGTGGAGTCTCCTTGTTTTTCCAGCTGCACAGACACATGGGCCCTACAGGTCCCATAGGCCACTTCCCCTCTCCCTTCCCTGAGTCACAGACAGGCTGACATGCACAGAAATCTGCCTGGACACGAAAAAAAAGGCAGGAGCCAGGGAGCCTGATGCAGGTTTTTTCTGTACATCAGTGTTTTTGACACCACAGCCTGTTGCTGCATATAATAAAACAGAAATCAGAAAGAGCAACCAGAATACACACCCAAAGGCAAAAAACCCTTGGCTTAAAGAAGGTGCTGCCGGGCCCCCGGGGGAAGGCTGGCAGCGGGGCTGCAAGGGGGGAAACGCCTGCCCTGGCTGGGGAAAACCACAACACAAAGAAAAAACGAACCAACAAAAAAAACTCACCCAAGGCTCCCGTTGCGGAGCGGGGAGAGACAGAAATCCCCGGATTGTCCCGACCTCAGTCCTGTTAGCACCTGTACAATAAAACTGTACCGGCCCCGAGGCAGAGCAGCCCGCCCGCACCCGCTGCCGCACAGAAAGCTGCTCCCGGGACACCGACGGGGCGCGGGGAGCGGGCCAAGGAGGCGGCTCCTGCCGTGGGGACAGAGCCTGGGGCGGGGCACAAGCTGCCGAAGCGGGAGACACGCTGGGGGCCGCGGGCTACGCCTGCCCGGGCGGCACAGCCGGGGGCAGGGAGCAGCAGCACGAATGAGATGGAGGAGGAGCACGGGAGAGGATGGAGCAGTGGGGCTGGCTCCCGGCTGGGGCTGAGCGCTGGCAGCAGGAGCCAGCTCCAAAGACAAGGGAAGGGGGGACGGGAACCCCTGGGCCTGGCTGGCCTCGGGGCACGCTGGAGAGGGGCGGGGGACGGCCTCATCCCACAGCCCGGAGCTCACCATCACAGTGATACAGACTCAGCAAAAACAAAGAAAACATTACAAATTAAATACTAATTAAATAAATACTATGGAAGACATTGGGAGGGGGAGGGCAAACGGAGAGGCGCAGTTCCGTAGGGTCCGGTGGGGAGGGGCGGCGGCTCCCACCCCTCGCTGCTCCACTGAGCCCCGTGCAGGGGGTTCCATCACCCACCGGAGCTGGGTGAGGCGGCAGCGACCGCCACTGCTCGTGGGCGGGGGACCTCGGGAATGCCTTGGAGGCGAGGGTCCTCCGTCCCCAGCTGGCGGAGACCCTGAGGAGAGGAGGAGCGGCTGCTCAAAGACTCGGGTCCCTGCTGCTGGCGCTGAGAGAGCTGCTTCCCCTTGGTCCTTATTATTGCCTCGTGATGCCGGGAGTGGCCTGTCCCAGTCAGCTGCTCCAGGCCTGGTACTCCACCACCGAGCCCAGCAGTTGCAGCAGCTCGGGCTCGTAGTGCACCAGCTCCACAGTCTCTGCCGTGCCCGGCGCCAGCTCAGGGCTTGCTGGCACCTCCTCCTGTGCCAGCACCTGGCTGAGGGACACCTGGCGCTGGAACTCTGCCCGGGGCAGCGTGGCCACCTCGAAGTGTGGGAAGCGGGCCTGGAATATGCGGGAGGACAGCTTCAGCCTCTTGAGCACATCAGAGAACAGGAACCAGTTGCAGGGCCTGCAAGGATGGCAAGAGCACGGTGGGTTATAGAGGAGCAGGGGGCTGCAGGCACAGTGCCTGTCCCCCCTGCCTCCTGGCATGCTGGCCCTCCCCTCTGGCCCTGGCACTGTTCTCCATGTCCTGCTTCCCCTCAGGAGCTGCTTCCCCATGGACTGGGGTTTGATCACGTCCTCACAGGTCACAACTTTTTAAAACACTCACAGCCAGGCAGGGACAATGACGTCCTGCCTTCAACAAGGTCCTGGCAGCTCCTCTGCCAGGAATAAGCCACATGGTCATGAAATGGAGTTTCTGGTGTGGTTTATTGCTGGAGGGCATGCTGCATGTGTCCCTCTGCATGAACAAACACCGGCAGGCACAGAAATTTGCTGCACAGAAGAGTGATGCTTTGGTTGCCGCCTCTTCCAAGTCACCCTTCTGCCCCAGCAACAGCCACTGTGTCACGGGGGTTGCAGGTGGGAGTGCTGTTCCAGTGCTGGGACTGATCTAGCCATGATGGAAAGGAAGCAATCTCAGAGCTGTAAGTGTGAGCTGCTGCTGAAGGAACATGGGGCTAGAAGCAGGATCACAGGAATGAGAGAGGGGAGCTTCCTGACAGGCACAGAACAGGGACACTCAGGGCAGCAGGATGTGCCTGGCCATGGAGGGTGGGGGGAGCCCTGATGAGCCTTCCCTGCTCCCTGAGAACAGTCCAGGCTGTGCCAAGCCAGGCACTGCTTCCCCAACTTCCCCAGTGCCACAGCCACAACTTCCCTCTGCTGTTCAGAGTAGCTGCGGCTGCCCCATCCCTGGAAGTGTCCAAGGCCAACTTGGATGAGGCTTGGAGCACCCTGATCTAATGGAAAGTATCCCTGCCCACGGCAGGGGGATGGAATAGGATGAGCTGTAAGGCCCTTCCCAACCCAAACCATTCTGGGATTCTGTGATGATTCTATGAAAAAAAACCCTGAGATACACGAGCAGCCATTAACCCCGCTGAAACAACCAACGCGCTGCTGCCCATGCTGGGGCTGCAGCCACCCGTGGTCCTGCTCAGTGCTCCAGGGAAAGGCACTCACCCCCGAGAGACAGACACTTGGAGGTTGTAGCTGGGAAGCAGCGGCTTGTCTGAGAACTCAAACATGAAGTTATCTGCTTCTTGCTCCTCTTCCTCCTGGTCTGAGCTCCCGGGAGGGTTGAGCAGCAAGTCGCAGCCGATGCTGTCCTTCCCCTCTGCAACAGGACAGAGGTTGGCACTGCTCAGTCACACACCAGCCCATGCTGGTACTCCCTGGCCACTGCCACAACCCCACGGGCACCTTCCCACAACATTCCCACAGCCATGTGAGAACTGCACCCCTCCTGCTCCCCTCCAGCCCCTCATCCCAGAGGAACATGGAGCAAGTGCTGGCTGCTCTGCATAGAGAGATTGCTCACTGGCCAAGTGAGGTGGGGAGTCGTGGCAGGAAGCTCAGGTGTGCTCTGGTCCCACAGGTGTGACAGGGCACAGCCTGCATCATCAGCCACCCCACTGATAGACCCCAGACTCTCTCCAAAATGACCTTGGTCTCTCTCCCATACCAGCACAGATATCCTGTGCCTGGAACAGCAAGGTGGGAGGTGGATGTAGAGAGGCTTTGCCTGCACAGGCCCTTCCAAGGAAGACACAGCGAGCACTCTGCTCCTCAAGAGCTTCTCCACCCAGATTCCGAGGCTCCGGCAGGTGATCCAGGGCAGCCAGCACCCATCTCAGTGAGGACAGCAAGGCTATGCCACCAGAGACTAATCCAACCAAGCGACAAGCATGAGGGGAAATATAAGGTGAATATATAGAAGTTCTTCCCTGTGAGAGTGGTGAGGCCCTGGCACAGGGCTCAGAGCAGCTGTGGCTGCCCTATCTCTGGAAATGTCCAAGGCCAGGTTGGACAGGGCTTGGAGCAACCTGGGATAGTGGAAGGTGTCCCTGCTCATGGTAGAAACGTGGAATAAGATGGTCTTTAAGGTCCTTCCAACTCAAACCAATGCATGATTCTATGACTTAGAGAATTTGCCTGGGTATTCCAGGAGGCATCTGAGCTCCAGCAGGATCTGTGTCCAGAGGGGATGGAGAACAGCAGGCTGGATCCAAAACCATTTAAAACCAGGTAATTTTCCTATTTACCAATCTGAAAAGCTCCTGTTGAAGAAAAGCTTGCTGCCTGGATTTTATTATGAAGAGGTGTGAATAGTCTTAAGTTTGCAGAGTGGTGTTGTCCCACTGAGATAATACAGGAGAACTCCAAAAACTTCCAGATAAGAGAGTTTAGATTTTACAGAGAGCAGTGAGACTCAATGTGTCCCTAGGCAAATAAATCAATCATGCAAAAGTTCGACCCCACGCACAAGAGAAAAGGTTGAAAGGAAAGAAAATCTTCTGGTGTGCTGCACGAGGAAGCTTCACACACCCAGCTGCTCACCCAGCATGAGTGGGATTCCAACTGAGGAAAACAGCAGATGACAGGAGACACTGGCTCAGGTAGGGTCTTGGGGAAAAGCAGTTATTTCCTAGTGCTCCTAAGGGAAAAAAATTTCCTAAGAAACAGGGTGCTGAAATCATCCAAACTTGCTGTAGAACAGAGCAAAAATAAGTGACAGGATTATTGATCCAATGTTGCTACTGGCGAAGCTCAGATGCCATCACTGAAAAACCTCAGATTTCCTGAGTAACTCAGAAAAAAATAATTAAATGCATTTAATGTGGCAAAAATAGGGCTCACTGTCTGTCCTGAAAGCTCAGTCCTGTCCGTCTGCCCGTGCAAAAGCTGGGACAAGGACAGGAACATTCTGTACCACCAAGGGAGACAATCAGGCACAACAATGCCTGTCCAGGTGGAGACAAACCCTGGACTGGGACTTTGTGTCTGGAGATCCAGCAGCACCAAGTGCAGGACACTGATGACTTTTCCACACCTCAGAGATCCCACACCCTGGCTTCCTTCATTATCCCTCTGTCCCCAGAGAGTTGCAGACCTCAAGGAAAATGTGGACAGCATTCCTGCCTCAAAGAATAGGAACAGCTCAAGCAGGGCCTGGGATTTTTCCTGTATCCTGAGGGACATACAGTGCTTCAGCTGGTGGAGCTGATGGAAAGGGAAATTTCAAAGGACTGATCCACTGGAGGAGAGTTGTTTGCTGCCTGTGATGATTGAGAGCAGCTCAGTTATTCCAGAGCAGAACAAGGTACTTCCCAGCCCTGGGCTGTACCTGTTCCAGGTGACCCAAGGTGACTGCTGAGGTACCTGAGCCAGAAAGGGACATTGCAAGACACACAGTAAACAGGCTGTAAAGAAACCAGCCCATGTCTCAGGCTTGGGCATCCTAGTTTTTCTGCAGCTCTGGCAGTGTCCAGCAGCACTGCCTGGCACAGCACGGGTGACATGGGGCTGGCACCACAGCTGCTGCTGCTGTAAACTGATCCCTGGAGGATGGGGAGGAGGGTCCCTTCCTGTGCCTGCTGGAAACAGATATGGCAGGGTAAGGGATCACTTCCCAGCTGGGTTAGCTCCTGCCTTGCCAGGCAGCCTCCCAAAGGCAACATTGGGAATGCCCCATGGCTGGGGCAACAGGGAATCAGTGATAAATCAAAAGGGGTAGTATCTTTAAAAATATCGCAAAGAATAGATATTTTTCTTTGTAAAGGCTTGTGACAGTTTTGAGAATGAGAAATTCTGAGGAAGAAGGCTGAGGTTTGAACTATTCCCTCGGCAGGGCTGAAGGGCAGCAGCCTACAAACAGCGCTCTCAGGAGCGGAGAATTTCTCCTGTACTGGAATGGAAGGACATCAGGGTCCTCCAAGGACAAGTCTTCTACCAAGAGCACCCTCCTGAATGCATCAGATTTGGTTTTGTTTCTAGAAGGATGTTGGAAGTTATGGAGGTGAACAACTGCAATCAACAAGCAGCCTCTCAGCATCCCAGCGTAAATGCTCCAAGTCCTTATGGAGGGTCGGGAGCACTGAACTTGGAAGAGGCTGGAGGGACTCCAGTGTGCCACAGGCCCATGCCAGATCCAGAACATCTTCCACTGAAACCACAGTTTTGAGGAAGTGACAGTAAAGGCAGAAATCAGCCCTTCACTGGGAAAAATGTTTGGTGTTGTAAGAACAGGACCTCCCCTGGATGAACATCTCCCCTCCAAAGCAGGGGAGAGGGATGGGCAGCTCTGAGAACCTGGAAGTTCAAGACTTCTACACCTTGAAGGAATGAGTATGTCCTTCACCTTCCTTGGTGACTGGTTAGCAGGGGAGCAACAAGAACTGCTACAAGAATGACATGCTCGGGATCAACGGCCAAAGACTCTCAGGAATCACCAGCAGCACCTGCAGCCCAGTCTCGCACTCAAAGGGATGCACATATTCAGCTTCCCAAAGAAGTCCCTCCCAGGAGCAACTCCCAGCATCTATCACCATGGCAAGGTCTCTGCCCAAAGCTTGAGTAGAGAGGGATGTGGCCAAACCCAAGGGAATGACGTGTTTTCCACAGCATCACCCCCTTCTCTGCTGCCACCGACCCAGCCCACGCTGCACTCACCAAGCACGGAGCTGCTGTAGAAATCCCAGGCTGTCTGAGGGTCTCCGTCACTGCGGCCCTGCAGATCTGATAGGTAATCTAGAGAGAGAAAATCGAGAGGGTTAATGGCTCAAAGCATCATCCTGGTGTGTACAGCCACAGATCCAGGGGGAGCTGCTTCACCCCTACTGCTTTTCCCACTTGGGCATTACAGCAAAAGCTGAACCACGGCTGCAGGAAGGGTGTCGCCACTCAGGAGTGGGCATGGCCCCAGGCCCCCAACCAGGAAATAGGAGCTGAAAAGGGAAAACAACAGACAGTGTGAAGTGGCTTGGAAAGAAAGATTCGTGGAACAGTCCTGAGCTCCAAATCACCATCCCCAAAACTTGTTTGAGTAGCTGAGCCTGGAGGAGCTCACACAGCAGTGGGCAAGGAGAGTTTTTTCAACACTGAGGATTTTCTGTCTTGTCTCTGTCTAGGAGCCATCTCTGGCTGTCCCTTCCTTGCTGTTGTGGAGAAGTCACAACACTTGTCTTGCATGTACACAAATGGGACTGAATGCGGCCATAGGGATCCAAATGGCCCCTTCTGCCAGCAGCAGTATTTGGGCAGGGCTCTTGCCATGGCAGCATTATTTGGCAACAAAAATCTATTCCCTTAGGTTAAGGAGTAGAACCAGGGACTGGTTCTGCAAGCAGAGCACTGTCTTTAGTTGTGTGACCACAGCACAGCCATCTCTGTGCACACTGAAAACTGAAAAGTGACTTTTACCTTATACAGGAAACACATTCAATTCTATAATTAAAGTTTGGGTGGTAAAAACATACTTGTGTGATAGGGCAGAGCTAAACACTGAGTCATTTTCTGCTCAGGCCCTTTCACACCCAGATTTGGCCCTGTATGCTGCCAGAGGGGAAGGTCTGGAGCACTGTGACCCCAGGCCTGGCACCTACCACAGAGGAAGTGCTTCATCACATCGCTGGTGGCCAACTTCACTGCTGTCTGCCCAGAGTATGTGGCCAGAGTGGGATCAGCACCATAGGAAAGGAGAAGCCACATGGTTTCCAGGTTGTCATTTGCTACTGCGTCATGGATAGGCCTGCAAGGTCAGAAGCAGAAAGAGACTGGGAGTTCGCTAAGGAAATGCTCTGGTTTGGGTTAAGATCAATTTAGTGATGACCAGCCTGAAGAACCCACACTGCTCCCTGCCCCATGCTGCGCCGGCTCACCTGGTGCCGTCCTGGGCGCTGCAGTTGACATTGGCACCGTGCTGGAGCAGGATGTGCAGGATGTCGATCCAGCCGCGTGCACAGGCCTCATGCAGGGCCGTGTACCCTGCGTTGTCATGGTGGTTCACGTCACTGCTCTTCTTCTGCAGGCAGTACAGCACCACGTCCTGCACAGCAAGAGCATGGCTGTGACAACCAGCCCGGGTGGGGCAGCAGGGGCATACACAGGAGGGCATAGGACTCACCTTGTAGCCCAGGCGAGCGGCTCGCTGCAGGAGCGTCTCCCCTGCGTTCTTGTTCACAATCAGCCGCCGAGCTCCAGGAGGAACATTCTGGGCTGGGGGCAGCTCAGGGGAACTCCCCGGGCTGGTCCGATGGGACTTACAGAGTGTCCACAAGTCGTGGGGCTTCTTCGGAGAGCACATTTTCGGCTGGTTGCAGCAGCCTTTCCCCTGAGAAAGAAAGGAATACAACTCCTTGGCACATGTGGCCATAACTCACAGGAGTCCCATTCTCCCCTCACATGCTCCCCTCATATGTTCAAACCATACCTTCCCCTCGTCACAGATCCCTGCCAGGTGTTTGGTTTTACATTTGCGTTTTCCTGATGGTTTCTCTAGCTCTTCTTGGACAGGAGAGGTGTCAGAGTGCTCCAGGAAGAAGCCATTCCGAAAGTCCGTGCGTCCTTGAGATTTCCGGGGGGATGGGGATAGCCTGCTCCTCAGCTGTAACTCTGTGCCTTTGCCCTTCCCAGACTCCTTCTGCTTCCGGTGCCTGCCATCTAAAGGAGAAATGTGAATGAGTGTGGCGCTTCTGTAGGTACCACACTGAAGGTCAACCCAGACCTCTGCCACCAGGCAAGACAAACTGCCCATCTCTGAGAGCTGCACAGAAATCAGAAAAGTTGTGGCTGCACCATCCCTGGAAGTGGCCAAGGCCAAGTTGGACAGGGCTTGGAGCACTCTGGGATAGTGGAATGTGTCCCTGCCCATGGCAAGGGGTGGAACTGGATGAGTTTTAAGGTCTCTTCCAACCCAAACCTTTCTGGAGTTCCATGACTCTAAATCCAGCCTCAGGGTAGGGGCACTGCAGGAAGGAGAAGCAGAGAGAACACACAGATTCTCCCATCTGGGATGGACTCAGCATGTACATGGGACACCCAAGGAAAGATGGGAGCAGGATTAATTGGGCTATGTCTTAGAGGGGCAGGACGAGCAGGAGCTGTCTGTGAACACTCAGTGCTTGCTGACTAAACATAACAGGCCTGCTTTGCCCTCTCACATCTTCCCCTGAAGTTAAGGAGCACATTTAAATTTTCATTAACACACATCCAGTTAGGAAGCACCAGGATTCCTCAAGGGAAATCCAGCCTTGTCTTCCCTGAATGGAGGAATCCTGCTTGGCCAATCCTGCAGCATGAGATGTACAGGCACTCCATGAAATGAGTAAGAGATCAGCTAAAAAGAGAGAGCAAAGGACTTTGCACAGCATGGAGAGAACTTCAGGACTCTAGTGCCACTGGAGGCAGCTCCAAGCCACAACTTCTGAATCCAAACTACAGCAGGTCCCCTATCTGAGGGCTGAGTGACCAGCCTCTGAGGGAAGCTGGACAGATAGAGACTCTTAACATCAGATAGAGACTCTTAACATATGTGGTAAAGCTGCTGGCAATGCCACTGCAAAGCTTCTTCCAGGCTCTTGTTCTGAACAGGAGGCATCCTGAGAGTGCCCCAGTTGCCAAGACACTCGGAAGCCAACTCGAAACTTTGTTCCTGGTCTGACAGAAGCTCCCAGACACCACAGGATAGTGTAACACCGTGCTGGAGTAGACACCAGCTGCTGGGGAGGACAGCAGCCACCTCTGCTCCCCATAGCATCTCAGCAGCACCTGAGGAGTGCCAGTCTGAGCTCCAGTGTGGCAGAAGGCAACAGGGCCATGGCCACTTCATGCCCTCCAAGACCACAGACCAAGCATGCACAGGCACAAGTGCTGCCCGTGACAGCTTTTCCCCCGAAGTCACCTATGTATCTCTGGACATAGCTATGAGCCACAGCCAAACACCAGCACACACTGAGCCACCAGGCACGGCTGGACAGGTCCCACAGCCTCAACTGTCCCCACACAGGGAGAGGGGAGCGCAGAAACTGCTGCCCTCAGGGATGTGCTCATCATGGATTTAGGTTTCATGGAGGGTCTGGCAGTGGCAGGGGAAGGCGCAGGAGTAGTGGCAGAGCAGAGGAGGGCACAGGCAGGCACAGCATGTTCCTCCTCACACCTACAAACCACAGAGGGGGTTTCCCCATCACTGCACCCTTGCTAATCCTCTTGCCCTTGTGCTCCCTGGTGCAAGTCTGCAAGTGGCCCTCACAGAGCAAGACAAAGCCAAGAGCAGCCTAGTTGGATCAGGATGGCTCCACATCCCCCTGCATTAGCACAGATTGCTGAGCATGGCTCTCAGGGACCCTGCTTGTCTGGAAATATTCCACTGTGCTACCACATCCCATTCTCGTTTTCCCACGCCCCCTGTCTTAATCCAAGGGTAAGACCAGCATCTGATTAGCCACATGAATTGCTGTTTACTGCTCTGGAATTTACTATAAATGTTTTTGAAAGAAGAGCTGATCAATTGAAGCAGCCCATGCTACAGCCACCAAGTCATTAAATGTGAGAGAGTTTCATAATTACAAAAAAAATAATGAAAACCAAATCCCCCCAAAAATTCCACATACAACAAAAAACTCCCATGCTGGTCAGATAGAGCATTCTGGTACTCAGTTTAGTACCAGAACCCCCTTCCCAGGCTGTACCTGCTTTGGATTTCCGCCTCCGGTGGGGATATCCCACTTGCTCCTCCTCCCGCTCAGTCAGGTATTCCCCTGTCTGGTATTTCCGACTTTTCTGTCGTCTCCTTTTCTTCCTTTTAATGTGGCCATCCTCCTCCTCCTCCTCCTCCTCCTCGTTGGGCTCCCACACCTGCCTGGGTGATTCTGCTCTCCAGGGCAGCTCCCGGGTCCTCCTCGTGTGACAGCTGCTCCTCTCAGACACAGACCTGTCCCTGTCCCTGCGGCTGTGGCAGCGGGATGTCCTGTGGGATTTCCGCAGCTTGCGATGTATCAAGGATGTCTCATCTTCCTCCTCCTCCTCGTCCTCCTCCTCGTCCTCCACCTCCTCCTCCTCCTCCTCCTCTTCTTCCTGATCCTCCTCCAGCAATGGTAAAATCTCCTGACCACTCACATCACACTCTCCCGTCACACCAGAAGAGCCAGCAATGCTTCCTGCAAAAAAGTGGGATTTCTACCTGACAAAAAAGCCAAGAGGATCCACAAGGCAAAGCCCCAAAGCAGGACAAAATGCAGTGACAAGCCAACATGAAAAGGGAATGCTCCCAGTCCAACGAGGACTGTCACCGGGAGTCTGGGCACCAACTCACCCGACTGACTGCGGGTCCGGCTGCTCAGCACCACCGGAATAAAATCCCGGAAGTTGTTCTTGGGCTTCTTTTCCAAGTAACCTATGAGGAAAACCAAGCCTTGAGAAAACAGATCACAGACCTGTGACGTGGGAAGGGCAGTGCAGTGTCACCACAGCAGGGGCTGCTGTGATGGCCCAAGGGGGATGGCTTTAAATGAACAGAAGTTGGTTTAGATTGGACATAGGGAAGAAGTTTTTGAAAATTAGGGTCCTAAAACACTGGCACAGGTCTCCAGAGAGGTGGGGGATGCGCCATTCCTGGAAACATCCAAAGCCAGGCTCAACCCAGAGCAACCTGGTCTAGTGGAAGGTGCCCCTGCACATGGCAGCAGGGTGGAACAAGATGAGCTTGAAGGTTCCTCCCATCTTCCTCAGTTCTGTGAGTCTGATCATGCTGCAGCTCTATTTCGGATCCCAACCCAGCTCCAGAGGCCATTTGGCTTCAGGAGAACAGCAGTCTGGCCCCTAGGGCAGCCTGACTCCACAGGAACCCACTGCCATTCCCAAGAGTACCTTCCTCATGGCTGTCTCCACAGTGAGCTGCAGATGGGCACTCCGTCTTCGCTGGCCTCCTACGCTTGCGCTTTACCCCGAGGCTGTTGTGATCTGTGATGGCACCCGGGCCGCCTCGGCCTTCCCGGCCTTCCTGCTTGCCAAGCTCATGTGGATTGTCATGGTGTTTTTGCCACTGGGAAAGGAGGATATGGGCTGAAGCTGGAGCTTCCCACTGATTGAGCTGGACCAGCACAAAAAGGAAAAACTCCATCTCCACTGATTACGCTGGTGCCCTCCAGCTTTTTTGACACTCCAGATACATTTTTGCCCTGGACAACCTGCAGCACAGGTACATTCCCCCACAGCCAGGCAATGCCCAGAAGCACAGGTAGAAAGCCCTGTGCCCTCAACTGTCTCCCAGCGAGAGCTCCCTCCTCTCCCCCAGCCCCACGTTTGCCATGACCCAGCAGTCCCAGCTCATCCCACGCACCTTCCGGCCATGCACGCTCCGGCTTCCCAACTTGCTTGAGGACTCCTTGCTGCCCTGGCCTTGGCACTTCAGTCTCTTGTAGCTCTGCCTGGTGTCTCCATCATGCTGCCGCTTGGCCTTGCAGCGTGTGCCACCTTCCTGCTTGATTTGCCCTGTTCCTTTGAGCTTGGCCTCAGCGAAGGCCTGGGGAGCTGCCCCGGCCCGCAGGCAGGTCACCGATGGAATGGAGACATCACACTCCACTCGTTCCTTCTTGACCCTGCACAGATCTACCTGCTGCACACACGGGAGGGGCTCTGTGGCTGGCGGCTCTGGGGAGCCCTCGCAGCCCAGTTCCTTGCGCTGGCCATCTGTGGGCACCTCCGGCACCATCCGCAGGCCCTGCTGCCCAGCCGTTGGCAGGTCATGTGACAAATACGCCGCTAACACTTGGTTTTTGGGTTTTGCATCTGACTGTTTGAGGCTACAGCTCCCCTGGGGAGCCTCAGTTTGTGTGTTGCTCTCTTGACTGGAATCAGCCTCTGGCTGAGTGCACTGCTGACTCTTTGGAGCGTTGTCTAGCTTCCCCTTCCCCCCTTTCCCATCCAAAGCAGTGGTATGGAAAGCTGGACCTGCCTCCAGTGGTGCTGGGTTTGCTGGCTCCTCGTAGGGCTTGGGCAAGGCCCGGCAGTTCTTGCTCTTGGCCGCAGCATCATGTTCGTGAGGTGGGAGCTGGGGCAGCCCCTCTGGCAGGGTCTGGGTGGCTGCACTAGGCTCGGCGGGCTGCACACTCGGGAATGCCGACAGCTTGCCCGCCCCAGCTGTCTTGCAAGGGCTGCTCTGGTTCAGGGGCAGCTGTCCTGCCGTGGAGATGCCGATGGAAAGCAGCGAGGTTTGATGGTACGGAGACCAGCCCAAAGGCAGAAGTTGAGGACTGGAAGGTTTTCCATTGATGGGGCATCGTGGATACACACTTCCCTGGACAGGATTCCAGGTGGTGATGTCCTTGGATTGACACCAAGGACCTCCTGGAGCAACTCTGCCATGAAGAAGTCTCCTGGCAGGATCCTGCTGTCCTTCCGTGCCAACCTGGTCGGCTTTCTTCCCACAGGGAATGCCAGCACTGCGGGGCTCACCCTGGTCAATGATGGAGATGGGCTCCTGCTTGGGCAGGTGGCGGGGGTCCCTGCTGAGGCTCATGCCGACATCCTTGCTGAGCAGCAGCGAGGCCGGCACCGGGTTGGCAACACCAACGTAAGTGCCGGGAATGGTGCTGATGAGTGTGGTGTTCTTCACCCAGGAGCCCTGCTCGCCGTTGCGCAAGAACTCAGGAAAGATGACCAAGGGCGGGGTGGTGCCGAGGCATGAGGTGACGCTGCTGCCTGTGGCCTGTGCCGTACGCTGGGACTTGGAGAGGACGGTGGTGAGCAGCGCTTTGCCACTGGTGTGCACAGGGGTGAGGATGGGCATGGGAGGGGTCTTGCGCTGGCTGGGTGGAGGCAGTTTCTGGCGGTTAGACTTGGAGGAGAGATCAAGAGGCATCTCACTGCACTCCGGGGATGAGACCATCTCACGCTCTAGCTGGGGAGGAGACTTCAGAGGAGACAGGGAAGTGGCAGCCCCCGGTGCATGTGGCTCAGGAGCTGCCGGGGCTCTGGCCTGCACAGCTGTGCCAGAGGAGGGAGCAGCGCTTCCACCTGGTGCTGGTGCTGCCGGCAGAGCCTGGCTAGAGGGCAGGGCCAGGCCGGTGCTGGACAGGGGAGCACTCTCGGTGGCAGTCTGGGCACTACATCCGCCCGAGGGTGGGGGGCAGCTGAGCTGATTCACCTCCACAGACACCACTTTGGCATCCGAAGCCAAGGGCCTGGTGACAGAGAAGGTGTAGGGGTAGGAACGCAGCTCTGGGGAAGCGATAATGCCCGGTAGGCAACGCTCGTGCAGGTAGGAAGGCAGGACGGGGAAGGTGAGTGTGGAGGAGACCCCCAGAGTGGCTGGGAGCGTGGCCACACTGAGCGGCTGCCCGCAGCTGGGGGGGGGGATGTACACCAGCGACTGGCTCGGGCTCAGCACAGCCCCAGCCTGGAAGGACAGGGGGAGCTTTTGCATAGCAGGGGCCTGAGAGGGGGGAAAGCAAACCCTGTTCAGTGTGAAGGTGGTTGGATTGGAGGCAGAGGTGTTGCAGCTGGAGACAACCACAGACAATGTCCCTTCTGCCAGCACGTCTGGCCCTTGTGCTGCAGTGCTCGGGGGGGTTTTCTCATTCCCAGTAGGCTCACTCTCTGGAGCCACGGAGCAGGCTGGAGCAGCATCAGCCTGCTTGTCGCTGGGAGGATCTGCTGGTGTCCAGGCAGCATCAGCACCGCTGCTCTCCTGCTCCACAGCTCTGGGGGTTGCTGGCTCCTGCCCTCTGCCATCCCCCTGACCTGCCAGAGGGCCCAGGGTATCATCTGTCACAGTCTTTCCCACATGCTCCAGGTTTGGGTTGGGATCAGGTGGCTGTTCCTCCAATTTGGGTCCAAGCTTTTCTTCCACCTTGCCATCAGCATCCAGCCCCTGGGCACTGCTGCCACCACCGCTGACTGCTGTGAGCTCCACCTGCAGCAAGAAGGGAAAAGGTGTTCCTGGGAGCTGTGCAAGTGGCACCCAGGGAAGCAGGAAGGATCTGCCCACCCCGGATGCAGAGGCAAAAGCAGCAAACAGCTCTGCCCAAAGGAGAGTACAGCTTTGCCTCACTGTATGTCTCTCAAGAAGGAGTCCATGAATCCATTAGGGAAAATGCTCCTGCTTGGCCTATTCCATCAGGGAATGGCCATCAGGACTCAGCTGTGCAGGCAAAGAACTCACCTCGGAAAGGCTGCTGCTGACACAAAACTCTTGAGACCCCAAGTGCTGGGAGCTGCTAGTTTTTGACTCCTCATCAGAAATGGGGGCTCTCCTAGGTGAAGAAGAAGACGCAGCATTACAAAACCCCAAAATACCCTTCCAGAATCCTGTCCCTGTATGGGACAGAGGAGCAGCTGTACACCTTCCTTACCCATGGCCACCTGGCCTCATCATGGGCCAGCCCAGCCTCCCTCAGTGTCACAGCCTGGTGCCACACAGCTATTCCTGTCCCGTTCATTTCTCATTCTGTCCCACCACACCTTTCCATCCTCCCCGGAGTCTCATCCTGCTTGTCCCTTCCTCAACAGGCACCTCCTCATTCCCATTCCTTCTGCTTCCTCCCTGGGACCCCCAGCCCAGCCTAGCTGCCAGTGGGGATACCTCTGGTGCTAAAGCTCTCTAGGCTCAGGAGGCCTGGACAGGAGCAGCGGGTGTCCACGGCCATCCTGATGTGCCATGTCTTGCTGGCCAGCATGTCTGAACCCTTAGTCTCTGGAATGTGATTCCTCAGTGGAAAGCCTGGACAGGACAAGGACAAGGACTGTGACCTCTTTGGGACACTCCTTCCCCGATGGTATTCACTGGACAGTACTTCCCCAGTGTTTTGCTTGGGACAAGCTGCTAGTGCCAGCACAAAACAGATCAAGTTTGGATTCTGCTGATGACATCATTTCAGCCAGATTTGCTTCCTATGTCCTGGGCTTTTACAGCAGTCACAGACACAGAGCTGTGGGCACACGATTTGTCTTTGGACTCAGTACCCCCAGTGCTGGGGCTCTGTTACATACCCCTAGCACCAGGACGTCATTCTGGACTGCCTCAGCCCTAGGACTCTGCTTTGCACTCCCAGTGCCAGGAACGTTCTCTGTACTCCTTGCAGCAGGACCCTGCTCTCTTCCTCCAGTGACAGGAACCTGCTCCGTATCCTCCGCTCCAGGACGGTGCTCTGTACTCCTACTGCTTGGGGCTGTTTCCGTGCCATCCCCACCGACCTTCGGGTCAGTAACAGCCCGGTCGGTCCCTCCAGGGGCTCCCGCGTTCTCGGGCCTCCCTGGCCCGCCCATTACGGGCCGCGGGGCGTGGATGGCGGCCGGGGCCAAGCCGCCTCAGCCGGCGGCGGGGTGAGCGGGCCGAGAGGCCGGAGCGGGCGAGGGTCCCGGGATCCAGGGGCCGGCGCGGTCGCCGCGGGGCCGGAGCGGAGCGGGGCCGAGCGCGAGAGGGAGTCCGAGCGCAGCCGCCGGCCCGCGGCCCCGCTGGGCTCGCCCGGGCACGGCGCTCCCCGGAGATTCCCGGCGCTTCCCGGCCAGCAGCTCGCCCACTGCTACCCGCAGAGCTGGCGGGACCTCCATGCTCAGCTCCCCTCGGCTGCCTCGGAGCAGCCCTGAGGGCGGTGCTTGGTCTCCGCCCGGCCCCGCCGGGGCTCCTCCCGGGGCAGTGCGCCATGCCGCCCGCACAGACGGGGCCCAAGAAATGAGATGGGGATAGGGGACGAGAGAGCGCCCGGCCGCAGCCCCCGGCCTGCACAGACATCTCAAAATTTGACGCCTATTGTAAGCTCGGAGCAGCGCCGAGAGGCTCGGTGAGTATCGCCATTGCAGCCCTTATCTGCGGGACACAGGGTGCCCGGCGGTGCTGCGGGCGGCAGATCAGCTCTGCCCGAGCCAGACCTGGGGCTTGTCCCTGCCCACCACTGCTGTACCGGCCTCGAGGGACGCCTGCCAAAACCCTCAGCACCCGCGGACAGCAATGACAGCCACACGCTGCCTCTGTGCACATAAAACTTCTCTGGCTTTGGCAAATGCATGGAACAGACGCGGTGGCCTTGAGGAAGCCACAAACTAGCTGGTTCTGAGAATAAGACCCCGAGCCATGGGAATGAACAGGCCATGCAAAGCCACAGAGGTTGGCTTGATCGATTATACCTCCCAGCCACTAATCCTCCCTAATCTCCTGTTTGGTGGCAAGTCACAACTCTCCCATCTGATCATCTGGTTGGCACAAACTCTCCTGCGTCACCAAAAGCTTTTAGTTCAAGCTCTTTCCTTGGCCATTGAGAGCACAGGTCTAGTGAAGCCACAAGACAACTGAAGACAACTTGGCATTGTCAGCATCAAAGCTGTGGAGGTAACATAACCACACACGGGCAACAGATTCTCTGCCAAGACCTCCTGCACACTCCTTGCTGGAGCACAGTATGTGGGGACCCTCCCGGAATGCCAACGTATCCAACACATCCAACTCCTCCCTGTGGCTCATTTGCACTTCAGGCCATCTTAGACCCCAGTAAAAAGGGGTTGAGTCAGCACCAGCTCCCTTCTCACAGCTTCTCCAGATCCCTAAGTGGCTTTCTCGTGCCTCCTTTCCCCTGCCCACCACCCACGCACCTCACCTCTCCTCGTTGAGGCCACACATGCGAATCCGCTCTGTGCTGGTCCAGTTGTGCACCCCGCTGTAGAGAGGTGCTGTAGAGAGCATGACAGCTGCTCCTCACCCTCCAGGACCTGCTGGGGCTCCAGGGACCACTCTGCCTGCAAAAGGGAAACAGAGGGTTGGGGATTCTCCTTGGGATGATTGATTCAACTGCCCTTTTAGAAAACTCATCCCCAGCTTTGCTCCCAGGCAGATGGGAAACAACGCCTCGGGATGCCTTTGGAAGAGGGCTAGGAGGAATTAGCAGTGCCTTTGGACAGAATCCACCGTCCACTCATCCTCTCAATAAACAGTGTTATTGCCACTGGCTACCACGAGAGTTTCACACAAGTGTCTTCACACACTCACACATCCTTTGAAACATTCCCCCCACCTTTCTTCTCCCTCCAGAGGAACCTCCAGCACGAGAAGGCAGAGCTGTACAAGGAGATGGTCTTTTACAGCACTGAAACTTCAAGGCTGCACAGGACTCTCCTAAAGCAGCCCATGGCGGGTCTTAGGGGCAAAGCCTCAAACAAGGAGGGTCTCTCCACAACTGAGGGCTCCTGGAGGGAGCAGAGGTTTGCCAGTGGTGCTGCCAAGGGTTTATCCCCTCCTTCTGTGAGGAAAGTGCTGGTTTTCTTTGGAGTTATGGGTGGAAAACATGAGGAAATCCAGAGATTCAGGAGCATCCATGAGGCACTGTCGGCTGGGTGGAGCTTTCAGGGGAGAGCGTTGCAGCCAATCGTGCAGCGCTGGGTGTTGGAGCTCTGCTGCTCCAGGGAAAAGGCAGAGGAGGAAGAGAGGATCTCCTGTGCTAACAAGTGGACTCAGCCGAACCAAGCAGCATTGACTGCAAAAGGGAGAGAGATGCTGTCAAGGAGGTTCAGGGATATACCAAACCCTGAAGGTAAAGCAGGCACAGAGCCACGGCAACACTCCCGGTGCAGCAGTGGGAGTGGGAATTAGCTGGAAGCAGCACGTGATCTCCAATCTCTGTCGGTTGTCTTTTGCCTGACAAACTCCTGGTGACACCAGCTCTGCATGGGACAAGCAGCAGCTTGTGCCATGAAAGGAGCCACACAGGGGCCTGCTGGCCAGCAGCTCAAGGGACAAGCCACAGGGCTGAGCAGCTCCTCTGAGCGCAGATGCTGCTGAGTGTCCTCGCTGCAGCCTGAACGTGCTGGTGGGGATCCTTCGAGGAGGAAAAAGGGGCCAGGCACGGTAGAAACAGGGGCAAGGCAGCTGGTGTGCCAAAGAGAAACCGACAGACCCATCTGCACGTATGAGGGCACAAGTGAGCAAACACTGTACGGAAATCAGAGGTCAGGGGAAAAGGGGAAACCTGCTAAAAACACACCCTGTGAGACAGGAGAAATCCTCAGTAGCGATGGGGGAGACGGGCAGACGCCAAGGCAGAGAGCAGGGTCATACCCAAAGAGACCGAGGTGGCTTGGAGCAGGAAGGGGAGGAGTCTTTCGATGCTTGGAGAGAAATGCAACATAAAGGAAATAGGGGAACAAACAATCTGCGGGGATTTCACCATCTTAGGCTAAACTGAAAGAAGGGGAGGAGGAAGGTTCTGCCCCCAAGCATAGCAGCAGGACAGATGTTCCAGGAGGAATCAAAAGGGACCTTCTGTGCAACGGGGGAAGGGGATGCGTGTGGCTGCACGATGTGGAGCTAGGGACAAGCAGAGATCAGGCGGAACAGATCTGGCAAGGGAGGAGTAATAATGGGGTGCTATGAGGAGCTGGAAGAAACAACACGTTTGGAGTGCTCAAGTGAGAGCTGGTCAAAAGGGCCAGAACGACGGCCACAGGAGGACATAGTGACAGAGATCAACACTGTTCCATGGATTCTTAGCCTCTATCCTCTACAGACGAAGTGGCAGACATGCCAAAAACAGGCATTTCACAGGGAACGAAGAACAGAAAAGAAAAATAATCCAGACATGAACTCAGAGAAGGAATAAAACAGGGGCCAAGCACCAGACATGGGTTCAAGCACAAACCAGTGGAGCAACAGCATCCTTAAAAAGGCAGACCAGGAAGTTTATTGGGAAATGCAGGGATGAGCAGCCTCCCGATGCAACACTGAACCACAGAGAGCAACTACAGCCTCCCTGGGTCAGAACACTCTTAGCCGAGTAGGCATGAGGAAAGCGAGCAGATCTCCCAACTACACTGGTACAGCTGGAAGCAACATTAAAGGGATGTAATTAAACTCATAGGAAACCCTTAGAGAACACAACTAGGGCATGGCTTCACATGCCTGTCTTCAGAAGAAGCTGCTGAGAAACTGATGAAGCCCTTCTCTCCCCTCACCCCTTCAGTCATGTCACTGAAGCCCTGCCAGTATCCCAGTAAACCTGACCAGGGAGCTGATCTCTGTTTAAAACACTTTTTTTTTTTCCCCCCAGCTGGACTGGTTCTAACCCATACCAGCTCCTAGATCAGCTTCACCAAGAGGGAGAGAGGGCAGAGCCTGGCACAGACTCTACTTAATCCACAACATCTGCCAAAGGAAGTGTATACAAAACCACAGTCTTATTTTGATTTAGCTAAATAGGTGCTCAGCCAATTCTAATTAACGCCAAAGAAAATGAGTTTAGAATGTAGTAAGAACATCGAGGCATTCTGCGAGGGGAAGCTCATAGGGTATTAAAGCAGCTTCACCTCCCAAACTAAAACATGCCCTAAGAACTGTGAGCAAGGAATGTGCTGAACATGCTCACCCCCAACGACAAGCCCTCTGAGAGGTTTGGCGAATTAAAAGAGGATTTTGTTCATTAAGGCAATACATCTCATCATTTCGCAAAAGGAAATGATGCTACTCTGCAAACCTGCCTCTTCCAGGCTCCAGGAAAAGCAAAACAGATGTTTTCCTTGCAGTGAAAGTGTGCTTTTACTCAGGTTAGTGATGACTTAGGTACCCATGGAAGCTCCCTTGGATTAAGTCAAGAAATTACTCTTCTGAAATATTGCTGTACAGTGATAGAAACAAGTTTCCAGAAATGAAATTCGTCAGGAATGGACATTTTTTAACCATTACCTATTGATAAATCCTCCTTGCAATGAAAACCCAACAGCGCCAAGACAACCACCATTTCAGGGCAGGCTGAGCAAAGCTTCCAGGACAGGCTCCCCCAGCATTCACCTACCAGCTCCCACTGCTGACAAGAATTAAGCCCATGCCACCTCCATGCTGACCCCTGTTAAACCCTGTCTGTTCCCTGGCTGTTGGGGATCGCAGCTTGAGTTGCCTGAAGTAAGCCTGTCTGTTTCCCACAGCCCCTTACACTCTCACACCTCTCACCCTAGCGTTAACACAGCAAAGGGGTTGCAAAGTGGATTCTGAAGGCATCCCACTGCAAGCCACCCTCTTCTCCCAGTGACAGCGATCCCTTGGCCCAGTCAGGTCCGTGACCCGACAACTCTCAGCTCCTTAAGTGCGTGCAGCGGCAAACACGTAAAGCAACTTCTTGGGCTGGCATCAACCTGCCAGCCACAGATAGCCAAGGGTTTGCTTCTCACTGGGGCGTTTGGTGCTGTTGGTCTTTGCCCTCACATATGTCACAACAACTACGCTGCCACCTGGTCTAACTCGCTTTGATCAGATTGCCCAGAGCCATGACCCCCTACAGCATCTACCTTACAGCACCTGTGTGAGGAGCCAGGCCTACCAGTACAGGAAGGGGGCTTTTCCCCACTCCTCCCAGAGACAGCCTGTGCCAATCACTTCCCCATGGTGCAAACATATCCATCTGTAGGACCATGCTGCCTTGATCCCCTGCAAAAGGCTTTCCATGTATTTTCCTGCTCTGTGCATTTCCAAGTACTAAAACCACTGATTTCAAGGTGCTTACCCTTCCTCTCCTCCATGCCAGCCCCAGCACATGAGCCACACACCAAGAGATGGACAGTGTCCCGCTGCACTCTGCCTAGGCAGCTGGGAGCTGACAGGTACTGAAACACCAGCAGCCAGTCTTCTCAACCCACCCAGCACAAGGATTCCCTCTGCCTGTTCTGGGCAGGCACATGATCACCAACATAGGTGGGCGAGCACCAAGCAAAGACCCAACAGGCAGAAATGTGCTCCACTGCTGGCAACAGGAGCTCAGACAATAGCACGAGTTCACCCAGGGAGAACATCAGCTTTGCCTTTCCCCCTGCATGAGTGGCAGCCACAGCATGAGCTGACTCCAGGAATCCCAGTGCGGGTCCAGAGCCTTTACAGACACAGTAAATGCTGCCCAGCCAGTGGTGCCTCTGTCCATGCTGGCATTGAGTGGGCCAGTGGCACAGAGGAAGGAAAAGGACTTCTCAGCCCTAGGGTGTGGAACAGAGAAAGGCTACCACATCCCTCAGCAGCAGGAGATGGGGAGGATGCCACGGTTGCCCTCCCACAGCACCATGTGGCTCCTGTGGCCAGGGGACACTGCGGAAGGCCGGGAGCAATGCACTTTGACCCTGGAAACACACCTGCAGGAGACACCTTTGAAACATTCATTCCTGGAGCAGCAAAACCTGTAAGGAAGAGGGTTTTATCCCCCAGATGGCTACAAAATACAAAACGAGGTCAGCTGTGGGAAACTCGGGTGGGATTCAGCACTCAGAGCACCGCTGTCCGCTTTGACAGGAGCGGGAGCAGCGGAATGAGGTGGGATGTGCTCTGCAGCTCTTCCCGGGGGTCAGGTGGGCCAGAAGGGAATGGTCTGCAGCGACAGCCAGGTCTCCTTCCCTTATCATAGTTTGTTCACTTTGGCAGTTCTTCGTTGCCATTAGTAACGCAGGCAAGGAATTCTATGTGTTTTGATATGGGATGGTCTGGTGTCCATCGGAGGTGCAGAGGGCCAGAGCGAGCACAGATGCCCCCAGCACCTCGGCTCTGAGCGCCACTTTGGAAAACCCAGTGGAGTAAACTGCTGGCAAAAAATTAAAAATTAAATAAAAAATTAAATCAAAAAACCTATGACAGCCCTATCACAGGACTCACAATGGGCACGACATGCAATGAAGGAAAAATTTAAACAAGAAAACTGAAAAAAAAAGAGAACAGTCTATCTTACATTGCCACTCATGCAGAGGTCAGAAACTGTAGGAGAATGGACCTAGAATGACTAGAGTGGCACAAAATCCAGCAAGAATGGGCCAGGTCTCTTCTGGGGCTGTCTGGGCAGAGCGGTGCCCAGCAAGGGCAGTCCCGAGCCAGGTTTGGTCCCCGCTGCCTGCACAGCCACCCCGGCCGCTGCGGAGCTGAGCCAGGCTTTGCCTACACGCATTTGCTTAAGCTGATTTAAAGACACAGTAACACCACACGTAATTATAGATCCTCGGCACGATGAATTGGAAATAAAAAAGAAAAAAAATCCATCCCTATTTCAGAAAAATATAAAAGTTTGCTGCGCACTGGGCAGTGCTGTGATAATTGGTCCCAGCTGCTGGACAACTGGTGTCACTAAACCCTGCTTGTCTGCAACAACCAGGCTGCCCCACCAAAGCCCACAAATTTTTAAGGACTGAAAAAGAGCCATTAAGGGATGATAATATTCAAAAATGTCTCTGACAAGGTGCACATCATCCAAAACCCCAAAAGCAGAGTGCAGCCTCCCATGCCCGGGAGCCAGACTGGTGCTCCAGAGCCCAGAGGTCCCAAGGGCAGCTCTGAAGGCCAAACCCCACTGGAGCCTGGGCTCTGACACCTGGAATGCACCTCCACACCCAGGTGACAGCAATGCAGCCGGTGTCCTCAACTGGTGCCACGAAGCCTCCAGCCAGTGCTGGGACTGGGACCACCTCAACCCAAAGGGTGACCAGGGCAATGGAAGATGCACAGCGGAAACAGAAGGGAAGGAAGACAAGAGAAGAAAGGGAAGGGAAGGCTGGTGCACAAAGGGCCAAAAAGATGCAGAGGAGCTACAAAGGGCACGGGAGGCACTGGCCCTGCCCTAGCAATCATCTCCAGACTCCAGGGCATGAGGGTGCAAGAGAGCGGATGCTCTGTGACAGGAGAAACTCACTTCGTCTCTATTTTACCCTGATAGACCTTTTCCCGGTGATGCTCTGAAACGGCCTCACCCAAGCTGGAGAGGACCGATGTCGCTCGCCGAGGAACCAGGACCCCTCCCGCGGTGGTGAGGGCGGCAGGAAGCGCCGCCTCCCTCGCCCGGTCCTGCCGCTGCCCGGCCATCACCGTGGGCACGGGCGGGGGACCGGCCACCCCCGCCGCC
>VWZV01009369.1:226272-460899 GCA_013397155.1 Irena cyanogastra | reverse complement strand
GCCATGCGCGGCGCGGCAGCCGGCGGCTCCCGCTCGCTGGCTCAGCATGCGCGGGCTGTGCCCCCGCCTCTGCCTGCTGGCCGCCGCGCTGGGGCTCTGCGGGGGCAGCAGGAACTGCCCCGACCTCATCGTGGACCGCTGCCTCTGCGCCGCCGAGCGCGCCAAGGGGCCCGGCCGCCCGGCCCTCCGCATCAAAGTGGTCTGCACCGGCGGAGACTTGGTGGAAACTTTGCAGCCCGCCGTGCTGCCCAACCGCACCGTGTCCCTGTGAGTACCGTGGCCCCGCGGGGCAGCGCGCACCTGGCGCGGGCGGGGGGTGTCCCGGCGGAGAGGGGCGCGGGGGAGACGCGGGGCTGGAGGAGACCCCGCGCCCGCCGCTCCGGAGCCCGCAGAACGCTCCGTGCACAGTGCAGCCCTGACTCTGCCTTTGAAAGTCTGTGAGAGTTTGGGGGTGGTTTTTTTCCTTTTTCCTTTTCTTTTTTCTTTTTTTTCGTGTTCAGCTGGGAAACTCCTGCTGGCGTTTGGGTCGAAGTGGGGGAGCTGGGCTTTCCCTGGTGTAAATCGCACGCTGCTGCGGGCGGCGGTTTGGGAAATGTCAGTGGTGGCAGAACTGATGGAGCTCTCTGCTGTACCTCTCAGCAGCGGGACGGGCTCACGCTGTCCGGGCAATAAATGAATGGTATCGGTAATGCTGAACTGCCTTCTGGAGTGCTGTGTCATTAACTGGTTTTCCCTTTCTCTCTCGTCTCCTCTAAATAAAGTTTGGAATTTGATGTCTCCTTTTTTAAGATGAGCTTCTGTACAACCATACGAAACTCTCAAATCTCCAATATCCTTCAGAGTTGTCTGGTAATTTAAAATTACGCGGAGTATGGTGTTCGGTTTCTGGGTTTTTTTTGTTTTGTTTTTTTTTTTAGGTAGTAATTAGGTTATGATACTTTGTTGCCTGTTGCACATAGCTGAAGTCGAATAAATAGTATGTTGTAAGTAAAGTAGTAGAACTTTCTCTGATTGTGTCCTCAAGTACAGCTGAAAGTAATGTCCTGTAATGCACCCAAGCAGTAATAGCTGTGTGACATTTACACTTTAGATCATACACATATCAACAGATCTTTTACTGTTGAATTTAGTTCTGTTGACAGTTCCTGCTATGAACATCTCCACTGTTCAGTGCATTTTCTTTAAGTCAACACTTTCAGGAGGCAACTGGTAAAGATAGTAATTCATAACATCTGGGGAGCTTGTGCTTGTAAATGTACAGATGTGCTGTGTATGCTCCAGTTCAGTTTTAGCTGTAACTGTTGACTGACTTGATGCTGATTATCTGTATGCTGATTATTTATTTAGGAAACTTCTGCTCCTATACAAGAGACAATAATTGCACTTCCTCCTAAATTTTAATAGGTTGGTTTAGAATATTACATTACTTACCAACCTAAGGTTTAACCTCAGTGATAAATTCACTGCTATTTCTATGGTTTGTATAACTGGCAATGTAGTTAGAGGTGGTACTCACCAGAATTATAAAATGTTGACATCTTGGGGAGGCAGGAACTGCTTTTTCCTCTTGGTTAAAGAGCTATAGAAACTCTCACACCCTGCATGTCTGCAAAGGTTTTTCCTCTTAAGCGTTGATTTGCGGAGTCTTATTTAAGTTTTTAAGAAACTTTTGCTGAGGTAAGTACCAGTCAATGAATCCAGCTGACCATGAGCTCAACAGAAGTATGTATTCACTGCAATGAAAAGAAATTGAATTGGAAACAGAAGTGAGAAAAGATGAACAGGAGGAGTGGTGTGTTTGAAGTGGTAGGTGGGAGGATTTGCTCGCTTATACATATGATTTAAGGCACCAGTAGCAAACTTGATCCTATCACCCTAAACACATTCATTTCAGATAACACTTGCTCAAAACTCATTAGAAAAGTACTGTGCTAGTTTTTTTGAAACTTAATTGCAAATACCTCTTAACCTGAGAGCTGACTAGTTGGCCCTAGTTGATATAAAATATACAGTTTTTGGGTTTTTTTTTTGTATTTCATATGGACAAGTATAGTACTATGTATCACATAAACGTGTCCCTTTTCCCCTTACACTCTCTTCTCATTTTTGAGAAGTTTTTTTTTCTTTTTTTTTCTTTTTTTTTTCTCCCCAGAAGTAAATATAAGGCTAAATATTGAAGGTAAAAAGGAAAAAAAATTAAAATCTAATTTAGTAGTTTTCAGTAGCTGGAACATACAGGTGAAAATTTGATTGAAAATGTCAGAGATTTTCCAGGTGAAACTGGTTTTTATGAATTGTTACACTTGTGGGATTTGGCCAGCTGTAGAAAACAATGATAATGAGCTCAAGTATTACTGCTCTTATATTTGTTTTTGTGGCTGATTGGGAGATGGAGGCAAAAGAGAATATTCTGGTAGATGCTGCCTGCTTCCATTCAGTTTTATTGGCCCACAGAGAGAAAGAGAGCTTTAACATATGGAACATAACCTTTTGTTTTGCTTGAACAATTAAGAAATATAGAGATGAATAAAAGAATATATGTTCAGATGCAATAACACTGTAATGAAACAATGTAATAAACATTTTGGGGTGTTTGGGGCAGATTATGCATTATATAGGGATGCTGGTTCCCTACTGCTATGATCTTTTGGAAGGCAAGATTGAGGCCAAACTCTGGTTGGGAGAGAATTACCCCTGCTTTATCTCTTAAGCCATTAAGATATGTAACACCTCATTTACATGCTCAGTAATGTTACTTACCAGCAAATTTAAAAGTTATGATTTGGTAGCTTGATTGACGCTTGGGTTTGGTGGCTTAGGTTTCACCTCCGTGACCGTGGGTCTTGTCTGAGCTTGATAGTTTGGGCTCTGTGGCATGTTTGTACTGAACTACTGCTACTAGAAACACTCCTGACACCATCACACACAGTGACTACATGCTAGTGTGAAGTCACTGAAGAAATGCTTATTCTTGGCATATTTGGACCAATTATTTTCAGCTTATGAGGTGGGGAAGTCTGCAGAGTTTCTTTGAAATCATATGAACACTAGAGCTATTCAGCACTGCTTGAATGCTCTGGATGATAAACAATCACACTAGAAATAAAATCAAAATATAAGCTGATAAAGCACCTATTCTCTCCTCTTTATTTTATATTAAAACCCAAACCATACGAAAAACGCCCTTGTTCTGGACTGTGTTTCACTGTCTTTATTTAGTATTTTACTGCTTTGGAAACAGGATTCATGAGCTTGATGTGGACCAAAAGTAAAAACTTAGCTGCAGCTTCACAAAGTATTTGTACATATCATGTTAAAAGGGATTCTAGTCCTTACGGATTTGCAATGTGCATCTCTTGCTTTGTATTTTGGGATGGGGTGGAGAAAGGGAATTACCATTTTTTTTTCCCATGAAGAATACAGCTGTTGAATCACTAATTTATGGGATCTACTCTGACCATTTCTCTCTCAGTAGGCATTGAAGTGTAGACCCGACAAGGAGGAGTCATATCACTTCAGGATAATGTAGTTTTCTCATTTTAGTCTCTGTGGTTGAATACTTGGGAATTCTTGTATGAAACTAATATTTTACCTTTTTTTTTAATATCAGTGTGATTGGGTTGTTATAGTGTAACTCTAGGGAATGAGACTGTTTGCAATCTTGTATCTTCTATGTTGACGGAAAAATTGGTTGTAAACCTTTTGACTGAGTTGCTGAAATTTGGGCTGTGTGGAGAAGTTTTTTTGCTGCTTTTTACAATGTCAAACTTCTGCAGTTTGGAATTTCAGGAATTATGCTGGACAGTATATTGATAGGTTACTTACTTTTTTCTTTCATGTTAAGTGGTGTTAGAAACTTTATGCTTCTAATCTTGGAAGTTCTCAGTTCAATATGTGTCTTGGTATCCCTGGGTATGCTTTGAAGTTACAAATGCCATCAGTTTCTGATAGTAGCATCACTTTTTTTTACCTCCCTCAATTCAAAAGAAAGTTTAATATGTATACCAGTGGTTGATATTTTTACAAATTTTACCCACAGATACACCTACTGAAGGTATAATTTTAAACTGTCATAATAGAAATGAAGAAAATTTATGGTAGTGTATGGCTTATATAAATTCTTTATCATATAGGATTCTTCATACTTTTTATGTTTAAACCTTTCTTCTTCAACCTCTTTGGCTTTGGAGGTTGTCTCAAATTCCTCAGATTCTCAGTTTCAGAGTGAGGCTACATGACTCCAATGGTAATCCACAGCCATAATACCTATGAAGGGTGTTCATCTTCAAAGCACTTCACAAAGATTAAATAGTCTTCCTAAAGCAGCATTGTCCCACTTTTCTCTGTCACAAGATTACTTTTATGTCACATTCATTATAATAATGACCACTGGAATTTTTTTGGAGTTATTATAGTTCTGTGGGTTTTTTATGTCTCTTTTACACGCCTATATTCAGTTTAGGATATATCAATATGGTTTTTTTGATATAAGCATCTTGTTTTAAAATTAGATCACAAAAATGTTATGTCCTAAAGAGCTCAGCATTTAAGCTAGCCAAAGCAAACAAAGAGTTGAAGAAAGACTGAAGAAAAATATTATTCAGTAGTTTTATTTCCACGTCTTGAAACTCACATATTCTTCTTTATTGTTTTGAGAACTAACATAGCATTGCTAATTTGTAAATAAGAGCATTATTAAAGAAGGTAGGCTGATTCTTGTTCCAAAGGTTTTTGGTTAGCTTACTGTGTTCACTCAAAGTGGCAAGAAAAAAAGAACAAGAAACAGGTTTCCTGCTTCATTATTTATATGTATATACATATTTATACATGCTTTCTCTGAAACTCTTAAATAAAGAAAAAGAAAAAAACAGTTTGTGGAAGAAACTCCTGATAGGGAAGCCTACATAAAATACACCAAAGCCTTGGAAGGTCTGGGGCAGATGGTTAGGGAGAGCAAAGTATGGAGAAGATAAAGGTTCTAGTGACGAAAAGTCTTCAAATACTACTGAAATATTAGTCTAATCTTCCTTGATAAAACATGTGGCCATATAGTATTTTATTTTCTCTTTGGTTTTTTTTTTGACAAGGATATACCTGCACCTGAAAAGTACCAGTAGTGTGACCACTTCCAAATGATGACTTTTTTGGATGAAACTGATGCATCTGGCATCTTTGGAAATTGTAACCCAAGAGGAGCGTGAGAAAAATTCTGCTATGGAAAATAGAACTCTCATAGCAAATAAGGTTCAAAATACAATACATGGTACTTTAATAGTTACCATATACCATAGCTTTTTAAAGGTATACAAGTCATCCTGAGGTTTTTTTCTATATTATTATTAAACTGTAAAGGCCATGAGTTAAAACAGTGCCAAATATCATCCTGGTGCTTTTACATCCTCGAGTGTGTAACTTTTTTTGAGGAAAGCAGTTTGTGTAAGAGAATAGGATAAGAATATCTGGAAACAGATGAAATTATTTCACAGTATAAAACAGTTCATTCATTTGGTAATTTGGTGTAGAAATCAAGTCCTATTTTTGTTGCATACTAGGAAATTTGCAGTATCGTGATCTTTCACTCAGTTTCATTCCAGAGGTAAAAATAAACTGGTGAGGATAGCCAGGGAGAGAGCGAAGCCTGTGGGAAGGGATTTTTATCATGTAAGTATATGATCTGATACCTATTGAGAAGTTCTAAATGAAGCTGAGGTTTTATGGTACAGTGTAATTTGTCAGTTGTCTGGCCTCTGACCTTGTTTGCCTTGAACAGGAAGAGATTTAGTATATCTTGTTGGCTTTCTTATATTTTTATTTGATATGTTCACCTAATATTCATAAAATCTATTTAATTTTATTGATCTAAAGATATGTGCAACAGAAATTAGTTTCTGAAGTGTATGTATTTGCATCTCTTGCAGTGAGTTGGTGCCAGGGAGAAGGTGATTTTTGTATATGGAATCTGCCTATATGAAGCTGCATGAGTTGCTGGCCCTTGGGACCAAAGTACTGTCATCCCTTAAAATGGATTGCTATTAAAAGATTTGAAAATGTGATGCCTTTTTTTTTTCAGTATTAAGTTTTGTTTTAAGACATTCTGGAACATTTCTCAAAATATATTTTTCTTTCCTTGTCCCCTTCTAAATATCCTGACATAATAAAATGAGAGGTGAGGTAAAGAGTAGGGAGTGGTGGAGTGTTTGGGAGAGGGGTGAAAGTGGGAAGGTCCAGAAAGAAGGGGTCTAAACAGTGTTATTGAAAGGAAACTCCAGAGGTTTAGAATTTTATGTATGTTATCCTTTTTCTGCATCCTCAGTGTTTTAAAATCGCAAATATTTAAATTTTAAATGCTTTATAACAACAGAATCACATTAACCCCTGTGATGCTAGAAGTCCATTTATTACTTTGCTGTTAAAACAGACCCAGAAACTTTCTGGGCAGAAAAAGCCAAAGAAAAAATATATTTTCATGCCAAGTTTCTCCCTGTTTGAGACCCTCTGTCATCACAAATTTTTCCACTATTGTATTCAGCCATGTTCCATCTCTACTTTCCTCACTGATGCCTTTTGCCTTGGTTTTACAATACAGAGCTGGCATAATCTCAAAGTTAAAGGGCAGAGTACCTTTACCAAGGCAGAACTTCTGCTCTAGCAGCCAAGAGGAAACACAGATTTGTGTATCTGCACCTTACACCCTTTGTTCAGGCACATCTGAGAGCCAGGGCTTTGGCCAGCTTGGTTTTCACTACTCAATAATATTGATGTATGTTTTCAAGAACTGCTATTTATGCCATTTGACTTAGATTTTGATGGAAAAATAGCCTATTGATTCTAAACTTCCTCCCTTTCCGTGTTTCTAATGGAATAGCCAAATCTTCACAGCAGTAAAAGCATACAAACCATGAAAAGGTTGGGTATGTACTTATCCAGTCAACTGTGATTATTTTCTATCAGTTACAAGTTTGCTGTCTGCTTCTAAACTTGTCAAATGTAATTTGGCTAAAGCCTCTGTATTATCTATAATATTAACATTTTTTCCTCTACTTTAGCAATTATGTAATACAGGGAACACAGTTTAGGCTTTGTTCTTATTCTTGTGGCAACATGCCATTCTTCACCCTTCTCTTAGAGTCAGTTCCAACTGTGTTTTCATGCCTGGGACTGATTTGAGACTGTTCTGAAGGTCTGGTTAGTCATGAAAGCTCTGCTTTTCCAATTGCTGTTACAGTCTTGCAGAGTTGTTGACAGTTTCTTTTCTGTACTTAGTTGGATATCATATCTGAACAGCAGTTTGTCAAATGCATAAACAGTTCTGCCAATAACACAAGCACACAGGGGTTTATGGGTGTTATGCTCACAGATGTCTAAGTCTTTGCAAAAGACTGAGATTGATTCCTAGATCATACAGAATCTGGATTTGCTGATAGCTGTGCATAAATAAGCAAGTTCTTTTAAACTTGTATTTTAAGCTTGCCTTTGCTGTGTGGCTGTTCATCAAAACTCAGGAGGATGGAAGGACACTGGTCTGTGTTTTCAGCATTTCTACTGTAGGTACAACACATGATGAGGTTTAATGGATTTTCTATGTTATTAAGGTATCATTATGGCTTTCAAGTAACCTGGTAAGTCAAGGTCTCTAAATTATGAACATTTATGATTCTGCTTATTTGTTGAAGAATTAATAGCAATCAAACCTCTCTCTTTATGTTATGAGATTGCCTGTCCCAGAGAACTCATGTTTTATAATCAAAAGTATTAATTGCAAGAGTAAAGGTTTTATGTGTACTGTGGCTTGAGAAAAGGAACAAACTGCATCATAGAATGGAAAGTAAGGTAATTAAAACTAGTAATAACCAAATCAAGAAAAATGTGGAGAAAAACATAATGGAAGAATTGAACATAACTTTACTGTATATTTGTAGTTCCCTGGCAACATTTATGTTTATATTTGCATTAGAAATTAATGTTCATGGTACCAGTTTCTTTGAGAGGGGAGGGGTGGAAGGAGATCATAATCCATTGGTGTGCAATGTTATTACCAGATTAGTTTTTATAGAATTTTCACAGGAAGCACACTGAAGTGTCAGGTAACATTTCTCTAATGGAATGTGCTGGCACAATCTGGCACAACAGGAAACCTACAAGCGTTTAAAATAGATGGAAAAGCAAAACAAAAGTCTTATCAATTCTGAGGAATAAAATTTGCCAGCACTGTGAACTCCTAACTCATGAATTTTTGTATATTAACATGTGTCCTATCTGGGGGACTTTGCACTACTAAAAAAAATGCTTAGTTCTTTGTCTTCCATGGACCATCCTCTTTACTTTGTCCCATCTGTCACATTCCCAGAATCTTTCAATTCTACACTTTCCTTTTTAACTCCTATTATTGTTGATACTTCTGCCTGTTTTTTCTTCTCATCTGCATCTTGGTTTTGTTAACTGATTATATGAATTGCAGACTGCCAGTGCATTTCTAAAAAAGTAAAAAACCCATCTCCCTCCTCATCAGCTGTGCTCTTGGTCCTCTGCTGTGCTCCACTTCTGTGCCAGTCTCTGCAATTTCACTGCCCTGTGCTGCAGGCTCTGCTTCCAGCTCACGGTCTCCACCACTTCTTTAGTCTTGCATGACTTCCCAGCTTCTTTTGCTTTTCTAAAACCCTCTATTACATCTTCCCTCATCACCTTTGATCCTTGACTCATTTTACCCTTCTCTTCTGAACTCGTTGAGTGGAACTGAAATAAGTGGGGACGTGGGTCCTTAGAGAGATCTGAATTAAGTCCTGGAGTTCAGCCGTGCCTGGAATTGGGGCCAGGCAGATGGAGTCGATCCTATTAGACAACTTAAAAACAAGAAAAATCTTTTTATCTCTGGCTCTCCTTCCTTAGATCTTATCATTAAAACTGCAGCTAGTGGAGTAGAGAGGTCTGAATGTGGTTTTGTCAAACAGTGATTTTATATTGGCCCACCAGACATGCCACTGATGATCAGAGGGAACAGCCACAATGATCAAAGTTATTCTCCATCCTCAGTATTGCATATTGTTTAGAAGGGAAAAGTCTAGTTTCCAGTTTTCTCTACACCTTTGTGGCAACATTCAAACAGTATTGCAACTGCCCGTGAAAAACTGTGAAATGTGTGTAACACAAATAATTATAGTAGTAAAGATGAAATCTTAATGTTTGCTGTTACTCTTCATGCAGTTCTTGAGCCATAAAACTAAAGTTTACATTAGCACATCTAAGCTTAAGGGGCTGTATCCATATCTTCTGTGATACAGCTAGTATTATTCACATAATTATCATAAATCTTTATCTTAAATCAGATCAGGTTAATGAACTGTTCTCTGCTATGGCTGAGAAATACAGCTATTTGTCAGCTGAGGTAACAGTTGACAAATATGTCCTAATTTTGGAAAAGAACCATTTTTCTATCCATACTGCACAGGGGATGCAGGAAAGGAAGCAGTCAAAATGCATAAATGGAAACCTGCTCTCCATTGGAAGAAAACATCGCGTTAATCTCTCAGTAATTGATGTCATCATTATGAGGCTTTTTTATTGGGAAGGCATTAATGGATTCTGTTGTACCAACATTTTCATCATTAGAGTTTTGTTTTACTGGAGTCCCTGATGCAGTCACACAGCATCTCAGCTATAGAAAGGTGGTAAAGGGAGAATAGCAAAATTTGGCCACATTATGCTTCTGGTAACTCTTCAAAGTATGATATTACAATTTTTAAAGGAATTTGGGTTATGTGGTGCTTAGAAAACACAGTCAAGCTGTGGGAGTTAGGACACCAGATATTCAGGTAGCTGTTAAACTGCTGGTGCGTGTGAGAATAATACCTGTGGTTTGTTTCTTTATCCCTCCATGTTTGGGAAACAACAGGCTCTTGGAAAGTTAATCTGCTCTTTGCCTGGGCTGTATCATGTAAGGGTCTGGTGGAGGGAAGTTCAATACTTCTTTCCTCTAGTGTTGGGAGACTGGTAAGAATGTGAAGTCTGTCCAGTGGGAGCAGTAAGGCATCAGTTGAGGTTTTACAGGGTCTTCTGCTGTGAATCATGCTTTCCTTTGCTTTCCTTTCCTTTCTTTAGCACCAGTGCTGGTGGGGTCACGTAAAGGTTTTACGGTTTGAGGACCTGTTTTTTGTGGGCCCCAAGTATACCTGAGGAAGAGCAGAAGAGGACAACATTTGAGATACGAACATCAGAAAGTTACTAGATGTCAATTGTAGATGTTTGGTATTTATTTTTGTGTCTTAATGTGTACAAAACTAATGCCAGCTGTTGTTCTTGTTAAATTAAAAATTACCTGGCATATTAGTGTACTTGCTAGTCCCTATGGAGCTCTAGCAGTTAATCTGGTTCTGATGTCTTTGCTTCTTCTTCTGTTTAAAATAATGAGATTTGCTGAAAAAGGGAAAGTAAATTTTCTAACACTTTCCTTTGTCTTTCCCTTCTATAATAGAAGGATGAAAAAGGAAATTCCACACTTAAAATGTGGGCGAAAAAACATATTAACAATCATTTATTGTTGTACTATTTGTAATTCTCTCCTCTTTCTGCACAATTAAAAGTTATAAATAACAATAGAAAGAGTCAGCAATATAGATTGATGAAGCAAAAAAATAACCCTGAGCTAAACAAATGTAATAAATTATAATCTTCTGCATTTAGAGTAAATGAAGTTACTGCTGTAAAGTACTTCATGATTATTGATTATCATTATAAATTTGTTTCTAATAAACCATTATTTTAAAAACAATTCTAATTAAGTAATTTGTGCCTATATTTAATAAAAAGTCCATTAGTGAATTGATGTATGAAGTGACCTTCGTAACAACTTAATACAGTTGAACAGTAACTTGCTGACTAGGACAACATCTCTTTTTTGAATAAGTAATACAGCAGTATTGCTAATTGGATGAAATTCCTTCATATGAAAATACCCTCCATATATTTTCATATATTTTTAATAAGACTAAGGGAATTTCTTTCCTGACTCTCTGTGTAATTAAATGCTGTTTGAGTTTTTCTTTTCTGTAGTTACCTTTGAAGAACTCAGGTCAACAATTTTGGCGTTGTTATTGTGACTATGTAACAAATGGAATGCTTGGTTACTAAGCTATTTGGTAATGAAGAGGGATTAGATGCCAAGCTTTAGTTTGGAAAAGATTAGAGCAAATAATTTTTTAATGCTAGCTTCCCAAAGTACTACTTTAGCTGAAGCAGAGTGATTGTTTTAAACAAATAAAATCCCTCAAGTAATCATTTATTTAATAGCACTTAAGTTAAGTTGGTTTGGTTTTTTCCTCTGGAAGTTTCTGTCGAAATGGTGGTACTGAATTACATGTAGAGCCAGTCATTCCATATGATTAGTTAGCCTATTAGCCTTTTTGCTTGGCTGGTGCTTCCTTTTTGAAATGGGAATAGATAATAAAGCTTTGGAAGAAGCTTTAGTGGGAAAAACTGTGGCAGCTGGGTTTCCTGGCTGTTTTTAATTGATGCTTTGCTGTTTTGTGTGAATTTTCCATTAATAATACTGTTCTGAATAAGTGAAGATATGATAAATGGACTTTTAAAATGTTTATGGTTACACAGCTTTTCTTTTTCTGCAGTCTGGACCATTAATAAAAATACACATGGCTGTCCTGGACCAGGCTGAAGAGCCATGGAATATCCCAGTATCTTGTCTCCAGACTAAAAATTTTTAAAGCAGGTGCCTACAGTAGAGTAACATTGTGATATTTTCCACAAGGATCTTCTGGTCTGCGTCACAGCTCAGAGTTGTAGTTCCCATTTAATTTGCCAAAATGGATTGGTTTTCCACAGCCTGATCCAGCCCCCCTGCAGATCCCCTGACAGTTCCCTGCATTTGGAGCATCCCATGGCAAGAAGTACCACAGCTCAACTGCCTGCTGGCAAGGAACCATCCTTCTTTGGTTTATTTCTGAATTCCAGTTTGTTTCAGTCAGAGCTGATGTGGTTCTCAAACCTGGGAGAATGGACTAGGTTTGGTCTTCCGTAGGGGACTCTGTATCTCTGCTTTTCTCTTATTATCTGTTAGTCACTCTCAGTAAGCTGAAAGGTAAGGGGATGATGAAATGTCACAATGTAATTAAAGTTAATTTATTCTACTAATAATATGCTTTCTTCTGTTTTCAACACTGTGAAGAGAGAGCAGTGATAAAACTTCTTTTTATAACAAAATCATTATATTTAACTCAATCCATGGGAAAATGCGTTAGTCTTCTAGGAAAAATAAAAGAAGCTCTGTTCCTGCTTTTAACATTTTGGATTAATGAAAAATGAATAAAAGTTCAAAGTCAGCTTTCTCATTGGTTGGCCTAGTTTTCTTGTGTCAGATTGATAGATTTTCCTGTTTTCCTCTGTATTCTTGTACAATACGAGCATCTTCAATTTTCCTTGTGTGTTGAGGCCAGTATTTTGTGCTTTGTTTAGTTGTTGGCATTGCAGAAAGTGGAGAGGGAGATGGTCTAACCAAGAAAAAAACCTGCTAAATTGCAATAACAGCATGCCAGTGAAAAAAGGTTTTGGAGGAGGTAAATGCCTTCAGAAGGTATAGAGTGCTGGTCATTGGTCCTTTTTAATTTCATTTTTCAGCTGTAAAAAATAAGTTTCGTTGGTTATTGAGGTTGGCACTGTATTTGTTCAGAAAGACTGCAACATGACTCTGCTGATTGATACCACTGAGTCACGCTTCACTTTTGTCTTTCACTGTATTCTGTAGTCATTATGTACTGAAAGTACATTTGGTTACTTACTGGATATGGGCCACAACACTGTTTATCTGAGACTGGAAGAAAATGAATAAAACTGGAAGTGGAAAAATTCTGATTTTGAGCCTGAATTTTTTGACTGGGGTGAAACAAAGGTAAAAACATTGACGATTTTATTTTATACAGAGTTGTACTTCTTAGCCAGTCTAGAAGTCCCTTGTAATGCTCCCTCCTTGGTGTAGTCTCTCCCCATCATTTCTGTGGGACATGCATGAGACTGATCTCTGAACATCTGGCCACAAAACCTGTGATGCATCCCTGTCTCTGGGCTTTTACCTTTTATTTTTTACTTTGTTCTGCACCATTTTCCTGATTTTGTGCTGTACTGCTGACTGTCTTGGGTGTGCTTTTTTGGGGAGAATGTGTTTCGGTTTTGTTCTTTAACTGGTAAATTATGGGAGCCACCTTCCAGTAACTGAGGAGAAGGAGAATCCTCTCCTTGAGCCTTCAGTAGGAAAGCCTCTGCCAGTATTGACCGTTCAGGGTGCCCGTTGTCTGCCAGGGTAACCCTGGAAGATGAGATGCTTAGGGACAGACTCATCACATGGTTACACCCCATCAGCTGGGTGCTGTTTACAGCAGGGAAAAATGCTTAAAATTTAGATAGTTTCCTCTGTGTGTCAGTGTGCCTGCATGGTTTGGAGATTTAGAGACTGCACAGAGGACATCCTGCCCAGTCATCAGAGGCAGATCTCTTCTGCCAAGGTCTTTGTCCAGCTCTGGAGGAGTGTGCCTGTTGTGGACACTGAGTCAGAGCTGAAGGCTATCCTGCAGCACTGGAGGATGCTGTGGGGTCCTGGTGGGTTCCCCAGCCCTGAGCTGTTATAGGGGATTGTGTGCTCACTTTGAGCTTGCAAGTGTTGTGTTAAAGTAGTATTTTTTTGTCTGGTTTTGTGTTGTATTTAGTAGTAGTTATTCTGCAGAAAAAGACATTGATCACTGAACAAGTAATATTTTATTAAGGTTAGTTTTCTAGTGTTTAAATGAATGGGGGTGAAAATATTAGTTGATATCTTGAACTCATGAATATTCCATTAACTGTCCAAGTCTTTTCCTCCTCTGCTTTTCTGTGATTTTCTGTAAATTTAAGTGATCAGGAAGAAGAGTCCTATAAAATCCAGATTAAATTCAGCATTGATAAATGTTAAGTGAAAAGGAGTGTTTGGAACATTTTAACTTTGCTTACACTTTGATTGGCTTTGAACGAGGCACTTGTTAGCTGCAGGAGTGATGCTCTGGATACACCCTGTGAAAAGGAAAACTGAGAGCAGTCAACATGCATGGGCAGAATAAAACATCTTGTTCCTGCTGTGTAAGCCCACAGTGGTGCACCTGCATCTTGGACACTGATTCTTCCATCTCTGATTCTTCCATCTCAAAATGCCATAAAAGGACAAGGAAAGGTATAGAAATATGCAGAGTTGTGAGAAAGCTTGTGTATGAGGAATGATGAATAGCTGAGGGGCTCTTATCCTGGAAACCTCTAAAGTGTGTTAAAATGAAATAGGGAACATTATTCACTGTTTTCCATATTATAGGACTGAGGAGGCAACAAATTACTGAAGTTTCGTAAGAAATTAAAAGTAAGTTAGCTGCAGAGCTTCTTACTGTGGTTTTTGTATTCATGTACCTTCTCTTGGCCAGTGTCAGAGACAGGACAGGGTTACAAGGATTCCTTTCTGCTCCTGATGGCTTGTTGCTGTGTTTATGCATGATCCAGATGGAGCACACAAAGTTCTCATACCAGGTGAAATGATTACAGCCTGGTGTAGCTCTGCAGAGTTACACAGATCACTTGGCAAGCTGGACTTGGTAGGTCAGCATTCATTTTTACACGGCCAAGGATGTTGTCATACATCCAGAATAAAGAAAATAGTTTGCACTTGCATGTTCCAGAAAACAGGTCCAAAATTGTGTCACTGAAAAGCAGTTAATTATAATGGTGCATAATCAGTTAAACATCTGTTCCTGGTGTGATATTACTAAAAGTGCAGAGATAACATCATATTGGATCCAAAAGTGAGGAATAAAAAGCAGAATTAAGGAGTGTTAATTTTTTTGCTGCTACCGAGAAGAAGATGACCAGAAAAAGGTGTTACATTTTAGTTTCAAGCATGGTTTAAGAACTATAAAATCATTGCTGTATCCTTGAATGTGTTCTCATGAATCTGTTTTGCTTCTTGAGGTTAGGAGGTTGTTTGATTGTTTTTCTGATCATCAGAAAAAAAAGATGTCTGATGTTGAAGATATTTTAATTTGGGAAATAATAAGATACAGTTATTGAGAACTCAAAACAAATGAATTCAGAATAAGAATGCAAGTGAAAATCTACATGAGAGTAATTAACCTTTGGAAGACATAGGAACTGTAATGGAAACTTTTTACCTTCTTAAATTAAGACTGAATATTGTAAAACTTCAAAAAGTTAGTGGCTTGACATGTTTATTACTGGGAAGGGTTCTTAGCTTTGTGATCACATTGTCTCTTCTGGGCATTAAAAAAAATGACCTGGTGAAAATCTACTTCTAGTATGTATTCACATATACTTACGTGACTACTACCAGTCCCATGATTTCAGTGGTTTTGGGTATGGACACAGAAATACCAAGACAATCTATGTGATGTTTCTGTATGGTGGAAGATGCCAGTCTCGTGTAGTACTTGTAAACATGTGACTCACTGTTTTTAATGCAGAAGTAGAATCCTGCTAGGATCAAAACAGTGTTGTTGACTGTACAGTAGTACACTGTGTATTTGGAAGTACTCAACACTGGATGGTTTCCAAGTGTCTTTTGGCTTGACACTGGCCAACGTGTTCACCAGGTGTACTTCATCTGTGAATAGTTCTGCTTTGAATTCTGCCAAATACTCTGCTCTAATTTAACTCTTGAGATGCCAAACTCAGTGGTTTTAATGGCGTTTGTTTATTATTCGATGGTGCACAACTAATTCAGTTTCTCCATTAAATTTAATCCTTGCCACTTTACCTAAAACATACTGACCACACAGAAGATATTAGCATAAGAAGCTGCACTTTAAAGATAATCACTGTGTCTACATTCTTCTGTAATGAAGTGTATTTCTGCTTTCCTTGTCTGTTGCTGCCATTAGTTTTTTTTATTGAGTGGTGGTTGTAGGTAGAGGGGTTGTTACTGAAACTCAGTGTAGCTCTAAGTCAGTATATAGCAGTTTTATTGCAGGGGTGAAAGTCACAAAGGGCTTTGTGATTTGAATGTTACCATATTTTGATCTTTAAGTTACTCATTAAGTTTAATGTTTCAGTAGCTACTGTTTTGAAGGTCTTCTTCTGTACCTTGTATTTTAAATTAAAAAAAGAAAGTTATTTCTGTAATTTGGCACTGTTTCTTTCCTGTACTAGGAAATGCGACCTTTTAACCGTATTAAAAAGATTTCCTCTTAGACTTTCTTAGTACTTTTAAAAATAATTTATGCAACAATGAAAGTAGTAAGCTATAATTTATAAACACAGGCTGAACAAGTTCGATGTCTGTTTTTTTCATATCACTTTCAATTAAGCTTACAGCTAGTTGGAGAACCTACATTTATATCATGTGTGTGCAAAATTAGTGTATTTTACTTACTGAAATGACAACTGTGTAAAAGAACATATAAATCACCCTGAAGATTCACTGATAAATTCTGGTAAATTCTTGTGTAATCTAAAATTAATTTTATATTATCGATGGATGATCTCTTGCGTAACAGATATGAATATATACATTATATTATACCAAAATTCTAATGCCACAGGAATAATCCAAGGCATTAGAGGGAAGGAGAAATGCTGGCAGTTCTTTAATTGTAAATGCTTTCTAGACAATTAAATTACTGCTGTTTCAATTTGTAAAGTAAAAATTTGGGGAGGGGGTTTCATGATGCAGCTGGATTTCAGCTTTCTGCTGTGTAAAACAGCTACTAATAATTTGGAATTAAATTGAGATATGATGCATATGGTGGGGGGAAAGATTGTGTTTAAAAATGAAAAAAATAAAACCCCCACCAAACATTTATAACACTTGAATCCAGCAAGATTTTTTCTCCTCTGTAACTTAAAACTGGCTTTCTAGGACAGTGTGCAAACCATTATAAAAGTATTCAAGAGCAAAGTCCTTTGCCAGAATTCGGTAGCAGGATCTTGAAATGTTTTTATGGCATCCATGCTGCAGGCATTAAAGGAAGCTGCTGTTCCCTTCCACTGTTCAGAGCTCTTCACTTCATGTGTAGCCTCTCCAGAGATCAGGCTATCCTGATTCTCTGGTGTTGGTAAAAATTATTGCTGCCACCCATTTCTACAGACAGGTACCATTTTCACAGGAAAAGCTTTTTAAAGTCACATCATTTTATGGCACCATTAATGAGGTCTGTATGGAAAGGGCTTATGGTACAGCATGCATGATCAAAGATGACAAAACTTACTTAATATAGTATATATTTATACAGCATTTTGATGGAGTATGTGTCCAAATGTTATTGTCAATAAATCTTGACTATAGCCAAGCTGAGAAAATACAAACTGACAATAGGAGCTGGCACATGAGTAGCAAAAGTTATACTTCGGGGATTTCTAATAAAATAAAAGGATATTGAATGACTTAAAACAAGCTTTTTCTGAATTTAATTCTTCCCAGGACACATCAATTGTATATTTAAGCACTTACATTATGAGCCTGGTGAGAGCGATAGTTGCAGTTTCTGGGATTTTTGTCAAGAACAGAGAGTGCAGAACATGTTCTGTGTTCTTTCAAGGTGACTAAGATCTTACTTTACTTTAATGAGTATAGAATGGGGAAACTTGCTCATACCAGTCTGACAGAAACACATCAATAGTTCCTTTTGTGCAAGATGATAGCACGGTACTTGATTCATTTTAATCATATTTGTGAGAGAGATAAATTCCCATTTTCTATAGTGAGAAATAAGCTCTTTGTAATTGGTTCAGCATTCAAAGTCAGGATCCATTTTATAAAAGAATGTTCTTTGCTATTTTTAAAGATTCTCAAAATACAATTTTTAAGTTTACTGTAGGAAATGTATATTCTATGACAGAAATGCAATATTACAATATTTGCTTTCTGATTTGAGCACTCTACACAATGTGCACATTGGCTCAATTTTAGCATTTACCAAAATCTGTAGTCTTGTCTAAAGCTTAATTTAGGCTTCTATCTGTAGTATTTGTTGTTCGGAAAGTGTAGTTGAAAACAAGTGAAACTTTTGTTTTATTTATGATACAAATGATACATGTTGTACTTTGACAGCTAACTCTCAATTTTGTTTCTGTTAAGACACATGTTGATGGTGTTCATAAATGACATTCAATATTTAGGAACAGTTAAAAGTCCTTGTGAAACAAAGCACCTTAGGGAGTCAGACTGTTGGTCCTCTAGACAAATATGTCTGATATCAGTCATTTGAAAAGTATGAATTTAGGTTGCAGGATTAATATTTTTGAGATGATAGGAAAAAAAGGAAAAATGGAGGGAGCAGTGGTGATGCATAGCTTGTAGCAAAGCAGTAAACTGCTAAATATCACATAGATTCAGACAACCATTGTCAGTGCAGTGGAACACCATGCTCAGGTAAACCCTGGGTACCTCTGTAGTTGTCAGAGGTAGGGCTTAATGATAATTTTTACTTCCTTTCAGTCTTACTGCATTTTCACATCTACCTATCGTGTCATTGTCATTTTCTCCCATTACAGTGATACAAAGAAGAGTGGTTTTGCTGGGTTTCTTGCATATGCTTAATGGAAATACCAAAGAATTTCATCTTTTTATGTGTAAGAGGTCACAGATAATGTGATAAAATGGCAGTAGCTCCTGATGATGAACAAAAGCATCCCTGCATTGCTTTTCCAGGCCTGACTGAATGGTGGGTCCGTGGGGCTTGTGGCAGAGGTGTGAGAGGGTGGGGTTTGGGGGGGGTCACTGGTCGTGGCTTTTCAACATTTCCAAGGCATTCCAGCCAAGTATGGAAGCTCAGTAATCTGCAAGTAAATGAATTGAGCTTCTCCTGTGTTTCATGCCTGTATTTTCATCTGACATCCCCTGGGATGAGGGTGATGATTATCAGAAGGAAGAATTTCCTTTTCCTCATCATGATGGAGAATATAGAAGCTGCTGTGATGATGTTTGAGGGCAAGAAGGTACAGGGCCTTATTCTGCCTGGAGATTTTGCCTGGGGTACAGCTGGCTGTTCACCTGGGATTTCCAGGCACCTCTCAGCCACCAGGAGGGCAGATGGTGAGCAGGTGCCTGGCTGACCAGGACATTTGTTCAGGGCTCCAACACAGCCAGTCCTGTGAGTCTGTGAGGTGAAGGAGCTGGTGATGAGGAGTGGGTGTCCATCCCAGAGAGGTTTCTGCAGTAGTAAATGCTGCTGGAGAACTCCTTTTTACACACTTTGGGTATGAAGGGGAATGTATGTGTGTATTTAATTTCAGACTAGCAATAGTCTGATCTTGCAGACTGACTGCTCCTCTCCTGAAAGGCATTAGATGCATTCCTGAAGCAGAGCTTGAGCTTGGTTTCACCCACAAGAAATCCCATCAGCATGCTTGGAGGCAGTGTTGTGCCACAAACCAAAGGACAGAAGGGGGAATGAGCAAGATCCATTCAAAGCATGCTCGTGTCCTGAACTCAATGAGACACCAGCATGGAGACACCCAGCTGATGACCAGGACATAAACTAAAAAGCTGTGTGGTAAAAAGGAACAGCAGAACAACAAACAGCTCCATCACAGCTGTTATTTAAGACCTTTGAAAACTTCTGACTTTGATTCTTAGGACAGATTCGTTCACATTAGCTTGATTTACTACAGTGACTTTTAATGTCATTTTATGTCAGGTACAAGATATGTGGAGCATCTGAACTGAAAAATACAGTTAAAAATGTTTCTATTAAAAAAAGAAATGATTGTGAGCAACATTATCTTATCAGATAATCCAAGTCTTGTACTACTCTAGGTCAGAATTCAGGAGATTAGATTTGTCCTTGTTTTCTTAAGCCATGGGGACATGGGGCTCAGACTTGAGTTTCAAAAGTGAACTATTGCCTTTTAACCAGTCCTGTGGGGCCCTGTTGAAGTAGGCCCTTTACCTTTAGGGTTAAACATTATGAATGGATAAACTTCAGATAAATACGTAATTTCTTTTCATTGTCAAATCTGCTTTCCTTGCAAGGTTTCCTTAGCTTGGAAGAAGAGATGATGTATTTGTTTCCAGAAGAATTATATTTCATAGAAGATAGTATAAAAGGAATTTTCTCCCATGTTTTTTCTTTTTCTGTTGGAGGGTTTTAGTTGAAACCTACCTAACACTTCTACATGGATTTCCAGCTGTAGCTGGCACCAGCCACAGTAAGTCTGACCTACTACCTCCAACAAGGGAAGCCTAAAGTAAAGCAGGCAGCCACAGGAGTGCTTAATTGTAGGTACCTGGTTTGTGGTGATTGGGAGTGGGGCTGTGAGCCTCATCCCCAATGGATACAGCTGTGAGCAGCAGGTGAGCAGCATTGACAGCAATGAGCCATGGAGTGCCCAGGTGTGCTGAGCAACCACCAAAGGGAACAGAGGGCACACAGGTGAAATGTATGAACCATGAGGGGTATAAAAGGTTGAGCTAAAGAGCAAGAAGAGTAGATGCTTATAGTCTTCTGAAGTAGAATGATGTTACTCTGCATGGGCAGACCCCTGAAGCCTCCTGTTGTGGTAAGGTGTTACTCTGTTTGTGTGAATGCTTAAAGCTCTCTGAAACTGTATGATGATATTCTATGCATCTGTGGCCATCTCAGCTGTGATCTATGCTGTGGTATATGCTGCAACACTTAGTTATGGTGCCTTAGAAAAGGTGTGTAACACATATTAAGTGTGTGTAACACACTTAAGAAAAATACTTGTGCACTGACTGCTTTGCTTCTGTGAAGTTCTTATCCAGTTTGTGTGCTTGCTGGCTAGTCATTCTCAGCTTCTGAAGAAGCTGGGATCACATCCCATTTTAGTGAGGTTTTGGGACCTCTTGGTCAGCTTTGACGTCCATTCCTGCTTGTCTGAATCCAAGCTGGAAAAAGTAGCTTCCTTCTCTGTAGCAAAATGTTGATCTGGAGACAGAGGGTCTGATGAGGAAAATAAGCATAAGGAGAGTGACAGTGATGTCTTCAGATGGTGAGTTATGAAATAAAAATTACAGGTGCAGTCCTCAATGTCAGTTAAGGATAAGAATGTGATGGATGTGAACAAATATGCTCTGGTGGTTCAAGTGTTTCTGCATGAAAAGTTGTGATTATTGTTTATTTATGAAGTACCATGAAGATGTGCTGGGTTTCATAAATGATCTGAGAAGTGGAGGGGGAGCCTGAAGATGCTAAAATTATCAAGGATACTGCTTCAGTTCTGCAGTTTTTACAGAAAAGTTAAAATTGTAACTTTTGAAGGTGGATTTATACGTGATAACTGTTGGATTGCTGTATTGGATCAACATGGTTCTGAGTTTGCCTCTGTCATTTTATTCCATGAATAAGTTGATTGGTACAAGGTATTCAGTAGACTTTGAAAGCAGTGCAGTAATAGCAAGTCTTCAAACACATGTTAATTACAGTAATAATATTTTGAAAGTCTGGAGATCAGAAAAAATTATTCCCGGAAGGAAACCAATAATTCCAATGAATTTACCTTCAAAGAGAGATTCCAAGTATAAAGAAATAAGAAACCTCTTCAATGGTGATATATCAAAATGATCTTGGATTTTATTTTCATGTAGTTGTAAGAACATGGAATTTAACTCTCTGTTAGGAGAGAAAAGAATTAAATGAAGAACATATTTTAAAATAATACTTTAGTGGCAGGGTGGATTTTTGACACACGAGTAATTATCATAAATCATTATTTTTGATATTTTTTATTAGGTACTTATGCATTGAACCCAGGAAAAAGTAACATTTTTATTTTATTTCTCAGGAGAGAAGAGATAGGGCCAAATGTTATCCTTGGCAGGTATAAAGATTGTCAGGCTTTAGTCCACACTGGGTATTTTCAAACCGTTTGCTTTTTACACTTGTATTTGCTGAGTTCTGATGAAAAATCACTATTTGCCTGTTGGGCACTCTTGGAATAAAACCCGCAATTTTTACTTTAATTTCTTTTAGTACACACATTTTGTAATGTAGCAATGTTTCTCATTAAAAAACAGCAACAACCATTTCAATAATTTTACTTAATCGGTTAATTATGAAGACCCAAGCTTCTGTTTTTCCTTTTCCATGCTGCTCAAATAATATTTGAGTTTGAACAAAAAACTTAATCTGTTAATTCTTTCACTTGGACTGTGTAACTTATAGCCCTTCTTACCTTTATTTGCCCGACAAGAACCTGGAAAAACCCAATACTCTGAACTTTGGTGACTGAATGTAGACATCATCCCCAGTAAGCAAAGAGGGAGGATGCATTGACATACGGAGCAAACAAATGCATTGACAGCATACAATGAGCAGTAAACTTAGGAGGGGGCTTTTAGTGAAATTGGAATGGAGTTGAAGTAAAGGAAGTGAAATTTAAGTATGGTACATGTACAACTTATGAAAAATACTATTTTTAGAAGTGTTTACCACTGCAGTATAATAAATAAAACCAAGTTTAATACCATGAGACAAAGTTTTTTGATTGAAATGGAAATGCCTAGATGAAGCAGTAAGTTTAGTTGATATGAAAGACAGATTGGTATACTTGTGTAAACTATCTCTGAATGCCGAGTGACACTGTCAGAGCAGATAACATAATGCTTTAAAAAGAAATTTGGAACAAGAAATGTAAAATGAGAAAATAAGTTTACACTGGAGCAGATTAAAAGGGCTGCAGGTACATTAATGGATGCTTTGGAGTAACAAGTTTACTGAGGACAGACTTTAAGCAATGTGGGGCTTTTAAAATGTCTTTAAAGTCTGCAGTACCTCACATAGTAGAGACAGATTTGTCAATGTACAATATTATCATTAAGATAATTCCAATAATTGTGTATGGTTTACTAGGAGAAGCAATCAGAAATTAATTTGAAATGTAAGGAAAATGCAAGAGAACCCTTATGAATGCTGATAGAATAGCTTATGCTGCTGGTTTTGTTTTGATAATTTGCTAAGTGTAGACATATTAAACAAAGTTCATACCCTTTTTATTTATTGGTGCCTGCCAGCTGTTGTTTATAATGCAACATGTGCTCAGGACAATATATGCAGGGTAATATTTATTTTGATTTTTTTGGCAGGTTCAGGTCAGCTGCACATTTTGTTATTTTACTTTTTCCTTCCCTCCACTTCCCTTAAGTCAGGAACCATAGCTTCCTGTAATGTGGCTTTCAGATAGTCTCTAAGGAAATTGAATTTCTGGATTCAAAAGCTGCCCATCTCAAGTTCAAGAGCTCTTCTTTCTTCATGAAAACATATTTCTGAAACTATATAGCTTAGGAAAATTTTAATCAGCCTTATGTAAGTTCTTTCTCTTTAAACATAGTAGGAAATCTCAAAGAATTTAAAGATAAAGGCACATTGTTGAAGTTTAGCAAACTGTCTTAAAGTTTCATAATAACACTGTAGGATTTAGGAATTTAAATTCCTTTATATTATTATAGAATCAAAACCACTTGTAAGGCTATAAAATACTTTGCCTAGTTCACAGACTTAACATTCCAAAGCAGTATGGCAAAGAGCTCCACCTTTATTTTGAGCTGATCGAACTCTTAGGAGCTTGATAGCCCTCTCTGGGAACAGAATGAATGTGGAGAAGAACCAACTCCACTTGGAATGCAAACTTAGTGGGGGTGTGTTTTCTTTTTTTTTAAGGTATGCTGCATGTTAGAAAGTAAAATATTGGAATTTTCACTTCTCTAAGTGATAATGCTTTTGGGAATGAATGAGGCTGGTTGTGGTTTGTAGTTATTTTCACTACTCGTTCTTTCTGAGCTATGCAGCTGCAGAATTATGGAATATAAACTATGTGGCCAGAAATTTTACTTGTCTTATGACTCTTACATGCCTTGGGCTAATACAGCTTATAAAATCTGGTGGCAAACTTAAGGAAATATAAATAAACTAGTGTCCCATGTACTGTGTAAGCTTGTTGATACACACAATGCCATTTAAGTTATATTAAAGCTAAATAAGAAATCTGTTAATCTTATTCCTGCATGCCTCTTAAAGCCCACAATAATTTTGTGTATATATTTTTTTTCAAAATTATGAAATAAATTGCTACCTAAAGCATATAACTGCTGATTAGTCAGTGGTTAGCTGATGATTTACAGATGGGAGCGAGATGATCCAGATTGCAGGCCAAGGAGGTTTTTATAGTTCTGGTGTATCATTTGGATAAAATTGCAACCATGGATGCTTTAGAAGAAGGGTGATCAAGTAGTTAATGTGAGGTACCTCTTGTTAGGTTACTACATCTGTTCTTTGTTTGCCTGTGGTGAGTATGGTGAAACTTGCTGGGGCATTCATTAAAACATCTGTCTCTTGGGCATCTCTGCAGAGAATACTTTAATCTAAAAAGTATGAGAAAGTGATAAAAAGTGCACTCACTTTTATAATTTCAGTCTAATCCTGTTATTTGCCTCAGTGCCTCTGTCCTGGATCTTCTTCCCTTGCCCTCTTCTGGCTGTTGCCTGTGGTCCAGGACCTCACTTCCACATTTCACGTAGGTGGTGAGAGCCTTCCCTGAGGTGCTGAGCTCAGCTTATCCTCATGATGGCTTCCAAAGCTTATATGTAGATATTCTGCACTGGTAGAATGTGTACTCTGAGAATATTTTATCTCTGAGAAAAGAGTTTATTGTGGTGAGCAGTTGCCTAGAAATGTGTAAAGAGATTTCTAAACTGATCTATATTTCAGTGAGACTCTAGTAGTAGATCAGTATAATTTAACATGATTGGAAGTATCAGGCTCAGGTATGAAGACAGTCTTGTTTTTAAACTTCTTTTAAAAATACTCTTTTTCAGTCTGTAAATGTATAAAAGCATAAATAATGACTAAGGTAAAAGAGGTATCTCAAAAAGAAAAAGCAAAGTACAGAGCAGCCCTATGATAGTTGTTCTATACTCACATGCTAGAGAATGTTGTGACTTGCTTTAATAATGTCACAAGCTTTGTAAACATATAAAATAGAGATAAATTGAAGAAAAAAATAACTCCAAGTTTGGCATTCTGAAAAGCACTCATTTTTTATAGACAGAGTCACTGTTTTTGGTGAAATCTATAAAATGTTGAACACGTGTGTGTTGCTGGGTCAGGTGGTGTTAACTGCATCCTCAATGGTTTTTATGTTCTGTTGACACTCTCCAAATGAGGTTGGTAGTTGACTCTTATTCACTTCAAGTCATTTCAGGAAGTTGTTATGCATTAACTTTGCTATTTTATTAATATTATTCTCCTCCTCCCCTCTTTCTTCTCAGCTGAACTTAGACAGATGCTATAGCTGTGCAAGTATCTGATTTCAGGCTCTAGGGCCAGCAGTAGGTCCTTAAAATTCTGAAATGGGCTCTAGAAATAGCCTTTAAAAGGTTTACAAGAGTAACCAGCTTATTTTGTAGTACAATCCATAACTGGAAATGTGATTTCTTCTACTTTAAGATAAATTTGCAGTCACACAAACTGCAGTAACAGTAATTTATCACAGCTGTAAAAGATTGGTGCAAGCTCAAAAACTTACCCAACAATGAATGTTTTCATGAGACTTATTGCCAAGGCAGGTATAGAGGAGGATTTGTTTTTAATATCTCAGATGATTTAGTTGATCAGAGTGAGAGCAGAGTGGCAATTTATAATTGACAGACTAAGTTAAGTCTTTGTCAGGCAGCATTAGGTGTGGAGGAAAGGTCAATGAATGCCACCACAGTTTTTCATTGCCCTTGGTAGCCAAGTATCTACATGAAAGTCAATGTCAGGATTTCACCAAGTGACAACTGATTTAACCCTTCCTTCACCAGTTTTGAATGCAGCTCTGTTGCTGCTGTGAGCTGTGACACTTATTAAATGGAAAGGCTGGGTTCAGTTGTCATCTTAATCTACGAGAATAGCTGTAAATTTTCAAAACTTCTGCCCTTCAAATATGTATGGAGATTATACATAAAGAAATTTTGGCAGTCAAAATCTTTCTTTCAAACCCAGGTACTTACAGCACTCTGTAAAGGTGCCAAGGAGTCCAGCAATCTTTTTGATTTATTCTCTACACTGTAGAGGGAGCTGAGAGTACAGCAGACATCTGACATCTTGATGGAGTTCTGGAGATGTGTTCTGAGGCAGGAGTTGTTTGCTGATGCCTTTAAGTTTATGGTGAACTCTGTGGATCAGTAGCCAGACTTTCTTGTGCTGGATTTTAAGTCTTGGTATGCTGCATCTGCTAAGTGGAAGTGATTTCAGGCTTTACAGCTTGACTTTGAAAAGTCAATACTCTGTGTGCCCTATTGTTATTTTTTAATCTCGTCTGATTAAATCGTGCCATTTTGTCCCTGAATTTCCATCAAATCATACTGGTTGCAACTAGGAATGCCCCTTAAAGGCTTAATATAATATTCCTTAGGATTTGGGAACATGAAGAAGCTGCTGGTTTTCCAAAGAGACCTGCAAAACCCTTGTTCTCTGGCATTGACAGTGTTATTCTCTGAGGTGTATCCTCTGAGGAAATTCCTAAGTATATCTCTCACAAAGATGAGCGGTTATTTTTCATGTTCAGTGGTGGCATGCAGTGGACTCAGACTTTGCTTGGAGGGTTTCTCTCTGCTCAGAAGATCCCCTCCCTGTCCATTCCTTGGGCACTGGGTATCCCTGGAGGAACCACTGCTTGCACTGCCCTTCTGCTCAGATGGGTTTCATAGCTGAGCTTAATGTTTTACCTATTTCACATTAACAGGAAAAGCACCAAGAGAGCTACCCCAGAGAGGTGAGGTAGTTGTGCTTTACTGAAACCCAGCTGATTTAATGGAATCTGTAAAATGAATATGTGCTTGTATGTTGGTTTTCATACTCAGTGATTTAATAAGAAGCTCAGTCTTAGGGGTGAAATTAGCTTTGCCTAAAAATTGCAGCTGGAGTTTTCTTAAGCTGTCTGGAGTTGACTCATCTATCTCAGCTAATTCTTGCTCACAGTTTTTGTTCTCCTGGTATTTCTCAGCAATGCAATTCTTATTCATCCCAGCACTTCAGGTTGAAATCAGTGAAGTGGGAGGGAGATTTGCTTGCTCAGAGTTGCAGCCTGAGACGCCGGAAATTTGATTTTGTTGCCGACTCACCCAGAAGTCCAAAGCCACATGAATAATTCTCTTTCTGGTACTTCAATTCACTTTGTGTGGAATAATAATACTTAGAAAAATGGGTGTAATTTTAAGGGTAGAGAATACTCAGATGTGCTTTGTAAAACAATGTTAGAGCTTTCAGTGGTAGGGACCTAATGAAGTTCGTCTCATTTTTGCCTCTCTTAGATCACTCTGGATTTTGCCTTTGATCATAAAACCTGTGTGAAAGTTTAAATTTTTTTCCATTATTCCTTTGCTTCTGATCTAACGGTTCTCAATACCTATTTTATTTTGCACTGGAAGCAAAGGGAGCTTGAAATTCTGTGTTTATTTGTGTCCTGTGCTATTATCAAGAAAGAGTATTGCAAAATAAATACAGTCTTGGTTCCATTCTGCTACAACCAGTGAGAGAAGGCTTTGCAATGAAAAATAACCTTTGAAACTTAGCATAATTCATAAACAGTTTGCCATTTCAAATATCTGAAAATGTGTTCCCTTAAAAAAGGTTATAAAAATTCTGTTAGCCAAGGAAAATACCTTTCAGAGTAAGAAACAATATATTTATATATCCTCTAGTATGTGTGTTGTAGTAATAAAAAAGTACATAGAAGATACTGCCTTTTGCTTTTCTGCAGTTCCCTTTGGTCTTGGCTGTATGAAGCTGGTTTAGTTAGTACTTTGGCGTTTAAACATTTTTTTCAGTACATACAGCATGATAATGATCTTCAGATGCACACGTATCACAAAAGATAGCTGTTGTGTCATTCATTACTGCAGATGTAAAAAACATCAAAAGCAATTTAAAATTCCACTTATCTTGGCTCTGCTGAATCCTAAGGTAGTGCCTGAGTGTCTCCACAGCAGTGTCTGAAAGGTAACACATCCCCTCTCTAGGACTGGTTAGTCTGAGGAGGAAACAGGGCTGAGTGGTGTATCTCCAGCATCTGTAACTCTGAGACAAAGTAAATTTATGGATAGAGTCTTTTTAGATAGAACTGTGAAAACAACATCTAGAAAACAGATTTTCCCCTTTATTTAGTAAAGGATTCTTAAGGCATGCTTGAGTGGAGTATCAGATTATTCAGCAGCAACTATATGGCTTTTAGTTAGGAAGTGTTTCTGGGCTGACAGTCTGAATATTTTGTTGTGAAGAGAGCCCTCAGGGAGCCACGGACACTCAAAACGAAGCTGCTTGGTGAGATTCCCAAATTCTTACTCTCCTTCTGATTTCCTGGTGCCTGGAAGGAGCTCTGGGAGAGTGTGGATGTGCTGTGGACGTGGGCTCAGCGTCAGCAGCCTTTACCAGTCCTGCGTGCCCGGGGCTGTGCCCAGTCCGGCTGTGCCCCTTGGGAACCCCGACCTCTTCCCCTTCCCAGAGGAGAGGGCAATCCCAGAGGTTTGCTGGGGGCTCCAGAGGGGGAAAAGGGGGTGCCCTGCAGGGGTAGGTGCTATGGCAGGGGAGTGTGAGGCTCCCTGCTCTGCCAGGCAAATCGCTGTGTTTTGGGAGTCCAGGTCTGCTACAGCAGAGAACTCATGTCACACTTTGAAGGGTAGGAAGGAAGCATTGCAGAAGTTGACTCAGGGCTGAGATTTTTGGGGGAAAAACCTGATTTTTAAAGGATTCCTCTAGTGTGCTCTTGGGTCAGGGTTTTTTTCTTCATTTGTTGTTGGTTTTGTGTCCACAGTATTTAGAAACTTCCTGTTTTAAAGACTTCTCAGAGATGGAGACTTTAAAAAGTGCCACATCCCTCAAAAACTAATTCCAGAGCTGTCATCTTGTAATAAGATGCATTTTATAGGTATAGAAGCATTTTTTTAAATGAAAGAAAAAGCAAATCAGAGCATGACACATTAGAAAATATTGCTGTAGGTAGACAACTGATGTGTTAAGCTTCACTTCAAGTATATTGTTCTTATGGGAGTGTGTGCTTATCTTGCCATGAAATGCTTTAAGGTAATCTGTTATTCTACATAAATATTCAAAATAGTTAGACTGGAATCATACATAATTAAGACATTGAGCCATTCTTATTAATATTTTCCCTAGTCTATGCTGAATATAATTGATTTTGCACTGGAGCAATCAGGTCAGATTGCTTGGCTTATGTGAAGGGCTTGGAATGAAAATATCTCTGTTCAGTCTAAAAGTGCCTAATACAAAGATTACAGTGAAGAGATATATTTAAAGTATGTACTAGGGTTTGTGTTACTATCTTGAAATAGTTTATTTTTGGAAATAAAATTCCTACTTTTACCTAAGCTTTAATACACAAAGCTTTCAGAAAACTTGGCAAAGAAGGACTTCTGATACCTTCTAAATATTCTGTGGTGTTTACTGGGGCTCCTTTGTGGCGCAGTTTTTATATTTGTGTGAGTGCCTCGCTGATATTCTATAAGAACTTGGAGTCTAGTGGAGGGTAAGTAAACAAATGTTAGAGAAAGGGGCCTAACAAGCAAGGAATACTAAAGTTAGCTTCATTCAATACCAGAAACACAGCAGAAATATTTATTTAAATGAAGTTTGAAGGAAAATTACGTTTGCTCTTAGTTTAGTCTTTCACAGTGTGAGGGTGAAACTGATGGAAACATCATTGGAATAATCAATTAATGTTTGAAATCTTATCTGATAATCCAGAGTGTCTGTTACAGTTTATTTTTTGTCTAATACAGGTTAAGGGTTTTTTTTTTTGTTATAATCTGGCTGGCACTTGGTAGTCTTTAAGATCTGTTACACAATTTCAGTCAAAATTCAGTAATAGTGCAAAATATTTTGTTAGCAACTTGCTGCCTTAAATTCTATACCTTAACCATCTCCTGTGTCAACTCGGTGAGCACAAAGTGTATGAGCAAAGAAATAACAGCTATGTGTGTTGCATGCAGTGCAGTTATAAATGAGAAAATGGCATTTCAATGGAAAAGAGATTGAAATGGGTGCCCATGCTGATTTTGGCTGTTACAAGAATTGTCTGTTGTGCCCTATTCTTTCTTGTGCTTTCTTGTCTTTGATGGATGATGGATCTTCCGCGTTGGTACGCCCAACTGCCCATTACTCTAACAGGGGCTTGCCCAAAGAATGGATGTCTAAGGTATTTATTTTAGGAATTATTTAACGACAGAATCTTTTTTTTTATCATGCTTCTTCAAGCAGGTTGTGCTGATTTTGTAAAGAACAAAAATTGTGTATTGCTTGTAGACTAGTGTAGTAAATAGCTTGTTAAATATATGTGTACCAGAAGAGACAATCTTTATCTTAATTTTCTTTACTTGTTTTTCTTCATTAGTATTCATAGCTATATTCTCTTCCCTAACCCTGCTTTTATTTCGTTTGTACCTTTTATTTCTTCAATTCTTTCTGAAGACAGTCTCTGTTTTTAAAAAAATAAAGAAGTGCAACTGGTCTTACTTATCCTTTCATGTCATTTCAGGCATCCCTGAAAGGTGCTATCACTCTCATTATTTATTCAAGGATCTGAAGACACTTCTGAAAAAAAGAATAAATTATTCTGTCATCATGAGTTTAGGAAAACTTTTAAAGCCACTGAAAGAAATGAATTGGGAAACCATTATGAATAACCAAGCTTCATTTAACATAGCTGTGATCATTTCAGGACGTGATTCCCCACAAAGGCTTTGGAATTCCTTGTGGATATTGCTGCCAGAGTTTATTATTTTAAAAGCAATGCATTCAGTTACAGTTATTGTATAACTGAATGTTTTAGGAGCCATTTGGCAGAAATGCACACTGTGAAGTAAAGCTGAATATTTGCAATCGAGTATCAAACAAAAGGTGGTTGAGTGGACTGAGCATTGACTAATGGGAAAGAAACAGATACAAAGCAAGGTAGGAAGAAGTTAGTTGTGTAATGGAAGTTGAATCAAATGATAGGTGTCTTTGTATTATTTATACCAGTGTTTTGAACAGTTGTGCTGAAAGCTTTATTTCAGAGATTGCAGCTATAGTTAAAGTGGAAAGAACATCAAATATTGAACAACATAGCCTTAGGAAGATAATTTTAAGTACCTGAGCTGATAGATATAGCATTTGAGACTGAGATTAAAAAAAGACAAATCACAACTGAGACCATCATTGACCACTTTAGCTTGGAAGCTGGGAAGTAGATGGACTTGGAGATAATTGCTGTGTTACATTCATCACATGGGGTGATTCTCAAATGTCCTAGGAGAATTTTCTTAAAGCCCGTTTTCTTAAGGTAATCACATTTCACTTCACCAGTGCAAAATCTGAGTAATAAGACATGAGGATATTGCTTAGGCTTAAAATTAGTACTTTTAACCAAGTAAGTGGAGTCTTCTGCTTACAGTAATTAATTATTAACAGTTTAATAGGGACCCATGTTGGGTAAAGCAGAAGGAGATTCTGGAAAAGCTCAAGGTCTGCATCCTCATGTTTGGAGCTTCTCAGTCTGACACTTACTGTGACAATTGTCTTGCATAAATGTCTGGTCTGTGCAGTAAGTTTAGAGCAGATGATCTCTGTGCTGTCTGAATTTCAAATTTTTAGGGATTGTTCATTCTATTGTAGTCCACTTTATAAATAGTGCTCAAGGCCAGAATAATCCACAACAGCTATTGTGGTTTATGCAATTACACAGAAGTAAGTGTCCCTATTTTACCCCTCTGAGCAGTTCTCTGATCTACCTGGGTCTGCTGTAGGCAGGACATGGGCCTGGATGACCTCAAGAGGTCCCTTCCAATCCAGATGATTGGGAGAATCAAATTACCTGTCATCCTGCATTTTCTCCCTCAAATTAACACTAACCCAAATCTATTTTTAAACCATTTTGCAGACTTGAAGAACTTCCAAACAGAACTATAAACTTGTATGATGGGCTGTGTTGGGTTCACTTGCCCTCTGAATTAAATAAGAATAATCACTAACTGTTTAAAACTTTGGGCTGTCACTCTGCTAGAGTGTATCAGTAGCTGTCTGAAGTGCCTTAGAAAAACTTCTTTGTCACTCCTTATTAACAGCTAAAACTCTATTCATCTCAGTTTTTGACATCAAATGAAAGGCTGAGGAGCATTCTGACACTGAGCCTTACTGATTGAGGCAAAATAGAAAAAACAGTTTAGATTTCCTAACCTAGCTTTTAAAATATATCCTTATGAGAAAAGATTCTCTTTTCAAATTCAGCTAGGAATTATTAATTATGCCAGACCAAGTTTTTTTCAAGCTTTCAGTTTTCATATGTACCAAAGGCTGTACCATGAGTTCTGTATTTCATTGAATTATCAGAAGGTATACATTGTCATTTTAAAAAAATATTACTGCAGATGGCTGTTTTGCAGAATACAGTTACAGTTCCAGCAGAACTTTTAAGTTAAACTATAAACATTATAAAACCAACAAACTAATTTGTGGGAAAATCAGAATAAATTACTACAATGGAAACTTTTCAGTATTTTTCTGGATTTATAATCAGCAATTGTTACTGCTTAACTGTTTTACTAACTGAGAGACATGAGCATTTTGAAGACAATTCTCAGCATAGTTTTCAGAAATAATATGGAAGCTTTATAATGCTCTTTTAGAAATACATAAAAGATTAGCAAAACTGAGGAAAGCTAAATGAGTGTTTCAGGGTTTAAAAGATGAGCAGTGAGCTGAATAAGAGAAGTGCTGAAAAGATCTTATGAAGGAAACAAAATGTAATATAAGAAGTGTAATAAAAAGGAATGGTGACTCAGGAAATCTTAATCTTTGTAAAAAGTGACTTAGAACTAAGTTATAGTAAAATCTGAATTAGGAAAGGTGAATTCTTTCTTATAAATTTTTTAATTAAATGTTAATTTGTTTGGTAGTCTCGTTAAAGTCCTTGAACTTAAAAATTCAAAATTTATTTGTAGAACAAAGCCTCCTGACTGTATTGTATGTAGTGTAAAAAACAGTTTTGGCCCACCTGTGGAGCTGTAAGGCATTTTGGGGTGCCTGTGATCATTTGGCTGAGCAGTGGAGTGTAAGTCCAGGAGAGAAGAATGGTTATGCTGACCTTTCCATGGTAAATTGCTTGCAGAAACCATTTTGAAATGGGGAACCTGAATGAACTTGCTATTCCCACTGCAAAGAGTGTAAAAATTCATGTCCTGTAGGACAAAGATGTTTCTGAGCTCTCATCTGTCTCGTTGGTGCCCAGTGTGCTGAAATGCTCCACCTGCACATTGCTCCAGTGCATTGTTCTCTCAGCTGCTCTGCAGCTCCTGACAGTGTTTGCATCATTGCTGTTGGTGAATTTTGTAAAAGTGTGAATGAGAAACAAACATAAGAATGTAATCTTCCCACAATGTCAACTGAGTTGAATGAAGAGCATGTCAAAAGCTAATCCTTCTGTAGGCAATCACTTCAGTTAATCCATTTGTATATTGCACAGGCTTAATGGAGAACTTTATTTTTTTTTAATATTCTGTATGGATCTCGTTTTTCCCACTAAAAATAGATTTTAAATACATATTGATGCAATGATATGCAGTGAGTCAAAGGCAAAACCAAGAACACCAGGACATGCAGACCCATACTGTCACCAATTGGCTACGCAGGCTTTTAGAAATAGTGTTTTATTGCACTAAAGTTCAGACATAAAGATTTCCTTTTCATTGTAGAGAGAGCTTTGAAAGATTCTTCTCTTTCTCCAAAGAAAATGTTGACAATAGGATCTTTGATCTTCAAAAACTAATGCATGTGACAAATTTAATTCATGTAAATAATTCTACTACACTCAGTAGACTCGGGAGGTTCAACACACATAACTGTTGCTCAAGTAAAGACCATGCATATGGTAGGTATAGTGACATAGTCCAAAAGTTCACTTAGATAAAGTTCTCTCTTCAAAAGATGTAATGAAAATGCTGTTTTATCAAAAGATCATGTGGGTTTTTTAACTAACATTTGAAAAAATTTAAATGCACTCATATTCAAACCTTGTAAAAGCAAGATTTATCTAGACAGCTGAATGGAAGTGTCCATGTTGTAGTAAAATAGTAATGATTTATCACATTTTTTTTTATCATATTGTATGTTCAGTTCAATATTGTGTGATTTTAGGAAATGCCATTGCATAATTCCAGTTTACTGTTCCAGTGCTGTATTGCTATTGTCAAACCTTTTCTACAATCATCCACTCATGATGTAAGTTTTGCAGGTGCTGGCTTTCTTGAATACAATTGATTAAACTTTGATCATAGAATCCTGTATGGCACTTTGGGTGTTCAGTGATCTTTAGAAGTAACCTTTAGACCTCAAGTTCTTGTGGGGAAAAGAAGTTTTACTTAATAGGATCGTCTAGTTCAGAAATTCTCTAGTGCTTGACAAAAGTCATAAAATAGACAAGCACATTTCTTTTCAGGAGTACTTGCAGTCCTATTAGTAATGCTTTGATTCCTACTGCTACTTGTCCTGTTCAGTTAATTAATAGTGTTCTGTAGTGGAGTGGGCTTGTTCAAAAGCTGGGAACTCTTTTAACTCCCCCACTGTTAGGAAATCATATTAAAGTTTCTATTTGAGAGTGACCTTGCTGCTTCCTTTTGTTGATACATTAGTACCACTAAACCAGTATTGGGGAGGGAATGAGTTGTGTGTCTTGCTAGTGATGATAATATTTTGTTTTACTGTTTGAATTGTGATATTGCTTATAAAAAAAGGCTCATAAATATTATTTTACCTAATTAAATCAATCGATGTGGTAATTAATATGAGAATTCTCTGGGTTTGGTATTTTGAATGTGACCTAGCAGTCCCTTATATCATCCAAGCACACTCTTGATGAAAAGCCACCAGTATGAACACCAAAGACAAAAGAATAAGTGTTCTGCCTTATACTGTAAATTACTGAAAGTGGAGCTATTGAACAGTGGTTTTCCACAAAAGCAATATTCTGTTTTCATGCTACAGTTTCTCCCACATTCCATTAAATTTATGACAGACTATTAGTGTTAATTTGCACTTTTGGAAGGACTTCCATTTAAATAACTAATTACCTAAAAGGAAATTTCTTGATGCTTGTGCTTTCTTTTGCTATCCTCAAATAGTGTCAAGATCTGGAAGCTGCTGTTCTGCTGATACTGTACAAATTAGAATGATAATTAGCACACTGTTACTGCCTCTTTGGCCATAGCTGTCTGGGGGTTGTTTCTGCCACATGAACATGCTATATACAATAGAAGGCAGTTTTTGGAATATTTTTATGTTTTCACTAATGCTTGATATTGCAGGTGAATGGGTTTAACAAAAGCTGGTGTACGTGAAAGATGGTGATAAAACCAGCTGGAATTGGAGGTGCTGAGAGAGACTGGGTTTTATTGCTTTCTACAGGATTTTTGTGTGATTCTGTTTAAGAATGCTGACCACACACTTTGTTTAGTTTGGAAAGACCATACAATGGGCCACAATCCCCTTCAGGAAGAGAGGTGTCACTTTAAGACATTATATGCATCTTTACTGTTCTGATAATTTAACTTTATGCTCTTTTAAGTTTCAATGTTCGCAAAGTCAGAGAGGCAGACACTATTAATTACTGCACACAGATACTGATATATAATAAATTAATAAATACTCCCCATATCTTTACAACTTTTCCTTCCTTGTGTGTGGGTATCAGACTATGTAGATGTCCACCACACCCCATTCATCTTGTGAGCTGTCAGTAGTGCTTTCAGTCCTTTTTCTCTTTTCACTTGTTCAGTCAGTTTTGTTATTGTTCTGTGACTTCCCTCTCAGTCTGTCTCTACAGTTATAATATTATCTGTTGAAGTCTTAGGTAGTAGCTCAGCTGTGGTTTTCAGTTTGGAGAGGGGAAGAAAAAAGTGCAGTTAGTACCTGTATTTTGTGATAGCTCCATGCATCTCTCCATGTGTGGCACAAAAAGCCAGTGTCCTTTTTTAAATTTATTTTTCTATTTCTGCCATGTTTGCGGGCAAGCTCCTTAATTTGTTTCTGTGGTGCAGCTCTCAATGAATTATGGATGTTGTGGGGAATAAACAATAGTCTGGTTTACCAAGAAGGATTTTAAAATGTTAAAAAAATTAGAAAAGCTTAGTTTTTCATTTTACACTGTAGGATTTCAGTACAAATGATTCCAGTCTCATTCTGATACCATAAAGAAATCAAATTCATTTTTCCCTACCAGTGTTTCAGGGGATTTCACAGGATGTCTGCTCACACTTCCTTTGTATCTAACCACATACCACATGTAAAGAGAACGAACATCTTAAACTTCAATATGTCAGCTGTTGTCAGACTCCCATGAAAAATTATTAACTACTATTTGTACTCAAATTGTTATTTTGAAATTAAAGATAATTCAAGTTGCTTGAAGTTAGTATGTAGGTGAAACTGCAGAGCTCAAACTTACAATTTCTGAACAGAACCCCAACACAGTTGCTCTGGATGTGCAATCTTAGTGGACCAGGTTTTCTGTCTTTTTTCAAATTCTCGTGGACACCTGCCTAGCACACCTTTCTGTCTGAGAAGTGGAAAACTGAATAGGGATTAAGAGGAAGTGCACAGCAGGGGTAGCTGTGGTTTGGGGTCTGGGGTGTGTTTCCTGTAGCACTTGAGTGTCCCTTCAGCTGTGCTCTGTGAGTGGGGCTTAATGAAGGATTCTGGAGATTTCAGTTTTCTAGATGTGGTTTATCAGCCTAGACACAGGCCTGGACCAAGTTTGCTCTCTTGGGCTGCTCAGCAGAAAATCAGGTGAAAGTTGACATTTTACTCATTTTTCATGAAGTTTGGGTGGGGGTTTTTTGCTTGTGGTTTTCGTGTATTTTCCCCTATGAGTATTATCAGAGGAAATACATATTTTCATTAATGGGTCACACTTCCTTCTGTGTTCACTATGCCTTTGGGAATAGCAGTCTTCATCTACATGCCTTGTGCTCCACAGATTTGGTTATCTGAGCTGTGCTTTCTCTGTGGGTACACTGCTGTGTGAGCTCACAGGCTTTACTGGGTGGGATGCAGCACCATCCCACAGAAGAAGCCTCAGCTGTGGAATTTGTTTACTCTGTAATGTCATTGACTTTGGAGGCTTACTGAAAAGATTCCTTTTCTCTGAGAGGTTATAGGAAGTTGAAGTTTGTTTGCATTATGATTGAGAGCTCTTTATTTGATACTTTTTAAATACTATTCTAAGTCCTCTTATGCTGGGCATGTTTTATACTTGAATGAGACTTCATTGCACAGTGTCACATCATTCTGTAGTTCCAATGGTTTCACAAAACCAAAAATCACAGCATCATTTTAAGCAAACTGTGATTTGTGGCTTCTTTAATTCAAACAGAGAAATCAGAAAGAAAATCAGAGGAATTACTTTTATCCATTAGAACAATTTATTCTTTTAGGTCTGTCTGTCCTCTAAAGGGTGTCCAGGAGAGAGTGGAAGCAAGGACTGTCCATGCTTTTACATTAGCATCTCCTTGGCATGATTTTGGTCCTGGTGTAGAAGTGAGGTTGGCTGGTTTGTTTCCAGTGCAGGGTGAATGAAATTGTGTTCAGCCTTTGCTGCAGCCACCAGGGAAGTACATTTGTGCTGTGAAACTGTGCATGGATTAAATGCTTTAGGATGTCAGTGCAAGTCAAGAGAAGGTGTTTGAATGATATCCCTTCAGGACAGGAGCAGTGCTGGAGGGTTCCACAGGGCCAGGAAAGGACAGATCTGGTGCTAATATCTTCTGAACAGCCTCCCTGGGGTAAACTGTCCCCAGAGAGTCTGGGAAGAAGGAGTAGCAGAGACATAAGGTTTCAGGGAGTCAACTGCAGTAACAAAATGGTTCATAGCATGTCTGATCAGCAGAGTGGTGCTGACAAGTAAACTGCTCCCCAGCACTATTTTAGTTCTATCCTGTCAGAGCTGGGACTGAAAGTACCTTGATTTGGTTTTTCAGTTACTTGGGCTTGAATCATTAATATGTTGTGCAAAGACAGTTTGCAAACTGCTTTAAAAGAAATGCTTATTAGAAAGCTTCTCTGGGAAACTTCTTCCTTAACAAAACCAAAAAATAAACAAAGGAAAAAAACCCACTGCCACCACCAAAAAAACCAACCCCTAAACGAACCTGCCAAAACCCAAACAAAAAAAACCCCCCAGAAACTACTTTAAGTGGATTTTGGTTTTGGAAAATACGATCATTGAAATAAAGTGTGCTCATTTTTTATAGTGTTTCTTTTGCTGGAATAAAATATTTAAAATGTGAGATTCTTAGCACATGGCTAGAAACTGATAATTATTTAAACTAGCTGCCTAGTTGCAGTGTATAGTGAGATTCATCACTGTAATTCACTAACACATCAGAAAAAAAAAATCCCAAAAGCAACTAAGTGAAAATGCTATGGAGAGAAAAAAAATGTGAGAAGTACTTATTCACAGTGGGTGCATGGTGCTGGTTTATTTTTAAAAAATGCAACCTCTATTTGAAGTTTGATTAGAATGAGTCAGTTTCTCTTAGATCTGACAGTTACAAATTTATTAGCTTTCCAAAATAAAATACATGAATAACACTTTTTTTTCCATGTACTTTTTAACAAGCTATTGTATCTGTAAGTACAAGAAAAGGATGCTTATCACTGCAAAATTTCTGCAGGTCTTTAATTAGAAGCATTTCCCTGTAAGCAGATGACTGTAGTTGAGGGAAAAGAGAAACTTACCTATTTTGGCCATACTTGACACATTTCATGTCTATTCTGTTACTTGTCTAAAGAAATAATGTACAAAAATTATTCAGTGTAATTTCAGCATCAAGAGTAAGAGCCACAGTTTTTCCTGGCATTAATGATTTCAAAAGATTTTTCATTGTCTGTAGTTAAGCCTCATTTCTCTGTTAGTATTTTGAACATTGTAATCAAAACTTTCCTCCCTTCCATCCTCATCCCTGCAGCAAATATACTCAGAAGGGAAGGAGGTTATGAGTTGCATCAAAAGTTTGCTAAGTGATTTATTACTGTATGAAAAATATTGTGATTTATCTTTGCCAGTGAGGTTGTTAATTTTATTCGCAGAATTGATCTTCAATGCAAACCAAATCCTTCTTGATAACAGCCTGTTGCAAGTTCTTGTACATCACTAGAACTAATTAAAAACAGGTGGATTCTTCCCATGTAGCAGTACCACCCAGCTGAATGAAATGTAGATAACTTGTATGAATTGTTAGAGAGGATGTTGTTTTCCTTAGGGACCATACTGGAATGTTAGAATTCTCTGAAACTGCATTTCTGAACAGAAAAAGAATCATATTTTAACTATGATACCCGTATTACTTTGTTTATAGAACTTGAATTTAAGTTGGCGCTGCAGAGAAGAGGAAACCCTGAAGGAAACTTAATTTTTGAAACCTGATCTCTGTGTGAAAGTGTCTGTGAAACTCTGGTATAAAGATTTGAAGAGTTTCATTTAGAAACTCAAATCTATATAGCTAAGTTTTGTTGGTTTCTCTTTGGTTTGGTTTTTTTTTTTAATTTTGTGGTGTCACATTTTTCAAGACTCAGTTTATCTTTCACAAGAATGAATGAGATAGCAGTATTGAAGAATCGTGAGCTGTGTTTACTGAGTATTCCATTTATGAATTAAATGATCTGCTTAATCTTGTGATTTATTACTAGTTTGATAGTTCCCTTTAATTAATAGGAGCTTGTTTTACGTGGGTTAATGATGCTGGTTTCAGTCTACATGTGTGGGGCTGTGCAGAACGGGACGTGGGGGCAGAGGAGGAGACCACCTGACTTGTGCTGCATTTTCATGGAGTGCCAGCAAAGTTCAGACTGCCCTCTTTTTCTGGGCAGAATGAGTGGAAGGCTGGAAAAACCTGAAAATTTTTTAAAGACAGAAGTACTTGTATCTAAGCCAGCTGTGAGTTTTGAAGTGCGCGTATCTGCAAATCAGACTACGCAGAGTGATCCAAATATAATCTTTGTATCTGTTGTCATTGTAACAGACCTTAAAGGTCTTAAAGGTACAAATCATATTAAAAAAACAAAGATGCAATATGAAGTGGAATTTATGTTAGTCTTTCCAAACCTAGCCAATTCTAATGTTGAGTCTTCATTTTTTCTTGAGTAATTCCAGTTCTGTGCAGCCTCAGCTGACAAGTTGAATAAAATAATAAAGTAACAGAACACTGAAAATAAAACACTAGAGCATTTCATACATTTACATTTTTTAGTTTAGATATTTTGAATTTTAAACAAGTTTTTCATCACATCACTGCTGAAATGTGTTCCTAAAATGGTAAAGAAGAGTTTGTAAATGAGATAAATATTGTCATACGTATGATTTTTAATCTGAGAAGTAGGAGGAGGAACTTGTGAGATGTAGTTTCTTAATTGATGGAAATAAACTGTTGTGTATATTGGAGCATATTTAATTTTTGTTGCCAACTTGGGGTTCTGTGTGCTTTCAGATGCAGGATGTATCAGTGCCAAGTTGCCCCTTGTGGGTGACAGTGACACTGTGTGGCTCTGGGTGAGGAGCAGTGCTGCTGCACCCATGCATTGACAAGCAGCACAGTGTAGTACAGGTCAGATCTGAGCACCTCTCTTCCCCATCCAGATGGCCCCCAGTGGGCCATCAGCTCACATCCAAATACACATTTCTTCATGAATTTCAGATCTGCGGAAATCTCCAGATCTTACTAACATTGCAGTATTTTAACTTTGCTACATTAATACTTTTTTTTTTTTCCCTGTGGGTTAGTGTTGTTACGTTTCCACCTAGACTAGAGATTTTATGTGGTAGTTTGTGTTGGGGCAAAGAACTTTACTGTTCATATAGAGTGGCAAATGCTAAGAGCAAGACTATCTTGTCTTGTGTAACAGATTGTTTAAAAACTTTGCAATAATAAAAAATTAATCAAAAAATCTCAAATTTGCTAGGTTAGAATATAAAATTTCTCTAGAAAAATTTTTTGGTCTACTTTCTATCTTATTGCAAGCTGCTTGTCATATTTTGAAATGTACTTTCGTGCACTAGAGAAGTATAATTTATTGTAAATGTTACATTAAAAGCCTCATTTCTCAGGCAGTTGGAATTCGATTTTTTCAGAGACAAATGTTTCTTATGCACATTGCATAATAATTAGATTAAAAACCCAATTTCTACATCTTCTAAACCAAACCATTTATTTTGCATGTGGAAAAGTTTTAAAGGGTTAACATCTTCAGAACAAGTGCATGTTGATTTTGTATTGCTCCTGACATAGCTGGGAACATACAGTGATGGAAAATCACTAAACTAGAAGGGATCACTTGTGAAATGGACAGTACCTTAATGTAAAGAGGAAGAACAAACAACTTTTTCAATGGCCTGCATGCAGGGCCAGTTTGCAAGTGTGTGACAGTGGTGGTGCTAGATGGGTCAGTCGTTGCTTAATTTACTGAATTTCTGCTGTGCAGAGGTTGCAACAGGAAAACATTTTTGGACTTGTCTGTTCTTTTTGTCTCTTCTATAGAAAACTAAATACTTTTGTCTGCATATGTGAGCTATCCATGGTATGATGGCTTGTACCTCCCTGCTCCAGCAGCCACTGCAAAGTGATTTTATTGTCCTCTAATCTACTGGAGCAGTTTTTAACATGTCTTTTGCTTTACCAGCCTTTGTGCAAACTGGGAAGCCCAATAAGTACCTTAGTGGTAAATTAAAATCTACTAGTAAAGTGTAGACATTTAGCAATGTTAGAATTTTCAAGCTGGAGTCAAAATTAATTTCTTGAGATATTTATTTACTGTGCTTTTATTTAATAAAGAAGAAACTAGGCCCTTTGGGAAACAGTAATCTTTATTTATGGCTATGATGAGAAAATGCAAATGAAGCAGTGAATTTTGTGATTAGTTTTTTACAGAGCAGTCACTTACTATAATTATGTGTTTTAGATCAGTGGAATTATTGTGTTCTATTAACCAGATTATTTCTTGACTTCTTGTAGGATTCTGAGTAACAACAAGATCTTGTGGTTGAAGAATGGCTCTTTCTTCGGGCTGAGGTCCCTGGAGAGACTGTGAGTAACTGCTCAGCCTTCAATTAAAAGTCTTTGTGCTTTAAGGATAGAAACAAACATCAGATAATGAACTTGAGATGTTCTGAACTGTATTGCACAGTAGAGTTCCTAGGCAGTCATCAGGTTAAGAAATAGCATAAAAATGAGTGCATGGGGATGGATGTGGAACATACAGGAAAGCACTGCCATCAATTTGGAACTAAAATAAACATCCAGTCAAAGCCTTGTACTACACTATGTACACTATCACAGAGAAGACTGCTCTATGTAATGGTAACACTAATATTCCTGACATGTAGTTTGGGTTATTTAACTCATTGGTCTCCAATACTCCTATTTTAGATCTATACTAATTTTACTTTTTTCTATATTTTAATTATAGTATCAACAAATTGGACAGCATTTATCACAGGAGCAAACAATGACTTTGATAAAGCTCCCAGGCCATGTATTTCTAGGCGAGATTTGAAGGGGGAAAGAGTAGCTCAGGAGCAGCTAATGAGTTAGGAAGAAAATATTTGGATACTTCAGTGGAAATAAATAATCAGTAACAGCTATACTTTGATAACACTACTTTCTGTATACATAGGTCAGTCATTTGAGAATAATTGTGAACAAGCCTAAAAGGCTGTTTTTATAGGCAACTTATGGTACCAGTATATCTAAAATGAATAATTACATCATGCCTACCTCACAATATCTCCTGCAGCTTAAGCTAAATTTCTTTTACACTGCTTTGTTAGAGTAGCTTTATTATGTAGAACTGTTGGTATAAAATTGTTGCTACATTCATGGATGCATGAATGTATTCTGTGTGGTGTGAATACTTCCATATGCAAAGCAATTATTTATGAAAGTCAACCTTAGCTAATACTTTTATTATAGCTGTGTGTGATATGCTTGCTGGTCATGGTTGTGGAATAAAGTGGGTAAGTATACCACAGTGAGATGTTTGAGTATCCTAAATGTGGTTTTAAAATAAACAACTTATTTCAAGGTCTACAGCAATCCCTTAGGCATCTTGAAGGGTTTGGTTGAAGTGACTGTCAGAACATTTATGCTATGTAGCATTACATCTTCTCTGCATATAGTTATAGTTGTATCAAACACTTTCTTTAGTGTTAAATATTAATGTATTAAATGATATGGAATATCAAGTAGTATGGAATGGAGAGTGATGTATTTACAAACTGGTTTAATAGTAGGATTAACAGTAATATGAGGTTTGTAAAGAAGTCTACAAATATTTTAGACAAAACAATTTAGAACACAGAATAGAATTACAAATTTATTGCAAAAAGGGAAATTAGTAAGTTAAATTCTCATGTAATGTAAGTAATGTAGTGTTTAGGACTAAATGAAAACATTTCCCCTGAGGTTTTTCTTAGGGTTTAATTTACATTGGGGAATTATACTGAGCATGTAGTTTTTAAGAATTTTATTAGTTAACTAGTGCGAGAAATACTTCAAGCTGAAGAGACATAGCAAAAAAAACTAAGAACAGTGAGAAAATGGAAGAACTGCCTCAGGTGTGTAGCCTCAAGTACCATCACAATCTGAACAATTTTGTTTTCCTGTACTGACTTTTCACAACAGTACAGATAAAATGAGTATCATCTCCTCTGTTTATAATTCTGTTTGGCTATGCTGTTAATACAAAATCCATGAGTGGTCTGTGAATGGAAGGCTGGAGTTCAAGTGATGACATTCTCATGATTCAGCTACTCTGTTTCTGTTTCATTTGGGGCCACTCTGGCCCCATATGCTTCTTATCAATATCTGTGAAATCCCAGTTTCAGCTGGAGGGGCAAGAACAGCTGGAATAGTCTGCTAGGAGGTGAGTGTGAATGAATTACAGCTGGATGAGGGCTCCTAGCTCTTGCACAAAGGTTTCCCCAGCTTTCCCTCTTTACAGAACCTAATTCAGAGCAGTACTTCAGGTGCTCAAAATGGAGAACTGTGTCAGCAACTGCTGTTGATACTTGGGACTTATCAAAATGGGCCAAGAACTTTCATTCCTTGCCCGAAAGGAAGTACTGTAGCAGTAAAATCCAGCTTCCTTTAAAATAATGTTACATTTACAAGATTAGGTGTTTAGGAGCACGGGTGTGCTGGGGTTAAGAATTGCTCACTTAATTTGGCTTTGCACTCCTTGTGGTCCTGCTCAGAAGAAAAAGTAATGTGAATGCCATAGAGGAAAGAATCGTGTAAGTCAGTGATTTTTTTTTTTTTTTAAATGGTTACCATGAGATCATGAACTAGAAGAGTGTAAGCTTACATGGAAAATGAAATCATTCAATGTCAAACTGGAAAAAATTAGAGAAGTAAAATATCAGGTGGAATTGAATGACTTGTATATTCTGGCTCTTCCCTGTTCTGGAGTGCTCAAACCCTCTCTTTGGGCAAAGAATGGTTTGAAGCCCTACTCCAACAAGTGAATGACAACTTTCGCCCTATTATTTTGTTTTTCAATGCCTGTCACAACAGGAATTGGATTGCAGAAGTGTCAGTCTTCTCAGGTTCTGGTGATTTCTCAAGAGGATGTTACTCAAGTGAGGTCCCTCACTGAACAGTTGTCTCAAAGTGGGACTCTCATTCTATCAAGCAAATCAAGAAAAGTTATTTACCCCTTAACTATCTATTCCAAGAGTAAGACAAAATTGATTTCTCTAAAACTAAGGCTATTGTAGACTTCTAATGTTGTACATGGAATTTTTTTTTTAAATGCTTTTCAGAAAATTGCTGTTTTCTTAAACCATAACATAAGAATAACAAGGTTAGCATTTCAGATTTTCTCAAACTGTGTTGCTGCTATAGGAAACTTGATACTAGGTTTTCAGGGGGATAGAGCTAACAAACCAGGGAAAAAAATGTTTGGCGATACAGTTACTTTCTATTTAATAATATAAAGATAGTACTACATTTAATAATAATCCATTAATATTTAAAAATGAAATATAATAATGTCCAGTAAAAATAGGGATCAAAATATTTTTACTGGGCATTTTGTAAAAATGCTTTGAAAAACACTGCCCCACAAAGGTGCACTTTCAGATTTATGTATGTGTATGAACAGTGACTTGTGAGGGATCTGTAGAGGTGGCAATCCCCCTCCACAGTTACAGTTTTCTGAAGTTAAGAAATTGCCATGTGCTGGTTTGAAAAGGTTGGCTCACAAATGTGACTTGGCATCTGGATCATGCTGTGCCTCTGTGCCACTGAGCTTATGCTGGAGTACTAACAAGAGGCATTTAGAAGTGAAGATCATAACTTAAATACTGTGAGAGAATAAAAGTTTTCTGTAAACTTAGATATATGCTGACCAGTTATATGGTCCTTGAGTTGTAATAAAATCAGAATTGTAGGTGAGAATATAAATAAGCTTTTTTTGAAGCAAGCATGGTAAAGGAGCTGTTAAAATATGAAGAACTGTGTGGAATTTAACCAGAAGAGATCTACAGGCCATAAATTCTTTAAATGAGAATGCACACCTTGAACCCATTTCTGGGATACACCCTGTGGAGATGGCTGGCTTCACATTCAGGAGGCTGAGAATTCAGTGTGGATCTGAAGCTCAGGGCAAAGACTTGACAGCTTGTAATGATTTCAGTTTCAGTGCCTTCCCTGTCTGCAGTCAGTGTTCTGCCTTCCCAGAACAGCAGGAGTTATAACAGAGATTTAAGTAAGTTTTTCCTATGCTTTGGGTACCATAAAAGAAAGACAAGTTGGGCTTTCCAAGCCATGAAGGACTGAGGTAGCCCTTTCAAGTAGGTCTCAGCAATCTGAAAGCTGTAATTTAGTGAGATATTGGGAGGGATCTGAACAACTGAATTGTCTGTGTGATTTGGTGGTGTACCTACTGCATAAATCAGAACAATATAATACATGGGGAAAATCTGTGACAGTTTCTTTCTTTAAGAATTATTTTTACTTATTTATTTTTATTTTCTGGGCATGGGTTTGAGCGTGCTATTACCCAAAGAATCATAGGGCAGTGCAGGTTTCCAAGTTACTTGCAATGCCTTGTCATGGCAGTCGTGGTTCGGGTGCTGCTGTGGAGCATTGCCAACCCCTCGGTGTGCAGCAGTGACAGCAGCAGTGCCAGCTGGGGCAGTAGTGGCAAGGCTTCTTGTGTAGTAGAGCCAGCTGTGGCAGGGCATCCTCATGTGCCTGAGGACATTTGGCCAGCCATAGTCCATGGGATGCTTCTGGGGGCAAAGGCAGAGGTGGCTGGGCCAGGGGCTCCAGCTGTGCTGGACCTAAAACCAAGATCCAGACTAGGAATGTAAGTCTTTTACCCTCATCCTGGTGCCAACTGGCACAAAACAATATGTCCTTCAGCTGCTATCCACGCTGCCAATTTTCTTACTTGGCACAGCAGCCACTGCAGCAGAGTTGCCTGGACAGCCCCTGCCCTGAGCCTTCCCCACGTTATCCTTCACTGGGGCAACCAGCCTGTCGTGGCTTCCCTGCTCTGGGCTTCTGGTGCTGTGGGATTGATTGTGTGCTTGGGATTTTCAGGAGTGGGTGTATGAGATTGCTGTCTCTCTCTTTCATAACCAAATGTACTTTTTTGTTGGGTTTACAGGAGCATTATACCTCTGAGACTGTTGCTCCTTTGTCCCAGTGACTGAACCTCTAACGGGTTCAGAAGCTATTGGGAGGGAAACAGCAAATAAAAATAAAGAAACATACACAAACAGACCATGGTTGCTTAAGCAGTTTCCTTGGGAAATCAGGATGAAAGATCACTAAGCAAGATTACACATATTTTTCCCAGTTGAGCCAGAAGAAAAGCATGCCAGGCACTAATAAGCAGCAGTGACTGTTTTACAGAAACTTGCTTTGTTACATTTTCTAGACGAAGAAAAATGGTACTGAAGTATCTCTAAGAATTTAGCATTGAGTTTATTTTTTTGTTTAAATGTTATTTTCTAGTGTTATGGATGAGTCTTACTCTACCAGGCCTCACTTGGATTGTATGTAGTTTTATTAAGTGCTGCTGTACAATCGAGTTCCAATCGCGTCAGTGCTGCACAGCCACATGTTGCTCCTAGTTCTTATCACACAAGATTGCCTAAAATTATCTTCCAATAGATTCAGTCAGACATTCTGCAACTATATGTTGTGGTGTGCAATGGAAGTAATGACACACTCAGCTGAGGGATGAAAAGGGCTAGAAAGACAAGCATAGAAATTAGACCATTGAAAAAAACATGCTGTTATGCAGTTGTTACAAAAATATGATATTTAGAATTTCTTTAGCAAAATTCAAGTGATGGAAGTGTAAAACATAAAGGCTTGACATTTTTTAACATGCGATTTACATTTTCTAAGTTACTGCCCTCCTCATTTTTTCCCTGCCCATAGGTTTGAATAGTGCATGTGCACACATACACACAAAGAAACAGATGTTCTTCCTAGGTACTGTGAAGGATTGGAAATATGCTCAAAGAAACTGGTAACAATTTTACTTTTGACACATTGCATATGACATTTTTAAAGTTAGAAACTTCATAGATTAAATTTAAAATATGTGTTCTTTTTTGGATTGTTGTAAAAATAGAAAAATACTGGTTATTATTAACTCACAAGATTTCAGACTGACAGCCAGGATCCAGCTGTGCAATGTTTTTGGCTTTTTTTTTCCCTTGAAGATCTTGCAGCTGAGGAGTGTGCTTCTAACTTTGTGCAAGCATTTTTAACACAAAATAAATTGATAAGCTTGGAGACCTCAAATGCCACTGAGCTGTGTGTTTAGAGAATGCTGTGATGGTACTCAAGGAAAGGGCAATCTAAAGATCTGTTTCTTAGGGCTATTTGTTGTGTAAATAGTCATAGTATGAATAAAACTACTTCATTTTATCTGGTTTTTGTATTTGGAGAAAGAGAAAACTCTCAAGCATCTGAAGTTTTTTTTCAACTTTTTCTTGCATTTGAAATCCTGCATGGATTTAGTAAATTCTCTAGGACCAGTTGATAATGATAGCAAACAAGTGATTTCTTTATTCTCAAAGAACTATTTACAGTTCCTGCAACCATTATGGTTTTTCTTGTTTAGTAGTATGTCTGGGACACCTAAGGAAATCTATACCGTTTTCCATGTAAAAAATTTACTGTGTTGGCTTGTAATTGTTCACAAAAGCTCATTATTCTGCATTGCTGTTTGAAGTGATTGATCATATTCTGCTAGATGCAGAAGGATGAGAATAGTCGTGGGGAAGGATTTTTCTCCAGGAGCAAGACTGAGCTTTGTGCCTGTACCCTAAATTAGTCTGAAGACAATTCATGTTTGTCTTGGCAGTAATTGAACTTTGAGTTACCCTTTTGGTTTCAGTGTCAGACGAAGAGTTTAGGTTTTTAAGTATGATGATGGCAGTGCTTGCATGAGGCAGGAGAGTTCCCTTTGTCAGTCCCAAACACAGCTAATGTAGCTGGCAGGTTGGTGTTAATTGAGAGATATGTTTGCCTGTGATATGGTCTGTACAAAGGCACTTGTAAATACTGAGCTTAAAAAACAAAGTTCTGAAAATGCATGAATTACTGAAGAGAAGATACCTGTTCAGAGACATGTTTATTGCAGATAATTGCTGTGGAGGGTTGGAGATGCTCAGGAGATAAAGAGCTTTACGAAAACTGAAGGGAAAACAAACCCAGTGAATGCAGGCAGTGGGCAGATCAGAAAGAAGAAAGAGAATAGTTATGCATATAATAATCATTTATCACCTAAAGTTAGAATAGCTTCTTGTGAAATGAGTGGTTTTTAAGGCTCATTCTGGAGCATGGAGAAAAGCAATTTCTACCAAGAAAATGAGTGTTAAGCTACTAAATCGAACTGTATTCTTCAGAGTTTAATACACACCTCCTTGGCTTTTATCATGTCCCTGGGTTAGAACCAGATTCCTTACCCATCCTGGGACTCCACCTGCATTTCTTCACACTAGTGTCTCTTTGTGGTGGCTGCAGCCCAGGGATTTAGCCACTTTGCTGCTTGGTTCTCTGTCATTGTGGTAATTTTGGTCCTGTTACTCAATAATGCCAATTTCAGGTATATTCTTGTACAGACAGAAGATAGATAGAGATATTCACTTAAATGAATGCGCTCTCCAAATATCTGACTTCATGTACCTGTCAGTGAAGATTGTAATGTATTACCGAATTATTGAAAAATAATTAAATGCATGTCAAAAAAGAGTATTTTTCCATAAAATCAATTTCGTTCTGCAAAACACATTTTTCTATAAAATCATTTTAATATTTTAAAATTTTAATGGTGTGGATTGGGGAGATTGGTATGAGACTGCAAGGACATATGATCCTTGTAGCACCAGAGTACCTGCAGTTCCTCACCACCAGGGTTTTTTTTTTTAGCATCAATAAATATTTACAATATTTAAATTATATCTTGTCAATCATTCAAAAGCACAAATTTAGTAATTGCAAATAAAATTTAATGCTACAATGAGAAGTCTCCCTTATCACTTAATTAGCTAGCATTATCTAATTATTTCTGACTGTTTAAGCTGAACAAAGTTTTTACCTGACCATATTTGTTTATTGACAGATTTCTTTTGTCATTATCTGATTCTGGAAGATGTTATATTTTAGTCATTGCATTCAATTAAAAATACAGCTTTTTAGCTTCTGTATCTTGTACTTGAAAACAATCCTTCTTGATCATAAAGGACTTTGTATAAATAGGGAATTCAATGCATGCTGTAGCAAATGCATAATGGTTAGGTAATACAATATTTATATGTTGATGTTAAACAAGAGAGTCTTTTGAAAGAAGAAAATCTTAGAATGAATAGGCTTTTATTTGAGATAAATGATTGGGAATCAAGGACGGTCTTATTTTAGAGTTTTTTAAAATTTTCATTCAATTTTTCAATTTTTTTCAATTCATCACTTGATCTCTCTCTACCTCTCTGTATTGCTTATTTAATATCTCCAAATCTAGTAATACTGGGAGATCTCAGCTTACCAGGAAAGAGAAAACAAGAAAAAGTACATTGATGCTTGTGTAATGCCAATGATTTTACACTTCTACCTTATGTGGAGTCGTTTATGTGCATTCCTGCCCTGAGTGGGAAGAAACCTTAATGGGCACAAATGCACAAGTGCAGATAGAGGATACTGATGCTTGTTGAAAATACCTGCCTGGTTACATAAATAACAAGAAGCAACAGCAGATCTAAGGAACCTTGGAAAATACCATGGATCTGGACTTGGAAAAGCCACTGTTGGTAAAGGAGTACAGGGTGAATTGCTTTTCAAAGTAAGTATCATTTTGCTGCAGGCAGTGTTTTAATGAATTGCACAGGAGGAGGGTGTCCAGTTTGCTGTCATTGCATAGAAATTTTGAGAAACCAGAGAAAGAGAAACACAGGCAGGATCAATGTCATTAGTCAAACTGGGCAAACTTAATTAAAAGTTGCCTTTTCATTTTAATTCTGTGGTCCTTAATGGATCTCTTTATTCTGTCCTTTGACTAACAGTAAGTTACTCATTTGGTAGTGCAAAAGCTGAGTATTTTTTGACATTGTCCTCCCTAAAAGCAAGTAAAAAACCAAACCAACCAGAAAAACCACCTCCCCAAACTCTCTCAATGCCAGAATCCAGTACGTTCTAGTGTGCAGCATCATGGAGAGATTTAGCATTCTATCAGGAATTGTAAAACTTTTGCTGTTCATAATGTGACTGTCAGAAACAGAGGAGTTAGAAATTAAAATTACATTACCCTCTTTCTAACAGGTTGTATATACTGTAAGTCTTACAACCATGAAGTATCTATCAAAGCACTTGTAATGCAGTGTGGCAGAAAGGTAATGCATTTTTTCTTCTGTTCATTTGTTATTTACCAGTACAAAGTCACAATACAGACTATTAGATGTCAAATACATTATATTTTACAGGATGAGACAACAGGAAAATACCCTGTATGTCTATTGCTGTAATGTGCAAAAAAAGCAGTAATTTTAGAAAAAGAGGGTGTTTCCTTTGGGGTATATTGCAGTGCTGTTTAAAATAGCAGTAATTAACTCTGAAAAACAGGTTAGTAAATCAATCCCAAGTGACTAGTGCAAGGGTCCAGAACCAAGTGGGATTTCCATCTTTTCTTTATACCTTAAGCCTGTTCTCTGTTTGCCTCCTGAACTGCCACTTTCATTTGTCTGGTTCTCTGGTGTACCTGTTTCCCCCTGGAAACAACAAGGGGTGCCAGGCCATGTCTTGGCTCTTAATTCCATGGTTGGCAGGGAGATGTGAGAGCTGCTCAGTGCTGCCTTCCCTGCACACCCTGCTGCTCCTGGGTGTGACAGGCGTTGGTCACTCTGAGTGCACTGCTGGGATCGCCTTCCTGTGCTGGTGACGTGGAATTTTGTGACACGAGCTGTGCTTTGTGCCAGCTGGGGCAGTGCTGCCAGCTGTGCACAGATGTGGTGCCGCAGCAGGATTGAGGTGTCTGTGTTTGCCAGGCTGCACCCGTGGACTTTGGAGTGTAACTGTTTGCAAAACACATTTCTGTTGGAAACGTGAGCATGGCAAAATAAAAATGTTCAGTAGGGGAGACGGCAGCTTCACAGGACCAGTTTTATCATAGATGCCAGTGTTTGATTTAAACTGCTTTGTAGTCACAAAATATTGAACCTTTTTTGATTGACTAAGCTGAACTTTACCACTTAGGACTGATGCAAGCTGTGTTTCTATAAAGAAATGCAGACTGGTTGAAACAGTAGGAAAAACAGAAATGTGGTTTTAGGGCAGTTTGTATGAAGTCAGAGGAGAAGCATTCTGGGAAGCCAAGCTGATAAAAATTAGTGTTAGTTCATCAGCAACTGAGCTAATCTTGTGAAGAGAACTGTGAGGTGAATTGGTAGCTGAATCTTTTTATTCAGTGTGTGGTTTTGATTCCTCAACTATAGGCTAATGGTGGAATAACCCTCTCAAACTCCAGAAAATGCTATATATTGTCACACAAAACACAACAATATGTTAGTTGTATTCAGGTGCAACATAGTCTTTAACATGTTCACCACCAAGAAGCTGCCTCACCTGGTAGTATCCATAGAAAAAATGTGAGAGACTTCAAGTTCTGACTAGGGACATCTCAACATCATGGCGATGTTAGGTAAAAGTGAGTATCCAAAGAGAAGCTCCAAACTCAATCCTTCCCTCCCTGAGAGTTTTCTGGGCCCTGCTGATAACTTTTATTTTGTGTCTCCACCTCTGACTTGATATCCATTGACGGACATTTCTCAATTGCTTACTCTTAAGGACAAAACCCCCTGTGTATATAAGATACTGTCTGCCAAAAGAGCATGTCTGTAACTAGGCTGGGAGATCTCAGATGAAAACATGCTCTTACTCATTCATATCATGCCAGTCTGTGAATGCTCCAAGGATACCAATGACTCTGGGAGCTTGCTGCCCTCAGAACTTCTGGAGATGCCTGCAGAAAGCACAGCTTGTTCTCTAGGCGCTTGTGCTTCACCAATAATCTCTGAGAAAGAGGAAAAAAAATAGAATTGAAAAGGAATGGAAAGAAAGGCTATGGTTTATGCCAGTTTAGTTTAAAGAAAAAAAAAATCCCCAAAATGAGTTGTCTGAAGTAGTTAGTAAAGCTGATGTAATATAACAGCTGTGGGCAGTTTTTCGCCCCACTTGTTAATATAGACAGAATTGATTAGTTGGGTGTAGTGTGGTGCTGCGTGTGTCAAGTAGGTACAAAATGGTTGTTCTCACGAGAAAATTGCAGGCAGACTTAGCACATGATAAGCTGTCTTGTGTTAATACAAATTGCCTCGTTCTTGAAATGGAAAGTGACTGGGAGAGCTATAGAGGATGTTTGTATAGTCTGAGCTACGTACATATTCTGTGGGGAAAAAAAAGAATTGCAAAATTCCACTATGTGCTGCTTTAGAAAGTGTTTTGCTGAGGAGAATACAGAGAGAAACATTGTGCTGAAATAAAATGCATATTTTTATTTGTTCGTTAACTTGAAAAAATGAAATAAAATTGCTAAATGCAATGGTAGTGAGATCCATCTGATAAAAATAAGTGGTTTAAGTTAAAAATAAGCCACTTGAGTTAGCATAAGGCAAGAAACTTGTTGAAGCATAAGCAAAATGTTTTTATTATGCTTTTATAACCCAGGACACTGCCAAAGGGGCAACTTGAATCTCTTAAAGTCGATTAATCTCCATCTATGAAAAAATATGAAAGATGCTAGATCAGGAAAAATGTTAGCTGTAGGTGCCTGTAAAAGCCAAATTTATTAAAAAGCATACCCTCAGCCTTAACAGTAGCACTTCTGCCATGATGCTATAATTAATGGCCCATGAAAGAAAGTTTTACAGCTAGTGTATGTACTCAGACACATGGTACATTTATTACTTTCACAAAGTGTGTTTCACCTTCTTTTTTGCATTCAGTATTCCCATTTGTTTGTTCATGCAAAGTAAGTTAATACTTTTTTAAAGACCTTAAAGACATGCTTTTCAGCTGAAAGGGCAGTTTAAAGTACATTGTGTTCGGAACAAAACACTGTTTTAGTACTACGTCAGCAGCTAAATTGAGAATTTGATGCTTTTTTCCCCCTTTGTGCCATTAATTGCTTTTAGGTATTTCTGAGAAGTGCAAGTGCCTCACCAGGGACAATTCTCCCATTTGAGTGAAGTTTAAATACTGTATTAAGCTTTCCTACTGTACAGAGCTATGTGAATTTACAAAAATATTTAGGAATGTAAGACCAGAATGGGTTGCAGCCAGCTCGAACTTCCAGGGATAAAAAGAAAATTTGTCCAGAACACTGGAACGTCAGTTCAGTATAATGGCTCTAAAACTTATAATGTGTCACAAAGGGAGAAATTGTAATGTGCCACAGGTTGCGTTTTTTCATTTTTCTCTTGCATGTCTTTGCCACTGTAACCATCTACGAAAATACGTAAAATTTTTATCATCTCTTCTGGCAGTTTCTTTAGCCATGACTGTGAAAATGCCAATATAGGCACTGATTTTTTCAGTGCTGGGCTAGAGCAGGTTACCAGTGCAAACTATCCAGTACACCCTCTTTTAGCCTTTTTTAGTGAAACAGGAGGAGCAGGGGAAACTCCTGAAACCATGTTCTGCATCAAACAAGAAATAAATAAATAAATGTTGATGGTCCTGGAAGGTGCCTGGGGAGGATTCAGCTCTGGATATGCAAAAATTCATGTCACAAGCTGCAATTTCTAACTCTAGTAAGCCATATTCACGTATAAACAGTATCAAACTGAAAAAATATTTCAAGGCTGCTCCAAATATTTATTTGGACTTTTTATCTATTGTCTAAATGTACTCATAGCCTATTTTTATCCATATGATTTTATAGTGCTGTTGTCCTTTAACTTATACTAATCCTTTTCTCTTTTTAATGTTCACCATTTATAAACAGTGATGTAATATGTTCCTCATCTAAGCAAGCCAAAAATATGATAATCTCTTAGTGACATCATGAAAATAACCATGAATTGTACATGTCCTTAAAAAAAATTATGGGCGCAATGCCTGAAGTGTCTCTAAAAGTAAGATTTTTATCTTCAAAGATTTATTTTATAGCTAATGGCAATGTACTCTCTTTATAGTCTAAACAATTGATTTTAATCCAGTTAATTGAATACTCAGATAAGTACAATTTCAGCTTAGTATAGCATTCAGAATTGATGTTCATGTTGTAAAACTGATACAGTTGAATATAGAAAAGACCCCTCTGGACCCCATTACATGCAGTAAATAAATATCCTTGGGGAATTTGCTGTGGCTTTAGGGCTTAGGAGGTCTGTACAAAGCTGCTTTCTCTGCTCTTGCATAAGAAGCCAGTGCTGACCCAATGGTTACTTAAAGAAGTCCAATGAAAATTTAAAGCTTCCTGCTGAGGGCATGGAATTGATTCCTACTTTCCATCCTATTTTTATTTTTGTTGTTCCTATTTTCAGGTTGAGTGCTGGATGGGTGGGGATGTTCCTTTTCTTTTTGCCCTCTTGAGAACTGAGAATTCAGTAAATTGAATTTTTTTTTCTTTTTTTCTAAGCTCAGTCATCTGCATAGAGGGTAAAATACAGACCTTTTGTTACAGGTCTTCTCTCCTGATTTCCTGGCATTCAGGTGTTTGAGTAGCAGTCTGTGATGATTACTTTGTAGTTTATTTGTGTAAGTCAAATTAAATGTCTTTCACTTGGAACAGAAATGAGATATTTTACTCATTTTTCTCTATTGACTATGTTATTGTAAAACAGCTGCTCTCTGGTTTCATAGAGCTATCTACTCATGTATTCAGACTCTGTATTATTGTAAGATGAGAAAATTCATCTTAGCTAATAGCTCTGACATAACTTCTCCTTCATTCATTAATTTCCTACCTTTCTACTTGCCTTGCTCAAATCTATGATAAGCAGTGACAGTGAAAGGAAAAACATAGAGTAAAAGTAGAAAAATGGTCTTATGAAATAGAAAGTATTAGAACAGAGGTGGAGGGACAAGTATTTGTAAGGGGTCACCAGTAGCATGTTGGATGGAAATGGTCTTTGTGCAGAACTTCTTCTATTGTTCATCCTAACTTAAAGAAATTTCTGGTCTTCTCACCTCTGTGTTGAGTTGCTGTGTTAACGGGTGCATGTCCTAAGCTCTTGTTTTCCCATTTTAGGTCTCTTCCCTTTGAAAAGTCCCGAAAGTTCTCTCTTTTTACATGAATTGCATCATAAAAATTATATATTTCTGTCCTTTGCTGTTGTATGTGTGTTCTTTCATCATCCTGTCTGCTTATTCTTATTGTGTTGAAGTACCATATCACAACACAGGCACTTTGTTTTTTATGTCTAGCATTCTATACCTGAATACTTATTTAAACAGGTCCATAAGTGTGCATGAAGTCCTATGTTCTTACTTACTTTTGGCCCGTTCCCCCCACAAATCTGTAAAAGCTTTTTCATATGACAATTCCTCAATAAAAGAATGAGAGTTTACTGCTCACAAAGGTAAGCTAAGCTGAGTTTAATTTCCTCAGCCCACCTGATGTCTCTCAGTAGCACTTGTGGCTGTTCTGTGTCTCTGTGTTGTTATGGAGGTGCTGTTCCCCAATGCTCAACTCTTTTTCACAGGAGCAGCCAATGCTTCTTGAGAAAATACAGCGTGCCACTGAGCAGCTATTTCATTAGCAGGCATTTTAGGAAAAAAGGAGGTTCAGGCTGGGAAATGAAACTCTGCCTGATACCTACAAAGAATGCAGAGCCATAATTTATGGAGGCTGTGTGTGGACACATGGAGCTGAGCATGTGCCAGCAAGGAGCGTGAGCTCCTCGGGGCTCTGGGCTCATGCCAACTCACACAAAAGCTGGTACAGGTATGGCATTGTTGCTGCTGCTGCTACAGCTCATGGAACCTGGGGTGTGCCAGGCTTTCTTTTGCTAAATGAACCTGGGGAATTAATTTCTTAAAACACTTGGTGTGTCATAATGAGGTTGAGGTTCGGTTGGCTAAAACTCCAGTATTTTTAATGAACTGTAGAGCACTAGCTGTGTGATTTCTATTTATTTATTTAAATGCTTGCATGTTTTAGAGTTTTTGCATGTGTTGTTGTAGTCTGCAATTTAAGCCACTGGTGGTACTCTATGAAGTCCCATTGATTGCCTCATTTTCTTGGTATGTTAGTTGCATCTATAAGCAGATGTGGATATTGTTTTTATTAACTGAGTTTAAGGAAAACTTATTATTTACAAAATTGCTGGGAAGAGTAAACAACATTTACACTATTTTGTGATCCTCAGTCAGATTTCCATGAAATGCACATTTTCTGAAACCAAAGCTTTTCTAATGACCTATTAAGTAATTGTGTAGTTCAACATTTAAAAGATGATGTATGAAAACCAAACCCTAATGAAGTGTGGTGAGCCAGCAAAAAGCAGGCGGGATCATGCACAGTGTTACTGGTCTTGCAGAACCACTGAATGAGCCTTTTATACCAGTTACAGATTTTACTCTCAAGCTTTAGTAATGGGCTGATGTTAGAAAAGTAAACTATGAGAGCAGCTGCTGCTCACTTTCCTACTTCAATCAGGTTGAAGTGAAAGTAGAAATGGTATTTCTCTTGTTTCAGTATTGAGATAGTAGATTTCTAACTGCATGAGCGCACTGTTTATATCAGTTGCAAGGATAAATTCACATAAGATAAGTATGAACTGATTGATCAGAACAATACTGGCAGTTTGGCAATGATGGTTCTATGTGCAATTACCTTTCATTTCCTAGTGAATTTTCAAGCTCCTATGTGAGACAGAGAGTATGGGTTCAAAGAAATGGAAAAAGAGAGCACATGTGCAAGTATGTATAATATCAGTGCCAATATGCCAGCAGTGAGCCTGAAGGAAGGCAGCCTCTCTGCTCCACCACTCACCCAGAAAGTTAGCAGAACAGTCAGTCAGCCAATTACCCAGCCAGCTATCTACATCCTCCAGTGCTAAAAGGCAAAGCACTTTGGTTTTGTTCTTTACTGACCTTTCTCTTTTGCATGTCAGCTATTTTGTGTGTTTTTTGTATGTTAAATTTGGGATTGCGTGAGCTTTATTTTCTGGCTTACTTGCTTGTATCTTCCTAATCATGTATTTATTTCATTTTTTATATTGCTTAAAACAAAGAATTCCTAGGTTTTAGTACTATTATACTTAAGTGTACCTATTTAATTTCCTCCTACCTAACTTTAAAGAAGACTTTATGCCATTAAATTGAATGTGACTTGCTTGCTTCTTACTTTTTCATCCTAACCACATCACAGAAAGGACTTCAGGGAACAGTGTAAGAAAGGATTGATGGAAACAGAATATGAGGCACTGCTGCAGGTCTTTATCCTTTGTCCCCTCTTTTCTCTCTTCTCTGCTCTCAGAGACAGAGGCAGTGGAAGTGATTTGAGCTTCCCATGCCTTGCACAGGAAGGTTACAGTTCTGCTAAGGAAAATATCCCTATGCATTCACCACCCCCTGATGATTTGGGCTGCCTGTTTCCAGATTGTTTGCAGGTAACCTTTAATTAGTGATTTTCATCATGAAATTGATTAAATGTTACCGGACCCAAAGAATTAGCTTTTTTTTTTTTTTTTTTTTTTATCCTAAAGAAACTTCTTTGGAGTCCAGTCTATTCTTGGTATAACATGATTTTCATCAGCATAAAGTACTTCATGAATCATTTGATCTGCATGATTTTTGCTTGGAATAATGCTCAGAAGTTCAGTTTCTACACATTTCTCATATTTTTGGATTATTTTCCCTTTTTTTAGATAATTTGAACCATTATAAATCTGACCCATTTTTGGCTTTCTGGTTGAAAGATGAGTATAGGTTGTAAATTTTTTTTTCAGGAAAAGCGATTTGATTTCCTGCACCACAGAACTCTTTCTAAATATGTTTTATGCCCCATTTTATGGCTGTTTGATAGAATTGTATATTGTATTTTCCTAGAATGGAATAGATGTTGTCATTAAAATAGTGTTGCCACTTCAGGCAAATGTAGCATTATAAAGATTATTTGTATAAAATTTTTGTTTGAAATCTTCTGAAATATGAACTTATTTCTCAAATGAAACACTTAAAAGGTTGAAAGTTTAATTTTGCAATTTTTTTTTTCTCTTGCTGTAAGCAGAAGTCTCTGCTTAGAGCTTAGTACAGATTTGTTCTAATTCTGTGTTTTTAATCTCTGGTGTGAATAGTTTCATCAGATCTTTTGGTTATTGCGTGGTTCATTTTAGGTTAAGCCAGGGGTTAACTTCTTACAGAGGTTTCTTAAAAAGCAGATGGGCTCCTTCTGAGGACAAATGTGCTTTGGCCAAGATTTAAAGAAATCATGCAAAATTGGGATTTGCATCCATTCCCCTCTCCTCCCTGAACACTTACGTTAAGATTTGAAATATTCAGACTTGAAATCTGGCAGAAATTTGTCGCTGTGTTTCAGATGGGGTCCTGCACAGTTCAGCAATCTGTTTCCTTCTGGCTGAGATGCAAGCTCTTAAACAATATACATCACATTTGTGGAAAGGTTATACTAAACAGTGCAATCAGTGATCTAACAAAGTGCACTTGGTGCATTATTTGTGTGTCTATCATATATAAACTGTGAAAATTCCCAGAAAAAGTCTTTATCACAGTGTCTTGCTGGATTCATGTGGATAAAGAAAGTGAGAGAAAGGAGTTCAAAGATATTTACAGGGCTCAGGAACATAATTAACGTGGTCCAAGTGAATGAAATCATGGATGGAAGAATTTTAACTGCATTCATTTGGGACTGAGTATGAGAATTCTGATTACCAGGTCTATGTTCATGATGATGGAGTTACAATATCAGTGGCTTAGTATGCCTAAAAGTGAGTATCTAAAAGATGTACAGTGAGCTACATATAAAACAATAAAATAGTTTCACTCAAAATGCTAATATCTTAGTGTCACTTTAAAAAAGGGTAATTTTGCAAAAGTAAAAAAAAACTTTGAATCTAGCCAATCAGGCAAAAAATAATTACTCTTAAAATTTATAAAAATGAGGACAAAAAGATAAAAAACAGAAAAAGAAAATAATGTTGTATGTCAGATCTTGGTCCTGTGAAATGACAAAAGTTTTTGTTTCAGTCCTGAATGACCTATCAGAGCTTAGCAATACAAGCATTAATTGTGAAAATAAGTATTTTATTCCAAGCAAGTCAGATTAGGTGATCTTAGCAGAATGATTGAAAAATACTATGCATTAGCTGAAAGCAAAAAAAAATTATAATTGGACTATAGAATTATTTGCCTTTTCATATTGATTTTACTTGTTAAAAGACTGCTAAGAAATAGTGTTTTAAAGGCTACCATGGCTGTAGGCTACAGAATGCCACCATTAGGAATCCAGACATTTTCCTTATGGTGGTGTATCAAATACCTGATACTGACAAGTATCAGATATCCTCCTTTCTTTTTCTCAGAAATTCAGCTGTCATAATGGGCATTGCTCTTACTGTTTCCAGAATGCTTCAGTATAGCTCTCAGCTTGATGGGCTTTGTGCATGTTAGATGTGGGCATGAGCATATCAATAAATTTTGTATAATCCTGTGGAATGCTTAATAATAGAATAGAATATAAAGCAAAGTAAGCTTACACTGAGTCAGAGTTTGAGGTGTATTATTGAACAAACTTAAATTGGTCCAATTTGCATTTTGCCTGTCTTCCCTGTTGCTGCTAAGTTGCATGCTTTTGGGACTGGTATTTATTGTGTATGGTCAATCTCAGTGTAGCTGTAGGACATTGTGAGCGTGGAGAATTTGTAGGCAGATTCATACTACCCATTATTAATCTCTAACTAAGCCTGACATGGCACAGATGTGGTCATTTGTTAACAAAATATTCTATCTTTCTGAGGCCCATAGTGAGATAATTATCTAAGGATATAGGGGGCTTTCTTGACAAGCAGTTCTGAGGAATGAAAGCCAAACAGAGAACACTAAATATTTTACTAATGAAGGGACAGTAGCTTTGGATTTATTATAATAAGCTTGACAGAGTTAGAAATGAATGTATAAGAAGACTGCCTATTTTGTCAGGGTTTGCAGAGCAATACCTTTTGAGCTTCTGATCTGCACTGAAGAGTCACAGCACTGAGCCAAGCAGCACATTAACCAATATGAGGGAACCGGGTGTGCTCAGCTGAACTAGAGATAGAGGTGATCTTTGTAGGTGGTGATATTAACACTTACAGCTCTCTGGCTGAGGTCCCTCCTTCTAAAAAATATTATTGGAAATGGTAAAAAAGAAGATAAATGTAGGAGAAGGAAAAATGGAGTATGAAATTAAATAAAAATCCACGTGGAGAAAGCAGGGTTGGAAAATTTCTGTTGGTACCTCAGTGGACATGAGTTGGGAAGATGCAAATACAGGACAGCTGTGACCAAGTGCTGGGATGGTGATGCTCGCACGGAGAAGGTGGAGAGTACTGAAGAGGTGCTGAAAAGGGAGGAAAAGTCATTGTTCTGACCTGCTCAAACCATCAGGCATGTGGTGTTACTTGAGCAGGGCTGGCTAGGCCTGGCTGAGGACACGGCTGGACCTGGGTTTAGGAGTATGTTTTGTGCTGCTTATCCTGGAATGGCTGGTGGATACTGCAGAGGGAGTCACGTGCTCCTCACTGTGAGGAGGAAGAAGGAATAATTCGCATTGCTTAAAAATAATGATTCAGATACACATTGCAGGGCGCTGTAGGGGGAAACTGGCAATGAGTGAATGGCCTTTGTATTGGAAAAAAATTGTTTAGGTGTATCTTGGGGGCAAAAAATCAAGCTAAGAACTGTAATTCCTCTGCAGGACAAAACTTACACAATTTGCTGCTTCATTGCAGAACATTTCTTTTGCACAGCCAAGCCAGAGGTATGTGCTACATACTGGTATATGTAACTCAGTCCTTCTGCAGTCTGGTACCAGCTTGGGCAGTTTGCTGAGGGTTTGCTGGTGGCTGCCTGTCTTCTGTATAAAATCTGTGATTTTTGCCAGGAAAAGGGAGAAATATGGGAACCCCTGGAAAGTCAAATGGGTCTTTCTGACCACAGGAGAAAATGAAAAGATCAGCAAAAATCTTTCACCTTTCCAGTGAAAATAAAGTAATAGAATGGGAGGTGCCAGCATCACCCAGTTTCTGAGATGTCCCCATTATGCCTGCCCTTAAAGAGGTGTCTCTACCTTTGAAATACAACAGCCTCTAGCAGATCTGGAGTGTAATCTGCATCAGAAAAACTGATCATAAAGGAAAAAATCTATTAATTTTTAAACAGCAAGTAGATCCTGCTGAAGCTGCGAGATCCTGGGCTGACCTACAGAAGTCCAAAGCTGAGTTTTCCATGTTAAGTTTCCAGCTTAATAGAAAGAGGGATCTTCTTTCCCTTCCCTAATAATTTTCTCAAGTTTTTGCCTTATTATCCTTTGTAGCTAAGGAGGCGTTCAAGGTGCTCCTCATCGACATCTTGCTGATTGTTAAAAAGGGACATGATTTCATTGCTTTTTGGGGCAAGAAAATTGAGAAATTCAGAAGTAGGTAAAGGGCAGTGGTTGTGAATATGAATTACTACAGAAATATTGATTTGGTTTTCATTTGTTCAGACCTTTCTTAGAATGACAGGCTTTTGCAGCAACTGTCCTTTGGTGTTTACAAAGGAGGTTTCTATCTCCTTTGAAAAGAAAGTCAGTTAAAAAAAGTAAAGTATCTTCTTTCTTTTTTTTTTGATTTTTTTTTTTTTTTTTGTTTCCTTTTTAAGAGTTCTGGCTATTGAACTGTAACACCGGCCACATGTGCATTAAAACTATAAAGTTCTTATGAATCTTTAATGAGTAAATGTTCATGTGCGTACAAAGTAGATGGTTTCAACAGAGGCACCTCAGTCACTTTTAATTTTGTTCCCTCACCATCCCCCAAATACCTCAAGGGCTCCGTTCTGCATTCCTTACACATTTTGCTTGCTCCGGAAAGACTCACATTCACATTAATTGAAAGATCATCACCTCCTTCCTCCCCCCCAAACCCACATAACAAAACCAAAATTCTATTGCAAAATCATTTTGATCTCAGAAAAGAGGATGATGGTTTTTTTTTTTCCTTGATTATTTTCAGAAGTTTTCAGTATGGGCTGGGGAACGGAATTATTACAACTGCAGAGAGGGAAACCTTTTGGAAGTGTTCCTGTGCTGTGTTGTGTGGAACTGGGCAGCAATGTTATTGCTTTCCATTGGAGTTGGTGCTGTGCTTCGGGCAGGGGGAGTGAGGCCAGTCTCAGAGCAGGCAGGAGGAGCTGCTTGGGTCTCATCCTCAGAACCCAGTGGCTTGGCAGACGAGGACCTGTTGGCTCTGTGTGAGACTCCATGTAGCAGCCACCTCGTGTTGATGCACTGTTGGAAATCGTAAAGGTCAATGCCATTAAAAATGGTGTGTGAGTGAAATGCTTATCTTGCAGGAGAATCTCAAAACCTGCTAAACGTGGCTTAGTTATAAGTTCAGTAAAATACTGATGAATGGTTTAGCCTTGCTTTCAGAAGTATGGGGTGATGTCAGTCAATAACCATAGCACTATAAAAGTCCCATCCTTTCTATTAATTGGCTTTCTCAGGAAGGTTGTCCTTGCTTCCTTGTCTACATTTTGAAAAGTTACTCACCTTAAATTATGTTTCTGCTTTTAAGAAAAGGAAACTGAATAGAGGAATTAATGTTTTGAAATGGAACAAGAAACGTGTTTTAGATGGTGGGGGTTTTTTTGTCCTAAGTAAGGCTCTGCAGCAATAAACCTAGTAGAGTTTGTGAAGATGGAGATATAATATAATAGAATGTAAAAAAAAGCCACCACACTTACGCTTTTTTTTAACACCAGAGGGGACAAGAAATGGTTGTTTCACAAATAAGTTGTTTGTCAAAGTAAACTGTGAATTATTCCCAGTGTCTCAAAAGGAGCCTTGACAATTGAATCACTCCTCTACCACTATTTTTTATATCAGATTCAGAAATTTGAGGCCAGCTGTATACAGATTCAAACTGAAGTGTTTTAGGAGGAAATACAGCACTAGGAGTAATACAGCTTATGAACACGCTGGGTTTACAGGTCTACTATTTCTGGTGCAGCAGATATCTATTGAATGATAATGGGGGAAGCAGGCCAGCTTTGTTATTGTGACTGTGGAATGGGGAGATCTGCAGCCTGACCCTGTCTGCAGGGACCCATCTCAGCAGTCAGGACACTAGGGGTGGGGTGCTTGTGCCTGTGGGAGGTAATTTGGCACCTTGGCTTTAAAAGGGTGGGCATTGGCCAAGTAACAACCTTTGTTCCTTTATATATATGCTTGCCTCTGATCATATTATATGCTCTTTGGTATCCTGCAAATGCATCATTGAGTAACACTTAGAATCTGGGACACAGGGAGGCTGGATGTGGAACAGGATTGTGTGTCCTTGTGGAATTATGATTAGGTGACATCCAAAAAATGCTCTCAGGAGGCTGCCCCGAGTTTCTATTGATCTTCCAGGGATTATTTTGGTTCTTGCTGCAATCTGAAAGCCAGGAAATATAAAGACATGAAATTTCATTTGCCCCCAAGGTGCCACTTAGCTGCATCTTTGGACCATCTTTTCCCCTAGTCATGTCATGTACAGTACCACAGTGTTGAGGGATGAGATAATTTAATTTCCTTATAAATTTTTTTTATTAAATTTATGTAAAACTAGAATAGATAAGACCTGGATTGACTATGACTTAAAGAAATCAGTACTTTGCATGAAGTCCCAGGATTTAAAAGAGGATAAACATGGACCTTAACATGTCCCAGTGCTGGCCATGGAGGAACAGCATGACACCACAAAGTAACGTATCGTGCCAGCTGGGAGTGCTGGCAGATAACTTCATTCACTCATCAAATTGTAACTGAGGCTAATCGTGGAAAAACCACCAGGCCATGCAGCTGCTGCTGTCTGTGGAAATTTGTCATATGTCAGTAGGTTGCCTTTTAACTATTTTGAAATGCCAGAGTTCAGCATGTCACAAACTCTCTCAACTGTTTTGTGCCAGTTTGTATGCAATGTTTTACAATCCATTGGAATATAACTCGGAATTCAAGAGAGATTTAATATTCCACATAGTCCTCCGCAAAGGTCTGAGAAAGGTGGTTTGTTTTTTTTTTTAACAAAACTTCTTCATTTTCTTTTGCTAGTGTATACTTGGCCACCCAGAAGATAAAGTCCATCCTGTATAAGTAATAAAAGTAGCTTCACTTAGAGTTTTAAGGGTTTTTGAGGGAAATATTTATTTTTGTTGCTATGCTAGGCAGAAGGTTTTTGCCCAGTGTCCTGTTTTTCTCACATCATCAAATGTTTAATGTACAGAGCTGTTTGCAATAGAAATATAAAGCTTGTGAAATCCTTCATTGTCGCATGCTAAGGTTGTAATTCTAAATATTTTCAGCTTAGTGGGTGGCTTTATATCCAGTTTTGGTTTTTTGTTACTTATGAGCCACACAGCTTTGCTGGTATTAACTGGCATGATACTGAACACTTGCATTGCCTTGGCAAAAAGGCATTTGAATGATTAACTGGCCAAGATGGTTTCTCATCTCTGTATATGCTCTATTGTAGTGCATTTTTAGAAGGTGAAAATTTTTTAAAACACCCTATCTTAAGAATGAATTAGCTTTGGATTTTTTTTTTTTCTTTTAAAGTGTTGTGGTGGTGCTCTGAATTCAAGGCAACAAAATCAGGAATTTGTGAACCACTGTAACAGGAAGTTACATGTTTTCCCATTCAAGCAGCTGTTTAACTGTTCAAAACATTGCAATCAAACACATCTTTAAAAGTTAATTGTATAAGTTTTGATTATATCAGCTCTAAAGCTGCCTGGCTGCAGCTTTCAGGTACACATCTAGTAAAGTAATGTAAAATTATTAATAGCATTCTTTGTATAAATGATAGAGGATGTAATATATAAAATGGAATATGTTAATATTTTCTAACAAGGTCTGTAAATACCTATGAGGCTATGGTTTTATAGATAAAATACACCAGCCCACCATTTCCCTTTCGCCTACTGTTTCCCTTTCCCTGGTTTCCCGACAGAAGCAAGATTTCCATTGACAAAGACTTCTGCTCATTATAAACTTGCAAATACAATTCCCAGAAATACATACGCCTAAAGTGTTATCATTGGGCTAATTTTTTTTTCTGTTTAGCATTTTCTCACAAGGAAATTCACCAGTCATAATGCAATAAAAATCCCTTTGTTTGCACTCATGGGTCAATTTATAGCAGACATTAGGAGAGATGTTCACTTGCAAGCAAAACCAACCTCCTGCAAAATATTCTGAGTGATGGAAGCAGCTGTGTGCTACTCAGGCAGGAATGCATTGTTTAAGTGAGGAATTTTAAATTAGTCCTAGTCAGCTATATGTACAGACCCATAAAAGAATGTAATTGGAGAAGCACGGGGGAAGAGAGGGTGTGGCAAAGTGTGTGCCACCTTTGTGCTCCCTGCCACTCTCTTTATCCCTCACTTCTGATTGAAGTCCCAGGGGAGAAAAAGTCAAAGCTTTTGCAACTTGAAAACAAGAAAAATCTGCTGGTATTACTTCACATAATAGTGTGATTACCACTTTGGATAGATTTTGCACTACACAATCCTATGTTGTTTTACTGGTCAAATTTAATTTGGAAGTAATGGAAAAGATTCTGTCCTAAATTAGGAGAGGGAAAAAGGGAAAGTCTCTTCACAGAACCTCAGACCCGAACAAGTGTGTGTCTGTTTTCCTGTAGTAATCAATGGGGTGATGAATGTAATGCAGATTCAGTTTTAGTTAAAGTTGCTGAAAGATTCTTCTACTCCAGCCATAGTCAAACCACAGGAAAGCATTATTTACTGAAGCAATGTATGTCATCTGTTCTTTTGCTGATTTTGTTTTGTTGCAGCCAGCTCTCCTAGCATCATGTATTCCAAATCAGATGTGTAGTTGCCATGTTAACAATTAAAAGTTTGTCCTTTACTGTTCTTCTGCTCGATCTTTAAAGAAAACTAAACTTCTGGCATTAATAAGGACTGCTGTAATGCCAGCTTTATTCTAACTGTTCTATTTTGCTGCTAAATATAGGTATTCCTTATTAATTCCCTTGGGGAACGTTCCTCTGTTGATGCACTATAGAACATTGTGGCATTCACATTAATTTTCATTGGTATTAATGATGTCAATCTCAAAGAATACTTCCCATGTATAATTGGAAAGTTTATTGAGATAACCCTGCTTATGTAAGTTAATATATCATTAATAGTATTTTATGTGGGAAAACAGATTGAATTTTATGCTCATTTCCTCAATTTATGAAATCTGTCATGTTACCTTGCAACTGGAGGGGGAACCTCCCACCTCCTATTCCTTAAAGAAATAACTCTTCTGTGTCAGTGTACTTGCATCCCTTGAGAAAGTTGTATCTTAAAAAATAAAGTAATTTTAAGGAAAAGGATTTGTGTTTTTCAAAAGCCTACATGGGGAAAAAAAGACACCACGTTTTGGTTTAAGGTAGGTTCCCCACTTCTGTAAGGGAACAGTGTAGCAATCACCCTGTTCAGTGGGCTGGTGTCTTCTCTGTAATGGAAATTCCTACTTTTAACATAAAAGATATATTCTGCTTCCTGGATTTCCAGTATTTCCAGAAAATACTACTTCAAAGTAAATGCACACAGGGATGAGTACAATACTGAACACAGGCTCTTCTGAAAACCGGTGTCCTGGCAAGGATGTTACAAGGACAATCCAATCCAACTCTATGGAATTGGAGTTCTTTGTATGAACTATGCATTATCTCACTTACTAACTAAAATTTCCTATCACGTAGGCTGTGCTGTCCCCTTTGCCCTGGGCTAGAGACTGCACTGGATTTGATGAGCCGTGGAGGCCAGATGGATATTTACAGGAGAGGGGTGGGATGTGGCAGCCTATTCAAACTCATCTTTTCTTAGAGATGATTTTGCTTGATAGCAAATCTTTCCATTCTAGGGAATGTTTGCCCAGGAAATCTTCCTGTGAGACCAAGCCACGGTTTGCTCTTAAAATATTTGACATATTCTCTTTTTCATATGGAAAGGAATTCTTGGTGTTATCCAAAAATGTATGTGAACTTTGGCATATTTTACGGCCCATGAGCTGATATACAGCATTGTAAGTATAAAAAAATACAGGAGTATCCTGTATTTCTTGAAATGTTTCAGCTGATGAAGGTGACATCATAGTTAGTCTTGATTACTCATGATGGTTTCAATATATTTTTTTCTCTGTTGACCCAAATGGAAGAAAAGCAAGTAGGTTACTAGTTAAGGTAACAGGATTTTCTCTGTGGTGTGCATGCACAGTGGTAAAGCAGTGGAGATGCATATTTAACGAGTCCATTGAAAAGCTCGTGTTGAAACATGCTCTTGAGAACAGATTTCTTTAAAAAAAAGTAATTGCATTCATATAAAAGATGGGAATTTTGAAGGAATTGAGTTAGAGATGGGGCCTCTGAGTTGCTTTAGATGGTGTGATTTATTTTTTTATCTTCTACATAGACAGGAAGGGTGAGTTTGGCTCACATCTTCACCACATGGCTCAGAAGGTCACAAGACTTCTAGTTACAAGACTTTTTAAGGGTTTATTAACCAATAAAACACTGCTAACAAAGATATTTATCCTTTTGACCTAATCCTTAAATATTTTGTCTTATGGACTTACGCTACAGTGTAAGCTTTCTTAGCCAATCATGTTATGACACACAAAATTAGCATTTTAAAAGTAGAGGAAGACAATGCAATGGTCAGATTATGTGGTCTGTTATATAGTCATTATTGCTTTTATGAGTTTAAACAATGCCAACATACAAAATAAAGATGTGATTTGTGGCTTTTCCCCATCCAATATGTAAAGTTCAGCTGGTATTTTGTTTCATGCAAGTTGATATATAGTACAGTTGTATTGCATTTAGTGTAGCTTTATCCATTTTTATATCAAATACCATTGCCCCAGGTGCCATAACTGGGGGTTGGACAGCTGTACGGAAAACTTCAGAAGTGACCAGAGGCTCAGTGAGTACTTTGGAAAAGATGAACTACTAGGGCAACATTGCATGGCTCTGTAATTTTTTTCTGGTAGGGAAGAATATGGACTAGATGGGCATGTGCTTTGTTTTTGGTCTGTGTATGTGCAGCAGGTGCAATGGGCCAGGTTTCTGCACACAGACTGACCTCTGTGCAGGGCTCAGCGTGTCCCTGCAGGGTCAGCTCCCTCAGGTGCCAGAACCTTTGTGACAAAATAATATTCTAGACAATTACAAGGTCAGGCTGAAATAAATGATGTGTTTCTTCTCTTTTTTTTCCTCTTCTCTCATCTTTATGAAATTTTCAACAGCGGTTTGTAATCCCTGATTAGCCAGGAAAAAAAAATTATAGAAGTAGACCTTCAATACAATGCTCAATGTGTCAATACACCTCATCTATGTGCGTTGAGGACAGCTATCGCTGAGCCTGAAACAGAGCTATAAATTTATTCTGGAGCTAAACTCTTTTAAGAGATTGAAATATTTTATTTTTTTGCCATTCACTAGCTCTAATCTTATTGAGGTGTTGTAGATGCCAGGTTTTCCATTGTGTCAGGAAACTGTGTACTTGTGGGTTGTTAAAGTAAAGAAGAAAAACTGTGTGGGAAATAATTCTTGATAGTATGTAATATGGAAAGTATTACAAAAGTGCTATTAGACTGATTTGTGCTTCCTGACCTTTATACAACTTTGTATCCCGTTTCCTGGTAGTGACAGATATGAATTCATTATGCTCTATGGTAATATAGAATATTTCAGGCTTTATAATTGTCATCTTTTGACTGTGGTTCAGACTTAGTGCATGTCACTGATTTAACTCATTTAAAGTTGACAACCTGATGCTAGCTGGGTAATGCTTATTTACCTTCTCCTCTTAAACCATTTTCTACTTAGAAAACTCTTCCTTCACTTCCAGCCCACTCCTCTTTTGGGAAATTTGGATTCAACTCCTTTCACTATAGATAATCATTTTATGCCTGCACATTTTCAGACAAACTGAAGGGCAACTGCTACTTTCCCTATATGGATGCAGCCTTTCAATTGAGATTGTGATATTTTCTGTATCTTGGCTTTAATAACTTCCAGCATGTTGGTTTTCAGATAATATGCGGAACTACACAGCCCAGTGGTTCATGCAACATGCTTTGTGTTTCTTCCTTTTTAAAAACTTGACTAAACAGTAGCTTCCCTACCACTGTGATTTTCATCTGTACTATACATTTTAGTTTTAAAATTTGCCTTTGGTTTTTCTAAAGTAAAAAATTAATAGTATTTGAAATTTTTTCCTCCCGTGAATACAGCAGACATGGAAAAGGTCAAGGGCAGTGTTGTTTTTTGCACTGAATGCCAGATGTGTCATGGCTTGTCTAAGTCATGTTCAGCCACATCAGAATGGGATTTAATGGAGAAACCTTTGCCACTGTTTTATTTTGATTAATAAATAGTTGTAGTACAATCCTGGATGTCTCAACATTGTGCATGGTGGCTGTTAAGAATACCAGTGAAGTATTAATTTTCTACTATGTAAAATGATAATTTTCAATGAGAAAATGGCATACAAAAATCATTCTACTATGTAAATGTACACTAATATAGAAAATTCTTGAGTCCACAAACAAGCTGAGAAACACCATGGAGTTAGGAAACAGAAGTGACATTTGTAAATATCTGTGAATAAGGTGATAGATCTGTGTCACAACATCTGTGACAACAGCAGACATTGCTTTAGTCTGCCATATATCCACTCTATTGCCTATTAGGTTTTGCATTTAACTTTGTACTAATCTAAATGTATTTATAAAAATTATTTAGCTTAAGTGTTTTATAAATTATGAATCACTATTTATTAGTTTTATTAATAAACTAATATTTTGATACATGTGATTGGATCATGTTGAGAAAGAAAGAAAGAGAAGCCAAACAAACTGTGTTGACTGTGACTGATAGTAATGCCTAAAGGTAGCAATTAATTTGGAATCCAGCTAATGTGATTAAGGCATGAAAATGCTTTCAAATTATCTTTTCTGCTAAGTAATAGGCATGGCCTGATTAAATAAAAAGAAGTGAGAACATCTGTAAAAATTTCAGAGGTCTGCGGGGTGTAACTCTCTCTATTATGTGAGCCTACAAAAATGCCTGGAACCACAATACTTTGAATGCTTTTGGTACTTTTTAGTAGTGTTACTGTGAAAACACCCGCTAACTAGTCAATAAATACATGTCAAGCTTGCTATGTAAATTTTCAGTTTTCCATTGTAGAATAGCCTGGTTGGCTCTTTCAAATTAAGTAAAATTGAGAAGATGTGCATAATGTGCCATTCTATTTGGTAAGTATGGACTTGTTTTAGACAGTTGGTTCTTGAAAATGATGTGCAGCACTTAGATGTGCTGCACTATTGTGTATCATTCTAGAAAAGAGCTCCAAGCCTTAGATTGTGCCTCCCTAGGCAGAGCCACTACAGGGACCAGCTGTGTAAATCACTTTCTGGTCCTGATATGGTCCCAGTCTGCAGCTTGCTAAGGTTTTGGGCACAGCAGAATTACTGTTTATAGGTGCATGATTTAAAATTGCTCAGCTCGTAGAGATGAGATGTTGCCAATGAAAACATTTCAATTTAATAGCTTCTTGTCAATCAGTATTTAACCTTTAGTCTCTCCTAACTAGCCTAAATTCTGAATCTGTTTTGATGTTACTGGTGGGTTTAAGCAGAACAATTCTGCTACTTTCACTATTTACAAGATACTCAGATATGTGCAAGTGTATATCTGGTTTGTGCTCATGGTGGTCAGGTCTGAGTGGAAGCAGCACAGAAAAGGCAATCACAAAGCTCTGTGTGCTAAAACAAAAAGTGCTGGCTTTCTTTTGGTCTCTGGCTGAGTGAAAGTGTAGAAGGCTCTTCAGAGGGCAGTGTGGTGAGGAGCACAGAGGATGCCATCCAAAGAGATTATTGATTAAAGTAGAAATAGGTTGAGCCCCCTTTTCTCTCATGGCTGGCTGGAAAGAAACAATGAATGTTGCCTTTTCTGCCAGCAGGTTTATTTTAATAGGATCAATTTTGTCAATGTGAAATTGAATTCAGTTGCTGATGACAGTCTTTTACTCTCAGCTGAAAGCCCATAAATGGCTATCAAAGACAGCAACACAAAATTTAGATAATTTCTGCTGCTCTGCTATTATGATAAAGTATTTATAATTGATCATATTTTCTATATGTTTTTATATAAATATATTATTATTCAGTCTTTTAAAAATCATTATAAATACTTGGAAAATAAAAGGTCATGTTGTCCCTTCATAGCTGTTTAATTAATTGGCCTCTAGCAGTTCATTCCCTAGACACTGCTGCTGCATGACTGAGGCACTACTCCTTCCAGTAAAACATCTGAATTAAACAAAGCTCATTTGCTGCCCTGCAATTACTGTGATGAACCTATTTGCTTCTTTTTCTATGTCACAGTGATAATTGTTACAGGCCTGTTGTATAAATACTTCATATTACAGATTTTTAAAATAGAGGAGCAAGTCTCTGTACAAAAATAATGAACAGTGGTTTTAGGAACAAAGAGAAAAGTACAGTTCAAGGGAATTCATGAAGGCAGAGTTGCTGTGCTGGGGTCTCTGGTTGCTTTTCTTTCCTCTTCATGTATTGTATTAGGTAAGGGCTGTGTTTTCCCAAGCCATGTATGGGTTTGGTAGGTACAAGCATCAACACTGAGATGTTAATTCAAGGACTTTCCTACCCTACCAATGTGTCTGTCTGTTACAAGTGAGATACAGAAACTTTTTGGTTTTGTGAGATTCGTTTGAACAGATGAATTTAAAGAGGTTCTTGGAGGAGGAAGGAAAAAAAAGAGAAATTGAAACCCTTGTTATACATCATGTGTTTATAGTTTCTGTGCCTACATGCCTAAAATCTTGTATTTTTGATGATTTTTATATTGCATAAATATGCAACTTAGTTGAGAGTATCCATTAAATATTTTGCAATAGTGCCTTAACTGATGGAGAAACACAAATTACCTCCTTGCTGAGTTAGGCTAGTTAGCTGTTTCTCATCTTGAGAAAGTGTCCGTTTTTATAATTGCATTTAGATTTATATATTTTTAGGTTTAATTTATAAATATATATATATACACACAGTGATGCTGCTTCCTTATTTGTGTTGGATATGGGGATATGGTTTGGATATATCTAGCAAGTTTTTGCTTATATTTTCAATTTTGTATTAACCAGCAAAGTAGAGCTAGTTTTAATGCTAGTTTCAGCTTTCTGCAATGAAATCTTTTCAACTTACAAAAAAAAACCCCAAAAAATACCCAACCAAATTAAAAATGCTAATAACTTCCTTTAATGACTTAAAAAGAAAGCCTGGGAAAGAGAAGGCTCTGGAGAGTTCTTAGAGGATCTTACAGTACCTAAAGGGGCATGCAAGAAAGCTGGAGAGGGAATTCTTACAAGGGCAGGTAGTGATAGAATGTAGGAAAATTATTTTAAACTTAAAGAGGGTAGGTTATATAAAGGGAGGGAATTCTTCATTATGTGTCTGGAGAAGCACTGGCAGAAGTTGCCCAGAGAAATTGTGGATGCTTCATCCCTGAAAGCATTCAAGGCCAGGTTGGCTGGGGCTTTGAGCAACCTGGTCTAGTGATGCTCTTGGCAGGGTGGTTAGAATGAGATGATCTTTAGGGTCTCTTACAACTCAAACCATTCTTTGAAATATAGATTTATATTGATGAAATACAGAGCTGTTGAGCCAGTTGGTGGAGAATCTGCTTTAAGATAAATGTGCTTGTCACGTACTTGGCAATATAAAAAGGCAGTTAAATATTAACAATTATTTCCTAGCTTTTTTTTCTCTGGTTTTAGAGATACTCTTTTGTAAAACTTATAAACTTAAGAGTTCAGTTTGTGCAAGTCAGGAAATGCTGTTGAATACATCACAAATATAGGTGTGACTTATTTTTACTTTGATGAAGAGTTGCTTAATTCTGGAGTGAATAACTTCTATGTCAGTGATCTAGGAAGTCAATGAGGAGGATAACAAATACCTGGCTCAGGAGGATATTTGGAATGTTGGTGACAAATGAGATCTTGCATATTGGAAATAGGTGTCAGTTTCCTAAATGAGAATAAGAGTGCGTCACTGCCTCCATCTTTCCTTTGGAAAAAGCTGTGCATTAAAGGCCACAAATGGAGGAAGTACCTTTTCTGTATGAAGGAAGATTTGTCTTAATAGTAAATAGCATTATTTCTAAATAATCAAAGTTTTTGTACTCTGTACAAGCAGACTTTTGAGGAATCTTGTACAGATTGTGAGTACCAACCAATTTGAATATTTCATCATTTTCACTGTGATTGAAATCTGAAAGTGCTTGTCATCCAAATATGTCAACACCTTGTGTCTGGTTTGTTAGTGTCAAACTACTGGGTCAAATTTAGGTCACTGTTTTTGGTAGTCCTTGCCAGTAGGTTGCAAAAAATGCCTTCAAAGGACTGATAAAGCCTCTCTTATCTGTGAACCTGGTACCTGAGAGCTGGAGAAGCTCCTTTTGCAGCTTCATGTTAATGGGAGGTCTCAAAAATGCTGATGGCCATTTTGGTGGGACAATGTAGCTTCCACCTGCTTCGGCTGCTGCTGCTCTTCTGACCTCCCAGGACGCGTGTCAAAAGTCAGAGCAGCGCCGCATTGCATCACCCTGCTGGGTCCCACGGCGTCAGCACTCTGCCTGGGTGATGCCCCTGTCAGGCCACGCTGCTGTCTCCTCCCAGGGCTACACGACGATGAAATCCCCATGGTGTGCCCAGCTCGTGGGACAGAGCCTGAGAGAGATGTCACACTGTTCCTCAGAAGCGTTTATTGTGAGTTTCCGCTGCTGGCCGCAGTTGGCTGCAGGACTCTTGGCTGGGTGGCCTCTCAGTCTGGTCTGGTAGTTCTTGTGCTTCTAATGTGTAGGAGGCCAAAGAGCTCGCTCGAGACTCTGGCTGCAGCCACGCTTTTAAAGCCTCAGCATTTGCCTTCGTAGATCAAACCCACAAGGTCCTGAAAAAGCAGCAGGACGCTTGCTGGCAAATCTAATAATATCTTTCAGAAAACTGTGTCCAGCATGCCAAATGCTATAAATATGCTGTAAATACGAGGTTCCAACTCCTCTGTCCTTTTCTCTTGGCTTTTCAAATGTCACTGTTGCTCATGAAGAGAGTGAAAATGAATGACAACACAATGAGACAAATTGCAGTTCTAGAGGAACACACTCATCTGGGACCAGGAGGCAGAATTTTCAAAATAGAAATATAGACAAATGATCTCTAATGAAAAAATTATGTAAAGATAATACTTTCACTTTAGAATTTTCTGTTTTCCATGAGGGGTTGGATTTTTTCATTTTTTTTAATGGGGAACTGCCCAATTCTCACATTTTGTTCAGTGTTTTAAATGCAGTTGAAAGTTTATGCCTGACCCAGTTCATAGAAAACTCATGCATCAATAATGTGGGATTTTCATGCGCTTGGAAGAATGCATTCTATGTGCTTCCAACAGAAAGCAGTCTCTTTAGTATGTACAATATGTTCATTAAATACCTTTCCCTGTTTATACAAGTGCTCATATCTCCATTATTCATTCAAGCAGAAACTAATACAAAATGTGGCACATCTGCTGTAGCATGTAAAAGTAACTATAGAAAAGGAAAAGATTTTTCCTTAGGAGGAGGTCATTCTGCTCACTTAAGAGGAATTCTGCTGCATGTTTTTTTTCCATAGCTGGAATGTCATCTAATTTCTGATGGATATCAGGTGACATTAGAGTCCTACATTTGTTTTAAAAACAGGGAGAGGGGTATTTTCTCTAATTCAAAGCTGAAAATTTTTGTGTTAATGCATTGGTGCTGCTTTCAGTGGGAGGGGTGGCTGGAACTCAGGGGCTTTCTGGGGCTCAGTGCTGTACCCTTACTAAGGCACTTGGCAGTGTTTTCTGTTGAACCAGGCAGTGTTTATTTTATACTTGCAAAAATGAACAGTTGTGAGAATTAAAACTGACCAAGGCATTTGCCTGGATCCAAATGATTGCTCCATATTGTGCAACGATGGCCGTTCCCTGTCACAAGACATCTGCTTGCTGGGCTCTCAGCCGCTCTCCGTCTCTCCTATTTCCTTCAAAACCACTAAGAAACTGATTTATTTTATTAGTGTTGTATGAGAAAATAATACCAAGCCTCCAGTTTTCATGAAATTGAAATGTTTTCTGCACTTCCTGTTATTACAATATTGGTTATCACTACTGAGAAGAGTTTCCCTAATACAGTGTCCACCCAGATATGCTTTTTATTAAAGTAATGACGTCTGGTTTCAAACTCACAGAAACACTGGTGTATAATTTTGCAGATACTGTTTTAAGGTTTGAGAAGGAGGACTTGATCTTTCTGCATACTTAGAAAGATGGCTGCATTTTAGAGGCATGCTTCTCCATCCTGGTTTTACGAGGTAGCACCTTGGTCTCTGTGTGCTGGAGAGACCTGAAAAGATCTGAGTGATTTGGAAATTGAGGCTGGCTCCTTGATACTGGGCAAAGTGTTATAATTCCCAGGATATACAATTTCCAGAGAGGGCACTGGATACCAAAGGATGCAGGGATCATGTACAAGTAAGTGTATGTGCAATCTCTCACCAAAGGGCACCTGTGCTTGTTAAAGATTATTTGCTGCAGGTATAGGGCAGTGCAGGAGCCTTCTTGCTGGAGTAGACAGTTCTTTGCATTAACTCATGCTGCAGCAATTGCTGCAGGCATTTAGATAAACCAGTAAAGCCTTGCAGGGTCTTTGAGCCATGATTTATTATTTTCTTTTTGGGGGATATAGTTAGGTAAATTGAGAAACTCATTGTGTAAATGCAGCTTTAAAATAACACTCTGCTTTGCCATTCCATTATGTATATCTGCTGTCAACAGTTTATTTTTTTTAATGGGAGTTTCTGAAAAGTTTTTGGAAGTTTTCTAAATCCTGATACTTTAATGGAGACTGCAGATGAAATATAATCCTCATCTATTCATAACCAGTCAAAAATAAACAATTTTTTCAAGCCATTAGAACATACAGAGGAAAAGTTCATGAACCAATCATTTGGGGCTTTTGGCAGACCATACGGAACTTTTCTAACAGCTATTTATAAGGTCCTAATGTGTTTATTTTCACAATAAATCTGACTTATTGCTGAATGTGTTGGTTTCATAGTAAAATAAACACTGAAGATTACAAACACATCCTTTTGTGAAGTCTTCTGAAAGTCCAAGGCTTAATTTAATAAACGTGATATTCTTTATATTGGTTGGGAATGAGTGCCGACTCTGAGGAAAAAAAAAAGGAAGGAATAAAAGAGCAGCCCAAACCCTTGCTTTAAATTACAAAATCAATTGTCATCAAGTTTACATTATAGCTGAGCCATTTGACATGTAAAAAGTATTAATAATTGATAGGTTGATAAAAACTAAGAACGAGCAAAAGAGGGAAGAGTTGTGCTTCAGTGCTGTTGTTGAAGGGCTGAGTGGAAAAATACTGTCTAAATACACAAACTTAATTTACAGATTGTTTAAATTTGCTTAGCTTAATTCCCTAAATTAGTAACAAAGTTACACGTAGTTAGGCTGCTTTAAAATGCTCTGAAAGTATTTGCATTGTGGCTTTTACTGGTTTAATTAGAAGAACGAATGTCATCATGCTGTAAATCAAAGTATATGTGTGATTTCTCCAGTATTTTGCCCCTTGCCAGTACCTGAGGTGAGCATCCTACTCCACTAAAGTTAGTGGCTCTGTTACCCATGTTGTTAAGTCATATTTTAGCTCAGATATATAGTAAAATTATCAAATCTTCAGAAAAGAATAATCAGTCATCAAAAACCTTTCTTTTCTTATAATGTGCCTTCAGAAACGCTGCCTGATATGTATGTGAACATCCTCATGAGGCATATAATTCCTGGTTATTTTAGAGAATCTTACTAAGCTCTTGACCTCAGTGATGCGTTTCAGTAATGACACTGTAGGTTAATTGCACATTGTGTTAGAAGACTTCCTTCCATCAGCTTTGAATGTGTTGCTTTTGTGCTTCATTAGATATTCCCATGTTCTTGTGAGATGAAAATGTGTCGCTGCCAAACCATCAAGTACACTTCTGTGCTGGTTTCATTATTTGTTTGTCACTAAATGAACTTTATCTTTTCTTCATCATGAAGTCCCTTCAGACTTCAACCAAATGCTTTAGGTTCCACATAATGCAAAGCTGCTTTATCTAAGTTTTATTGTGTTTCATGTGTGTCCAGTTGCAAGGGTGGGAATTGAACTTGGCTGTGATTTGGTGTAATGCTGAGCATCCAGTGTCAGACCACTTTATGTAACGTAGCATTGTTTCAATATATCATTTATTTTCAAAAGAACTTGAATCATGGCTATAGAATGTGCTTTATGTGCATGCTTTGTTCTCAGATAGAAGCCTGCAGGATCTCAAACAATTAAAAAGAAGTTGTCATTCCAGTTGCTGAAATGCTAGTGCTTTGGGGATGGTTTGGGAACAGCTCCAAGGGACATGCCTGGGAGGGTGGACCTGGATAGCAGATTGTTTTTAAGAAAACATCCTTCTTCTGAGTGATTTTATGTAAAAGAAGAAAGAAACCATTGAAATCCATTAAAAATACTTTGTATTTTTTGAAATGGTTTTTAAAGCTTAGGAAAAAATGGGCCAGCTGGACTAAGGATCTTCACACACTGCACAGTAGTTATCTGTTTTCTGGGTGACACAGTGGACATTTATAAATCCCAGAAATGCTGGTCTATGCCAGGTTTGGGTTGTTGAGTTTTTGTTTTGGTGGGGCTTTTTCAGCAATGGGACAGCCTTTTTCTGCTGCTCAGAAAGCTGCAGATTTCTGATATTTCCATCAGGAATTACTGTCCTGTAGAGCTTTCATGAATATTTTGTCTTCCCAGTGAATTATTTAAGCTGTGTTTGATTAGTTCAAAAGAAAAAATGTTTATAACAATAAACATGGTCATCACATTCCCCATTTTTCTGAAAGTAATTAAGACTCTTACTGGCATGAGTTCATACTGTGGTAGCCTATAAATCTTGTGCAGGTCCTTAACACTGGTGTCACATATACATTGGTTAAGTCAGAATGAACAGATTAGTTGGGAAGGAGGTTTTTGGTGTAATTAGTATCATGAAGAGACTGTGCCCAGAGAAATGCTCACAGTTTATAGAATTAGCTTAAAATGAACTCCAACATCAGAGCAATCTGGGACACTTTCATTTATGAAAATCATGTTTTATTTAAGTTTTGTTTCAACTTCTACTTTGTATTTCTGTTGTGTTTGAAATAGTTGTAAGACAAGAATTTCTTTGACTTCATTCTGGTCTCTCAGAGGTCAGTGACAAAACTTGGATGAATTTTATTCTGATCTCTTTAGGGCAGGGAACATAACATCTGTGGCTGATCCTGCAAATGATTGTATATGGGTGAGCTTATGACCTGTCATTCTATATATATCCAGAATAGGAAAAAATGTGTTTGCATAGCACAAAAGAGCTCCAGCCTTGACTGGGGCCTTCTGGAGTTTTCTGTTTTTTGGGTTTTGTATTTTCTTTTGTTATTGTTGTTGTTCTTGGAAACAAGACATTCAGCCAAAAATATACAAAAGTACAAGAATACTTTTAGTTCTAGTTGCTGCAATCCTGCATATCAGCTTCTGCATTTTATTTAATATGTAAATGGCCAGATTTATTGGAATGTAGCAGTACTTGGTCATGGCTAGTGCTTCTACAGCCCTGTGGTTCTAGATAGTTAACATGTACTGTACTACCCCAGCCTGTTAGTGAATCAAGAGTAACAACTTACTCTAAATGTTCACCAAGTTTCTAGATGAATTGCAGTACTAGAACTTCTGACAAACTCCAGCATTGAAGATACAATCAAATTACAAAAGTGGCAAATCAATCACCCATACAAAATGTTTAAATTGTAGTATCTTGCCATGAAACAGTTCAAATCCCCTACTGAAATGGGTGCATAGCTCAGTACATAGTCTCTCAGAATCTACTGGTATATGAAAATTGCTTTTTTGAATTACCTGCTTCTCTTTTGTTCTCTGCACTTTTAGGTACTGTGTCATGGAAGAATTTTAATTGATGCCACCTATATAACGTGGCTTTGGATCAGTCACCCTCACGTTGCTTAGAGGCAAAGTTAGAGTGACTATGTTTAGCTCAACTCCACACAAGGGGAACCTTAATTCAAAACAAAGCCAAAAAACCCTACCTGTCAACTGTCAACATTTTAAAGATTCATATTTTTTAATAGCAGCATTCACTTAAAAGGCAACACTGAAAAGCAATAAAATGAATAGTTAAATACACAGTACATTTTCTAGTTAATACATAAAAACCAAGTATGTTGTCATCATCATCAATTATGGAGCAATACATACATGATTGCAACTAAAACTACTGAATTTGTCTAAGGATGGTGGGTTTTGCTGGATTTTTAACTTGTAGATTTTGGCTTTAACTGCAAAATATTTTTGAAGCCTGCATAAAAATTCCATTATCACTTTCATTGTTGACTATTCATGTTTTGATAAATAATTTACATTTAAATTTCTTTATAAACAGATACTGTAAGTTATCAGGAGAGTGTCTATATAATGTTAAAATAATATTGAGCTTGTATTTGAGGCTATTTCTATTAACACACATTTATAAATCTACTTTTCTAGTAATTTTCAGGATATGTGGGAATGGATTTTTTGAGGCTTGCGGTTTGAGAGGGAGATAAGCTTCTCATTTTTTGGTCCTCTGTGCAATAGATATCTGCATGTGCTTTGTTTTTAGTATGCTGACAATTTCAAAATCAAGATATTTTTAATATACTTTTCTTGAGCTTAAAAACTTATTTTCAAAGTAAATGGAAGAGTCTTAACTGCTCTCTACTATTTTGATTTTTGTATGAGTTCTAATTTTCTTGAGTTTAGGATGATTGAAATACTGTGTAATGTTTATTTTATTTTGTACACTATTTGGCAGGAATGTGTTAGTGTAGTTATTTTCACAAAGTCAAAATCAGCCTCTTACCTTCTGTCCCTCGTGCTTGAATGTACTCAAAACAGAGACAAGTGAATGATGAAATTTGGACCTATGTGCTTGCCTTAATACATATCTTTTCAAATCAAAAGGCTGCTGAAAAATTTCACAGCAAGACTGTTTTCCATTTGGGACAGTCCTCTTGTTAAAGAGTCTGTGTCCAAACAATGGCAGCATTTCTTTTCTTTGTGTTTTTAATTACATTGCTTAGGTAAGAGCATAATTACTTCAGCATTGTATTTGATTTTCGCACAATTTTTCGTAATTGACATTTTAAAAACAAATTATATTTAGTTTCTTGATGTGAAAAATACTATGTATTGATGGATGAGCATGTAATCTGTGTGAAAAATGTTTTGTTAAATCATTAACACTAGGTTATTTGTCTGTTGAATCAACGACCTTTTGATGGCAACAGAGATTTCACTGTGATAGTTTTTAATATTCTTCTTTTCCCATTAGGGCAAGGAGCACCAGTTTTAAAGCAGCCTCTCTTTCACTTTGATATGAATAGATAAATTGTCAAAGCTGCCAACAAGAATGCTTCCTAACTACAGGGTATGTTGTAAGCAACACTGCATACAGTGTTCTTACTGGTAAACACAAACTGTGCACAGTTAGTGGTGCAGCTTCCTTCTCATCCTTCGGTTGAATTTAATGAGCTGAACACTGATGAGATTTTTGAGAATTGGGTTAGCGTGTGCTGAGTGGGAGACAGATATGGGATGACATTTTTTTCTGAGTTGCCCTTTCCCACCACTTATCAGCAGAGAGGAAAGGATAAGAGTGGGATATGTGCATAGTGTATATTGTTCCAGAGCAAAACACTGTACTTCAGAGTTAACCCTTTTAAAAATGCTCTGCATGGGAAAAGAAATGACAAATCATATTTAGCCTCATATTCCATGTCTTTATGAAGTTATAAATTGATTTTAGAAGTATTGCCTGCAGTGTTTCTTAGGGGTATTGCACTGTGCCATTACTTAGAGATTGGAGTTGCAAACCCAAGCATGTACCTTAGCACTCTGCTTTGGGAAGGAGCAAGTGTCACATTAATTATGCTCTCTGCTCTGCTTTCCCACTCCTGTCTTGCTTGGGTTTTCTTGCTGGATTGAGGAGAAAGTTGATTCTTGTCTTGGCCTATTTCAAAGCCGTCTGAAAACAGCTAAAAACAAACTAAACCCCAGCCAAATGGGTAGTAAATAATACATACAGCCCTTAAACAGAAAATTTAGCAGCTTGCTAGCTGAGGAAGTTGCTAAGGCTCCCATCAGCATCCAGATATGGTAGACTTAGTGCTTCTCAGCACTGTCATGTGCAGAACAGATACTTGGCTTTCAAAATGTAGTTCTCATCTATTCTTTGGAGGCCTAAGCTCTTTATACAGTGAACAGGGAGAATTAGGTCTGTAAGAACAGAATCCAAACCAGCCATCAAGGGCTGAGGGACTGAGCAGGCATTGAGCCTTTCAGAAGGAATGAAGCCTGACAAGTTTTTTTCCTGGGACTGGGATTTGCAACCCAAATTAAACTATTCCTCTTTAGAGGCATAACTGACTCCATATTTTATTGGAAATGTGATTGTAAAAGAAGGTAACTGTGCTTTCTGTACTGGCCTGCTGGCTGGAGTATCTGCTTTGGAAGAGAAGGACTCAGGTTCAGCCTCTTCAGCCTGAGCACATCACACATTCACTTGCCTCTGTGGGAAAGGCCTTAACCAGGATGCAGATCTTGTTGAAGTGGAGCTGTGCCAATATGTATTCAAGTGTTCAAGATTTATGGGGCCAGGAAGAAAAGAACAGAAGCAGACAAGTGCCAAGGGTATTTCTTCAACAAGGAGATAATGGGTGTTGCTGTAAACAATTGTTTGATAACCTATAAAAATACTGGTTTAGGGAACAGAGACCGCAGCCAGTTTCTTTAGCTCCTGTGTATTTCAAATGTAGTTATCCATCCTTTCTGGGTGAGGATGGTACCAAAACATTGATTTCCATTCCAGCTGTAATTGGCTCTTGTAGGAATGATGGATGGCAGTATTTCACCGTTCCCTTGGGTGCTGGGCTGTGCTTTGCTGATGGCTGATGGCATCCCCTGAGCCTGCCTGGCCCCACAGAGAGCCATGGTGCCTGCAGGTCTTGCCTGCGAATCCCGAAAGGGCTTTTGTGTGTCACCAGGCTCTGAGGTGTTGGGCATGTCCAGCACCCTTTCTGAAATTTGGGGAGTTGAGAAGTGGAGGCTGAAGTAGCTGCAGCCCTTCGGACACGTAGGAGGTGATGAGGGGGCTGTGAATTGCACTCTGGGACTCAGAACCAATGCTCCACTCAAGGTTTACTTCAGCTGGTCTAAGTGCTTTTCTGGACCCAGGCCAACACTTCGCCTGCTGGGCTCTGGGTGACTGGTGTAGATTGTCATGGCCCTGCCAGGCATTAAGTCGTTCCTGAGTTTGATATGCTTTGAGTGCTTGAAAGTGTTGAAAATTATTTCTGCCATTCAGGGCAATTGATTTGAAGAAGAGATTATCCAGTCCCTGCTTTTTGTTTCAGAAATGTTTGTGTGCCAGTTTGTGAACACTTTGCACAACTTGACCGGCTGTGCCCCAACATTCTTTACTGATACTGCTTGTATGAATGTAACAACTATTTTATGTCTCAATATTGGCTAAATGAAAATAACCCAGAAAAGGAAGACTCTCCAAATAACATATCCATTATTTATGGAGCCCTATACCAACTGTTGCTAATCTGTTGAGGTGAGTTATAGTAACAATTCTCAGGAAAATGATGAATTCAAAATAGAAATTACATTCAAAATAGGAAAGTTGGAGTGCCCTGTTCCCCACAAGCTGGTTTTACATCAGGCCATCCCTTAGGGAGATTTTTTTTATCTTTTAATAAAATGGTTGGATTCTGCTAGTATACAAATAGTTACAGAGAACTTTAATTCTCAATTACCTAGAATTGAAATCAGCATCACAGAGCTAGTGTTCAGCTGGAAAGGTATGAGATCACTTGAAAGAAATGACAGCTTGGAAAGGAAATGTCACTTTGAAACAGCATTGTTTCCCCATTAATAAATGTCTCCTAAAGGGAGAAATATTTTGGTGGTTTTGAATAAGAAGGAGACATGGCAGGGTCGGGGTCAAGTTTAATTTTCTTGAAGTAAAATAGCCATGAGGAGAGTTGCTTTTGCAGAAGATCAGTTGAGAGGCTTATGTACCACAACACAAACTGCATACTGAGCAGTTCAAATAAAAGAACATAGTTTTGTTATTAAAACAATAGAGAGTAATAAAAGCTGTAGTGCTTTGCAATTTTTCCACTGATGGATGTTGTTCTGTTGGCCATCCTGTCAGAGACTTTGGAAGAATAAGTGTAGCCCTACTGAGGTTTAGTAGGGCTAATAGTAGTAGTAATATAAAGCTTAGTTTATGAAGGACTAGTGAAGCCTCATCTGTGCAAGTTTCCTTCATTAAGAGATGCAGGAGATATTTGAAATACAAGATCTAATTTAACTTGATCATTAATTATTACTTGCATATCTACTACTGCTACTGTTATTATTATATAAATTATTGAAATTGTATGTATCATGTAATTTAAATACCTTGAAGTTATGTAATTTAAATACTTTGAAGTGTTCTCAATGCCATTGTATTTTGCTGGTACAATTGCCAGTATCTTTGTGGCCCATATGTCTCATAGAATCAAGATATTTTTGACATTATATACACAATTTAATATATTGTGACTTTAATAATAATATATATCTTTATATATCACATTAATTATCCTAGTATCTAAAAGTTTCATAAGAAGACTATAGGAGAAGGAATATAATTACATTTTTTAGTAAGAACAAAGTTTGCAAGTGATGAACATAAATCATAATTCAATAATTCATTTTACTGGACAAAAATGTTAAGAAGCTGTTTTTATTTTTGTCTAAAAACATTTAGATCCCAGTCTAGGCTGTGAAGTGTTTTATGAGTAGGTACTGGATCCACCACCTTTTAAAAGGGCAAAACATTGTATGTTTCTTTTCAGGTGTAAGAGATTAAAATGTTTCAAAATAGGAGGAACAAATGTAAGACACATATTTTTGTTAAATATAATCCCAAGGAAATTGTTTAGTGGAAATACATCTTCAAAATTATTACAGTTGTTGCATGTGCAGAAAACAGTCAGAACATGACAAGAGCCAGGAATTTCTTCTTGAAATTGAGAGGATAGGAATGTAAGCAAAGGGAATGAAATACAGGGAAAATTACTAGTGGTTAAAAGTGAGAGAATTTATTAGAAACAGAATGAAAGAAAGTTGTGTTAGACAACTGCAGGCTGGAATGAAAGGTTATAATTTGCAGATCACTTTTGCTGTCAATTTAGAATTAAAAGCATCTTTCCTGTTGTTAGTGCTAAGTGCTTGTACAATTAAATAAAATGCCAGATCCTCAGGGTCAGCTGTAGCTGCATTCCTGACCCAGAGCAGTCTAACAGTCTACTGCTCTAGATACATTTATTTGGTGTAAGAGTTGTTATTCCAAGGAATTATTTTTGTATACCTCTTAAAATGCAGGTATGTAAGACTACTTGGCAGCGTTTCTTAGGAGTTTTGCTTGAACTCTCATTGTTGAGTCATAGTTTCCCTGCAGTATGAATTTTTACTTTACAAAACAGTTGATTAGACACCAAAATTGTTCTTGCCTTAGCACAAACATTGAGTTTTATCAGGGCATTGTATATTAGAAGAAATATAAAAGATGCTCTCTATAAAAATTAAATATTGTGATAAATGACAGGAATATAAAACTCACTTGTAAAGTTAGTTTATAGAGCTGTCTAAATCATGAACGATTTCTTTTTCCTGGGTTTTTTTTTTGAAATTTACGTGACATAGTTTAGCTACATTTCAGCACCTCACTTAATTGAATTTATGAGTATCTAGGCTTCTGTTTCCCGTTAGGACCACAAATAGTTCTCTTAGTCTGATGTGCAGTCAGCCAAGGTCAGCCCCCCACAATGATATATTCATCTGAAATTTTATGCAGCAATGTCATTAAGAAAACACATGATTTGTGTCAGATGCTGTCATCCTTTTAAGAAGATGTAGCAAGTGCAGATTTATAAATACACGTGTTAAAGTAGCCACCACAAAGTCCCTTTTCTTCCAGCAGATTTTTGCTCAGTAATGCAGCTCTCCCAGGTCTCCAGCAGCACTGGGAGATGTTAACAGGGCTGTTCCTACCTGACCACCAGCCTGTGTGCCCTGCACGCCTGAAGGAGGGTTGGATGAGTAAACTGAATTATTTGTGGGAGAGAATAGCTGGATCCCAGGCCTGACCTAGGAAAACTGTGGAAATAAAGCACTATTTCTGAGGGCCTGAGGGAGAGGCAATGTGCTGAAAGTAGAAGAGAAGCCATGAAATAAGGTATGACTAAATAATCTGGGAGAAGAAGTTCTGTTACTCTGTGTGGTGAGAAGGATTGATAAGGAAGGGATGCCTAACTGAACAAAAGATGCCAACAGCTTTCAGCAATAATGATCTCCAACAATAATATACTACTTATTTCCCTGCATCCTTTTTTTTTGTGCTTCCTTTCCTGTTTCCTCCATTTTTTTCTGGTATTCTTTCAGGCTGTGAAGATGTGTGGGTATTCCTGTGGCCCCTATAGCTACTATTGTGTGTTATTATGTCTGTGTTGATTTTTGTCAGGTTTTTCAATAATCATTGCATATCCTAAGACTAAATAACTGAAATTTTTATATAAGCAAAAGAAAATTTATTTTAAAACCCTATAATTTTGCCTGAAACACTAGTGATGAAACAAGGCGTGAAAATCACTGAAAAAGAACATTTCAAGTGGGACCAACAGACAGGCTGTTAAGTATGTGCCAACTTATTATTTATATTAGAATATATTCTGGCTTTCAATTAATATTGGCAGTTCTAAGATAGAAGAAATAATATTTTTTTAGTCTTTTAAATATTTTTACTTGAAAATCTCAACATACACATTGTATAGAATATAAAGCATATGGCAATGAGTTAAAGAATGGGTAGAAATTAGACATTCACATAGAACCTCTGGTCTTATATTTCAGTCTTGTAGTTTGCTCATCTGTCTTTTACATGAAATCTTAGCAAAAAGTATTTTAAAATTTCTGACCTTTACCTGCAGGAAAGTGCAAGTTTATAAACTGTGCACTGAAAATACTCAAGGAGGTTCTGCAGAGGTGCTGCAGAGGGCTCACATTAACCCTCATTTCTGCAGAAGACAATTCTGCATGACTTTTCATTAGCACATGTGGTTGGTTTTTGAAAAAACTAGAATTTGTCTTTGTTATTCCCAAAGACCCAGTTTATATAAAACAGTGTCTTCTGGGGAAGGATTCTCAGACCAGTCTTCCAGCAAGATTTAATTCCTCTGAGTTAAACTGCTTGTAGGCAATTCTTCCCTGTTATCCTTAAACTACTTACTGGCAGTTTAAATTGACAAGATTTCTGTGCAATTAATGTTGCCTCTAACACAGGCCAAATCAAGTGTTCAAATGGTCTCTGGTTTTGGTATTTGTTTCTCTCTCCTTTTCTGGAAAGGGCTTCATTCTCTCTATGATGCTGGAATGGCTCTGGGCATTGCCATATTCCCAGGTACACAGGAAGGGCAGCTTTGGGTGTGGTGGTTCCTGGAGGTGGGTGGAGATTACTGCAGGGCTGCCTTGTCCATCTCCCATCATGAGCTGAATAATTCCTGCAGCTCCCTGGACCCAGTATCTATGTCAGTGTCCATGTTCTTTGTGATATTGTTAATTAAGATTCTTACTCTTCTAATGAAACTCTGTAGCAATAGTAAGTAGGAAGAAAGATGGAGTTGCTCCTTGACATTTTTTAATTGGTCCACCTTGGGTTTAGCTCTATAAACTACTTCTCTATTATGAAAACAGTACCATTGTAGGAAAGATGATTCCTATTTTCCTGATCTACACTGAGTAATAAACTATCTTAGTTTTGGCTCAAAATTACTCCTAGATTAATCTGTGTGCCATCTGCAGGTACTTATCTTTCCTTTACATCTCAGGCTAATATTCATTTATTTTCCTTGGATGTTTTAAGTCATGAAAGCTCAAATTGAAATCTAGTAACTAAGCACTTGTGGTTTTCCAACCCAATCTTGATACAGTAACAGAAAAAGAATCAAATATTTCCTTAAAAAAGCCCCACCCAAAACTCCATGATACAATGGATGTATATTTTAAAGTTCTTGTATCTCACAAAACACATTTTCATCACACTGATACCTCTGATGATTTGGTATAAAAATGAAAGTCTCCATATTTTATTATGAAAGATTAATTCAGATGCACTTTTGAAAATTCTGGATAAATTTCCAGTATTTCATGTTATTTTTGTACTATGATTCCAGAGTTTGAAATTTGACCTAGGTATGTTGAATACACATTGCTGGAAATCTGCAACAGCAGAAGCAATGCAGTCTTAGAATGTGGAAGAGCAGCTCCTACAACTGGAGCTGAAACCTTTCTCAGTAGACAGTATGTTTTACCCACTTTCTATGTGTCCGACATTTTATTTGATGTGTGTTTCGTTTAAAAATTAAAAAAAAACCAACAAAGGCTGAGGATGCTTTTCCCCTGACTTTTTCATTATCTTTTTTTTCTCACAAGCTGAAGTTAATCTCTGAACTCATTTATTTTTCTTTTTTCTTCTTTCTTCCCCCAACGATTAGCCTTTCTTCAGGAGGTGTGGGGCACATGTCAAGAAATGTAACCCATGCTGAACTGCCTTCTGGGCATGAATACAGAGAGAAGTCCCAGTAGGTGTAGAATTTAAGGAAGCCTCTGGCTCTTTGCAGCTACCAAAGGTTTCTGTGTTCCTCGTGTCTCTCCACAGTTATGGACAGACACAAGCTCTGCCACTGTAATCAGCATAATGCCAGATCTGTCACTGTACACCAAGGCCCTGTTGCCAGCAGGGAGGTGTTTTCTGCTGGCACTGCAGAGCTGTGGACACTGAAATCCACTTTATCTGCTCTCAGCATTTATTTCTTCTGACCTTTCAGTTCTGTTTTAACCCCATACAAGTGATCCTTGGGGTCTGGGTGGCACAGCCACTCTGTCTTCAGTCCCCAGGTTACAAGTGCCAAGCATCTGCTTCTGTGTCTGATGTCATCTTACCACGTATGTCTGGATTTGTGGCATAAAAAAGAAAACTTATAGGAACAGTTGCATATGTTTGGAATGGTGAATTTTTATTTCTTAAAAACAGGCCAAAGCAGGAGAATCTGGAAAGTGTAGATGATTTTTCTTTATTTGAAAATGCATTTAAATTTGAGCTATCAGTAACAAAATGCTGAAAGTAGAGGCAGGTGCCAAACATCTTTGCGCCTGTGTTCTGGTTGTTCAATGCTATATTTAGAATGAAACTGCATTAGTTAATATTTTTAAATGTTATTTTCTATCATATGCATTTATAAAAATGTATCAACAAATTTGTACTGCAAGTCTGTCTTGTTTTATCTTGTTTTACCAAGCTCTTTAGTCATTTTTTCTTACTTGACATGCTGCTCCTTCAGTTCAAATACCCCGAGTCTTACATTCTTGCTCTATGACTTTACTGTGAAGATGAAATAACTTACAACATGCTATGGGATTCTTTGAGCAAGCAAACTACCATAAACCCTCTTTGTTTTTTTTCAGCTGCCATTATTAGTACTTTGTTTTACACTTTTAGGCATGTTCCTAAATAATGAATAACTGCCAAATTACCACAGCACATTTGATGTGAGTGCGTCATCAGCCTTAAATTAAAAACCAAAGTGTGATGACCTTTCTGTTGTTCTGCATGTCATAATTGCCATCAAGTGATGGGTCTGAAACCTCCAATCATTCATTAGCACCTTGAGTGGACAGCTGTCATATTTTTGTCTAGTCCTTGTGCTCTATTGTTTTAGGGAATCCAATGAGTAATGGCTTGGATTTAAAAGGGAAAATTAAAGGAAAATGCATTATCAGCATGCTAAGCAAACAAAAGATCTATAGCCTCTGTGTCTGGGAAGGCAGACCATTATTGGACAATTATTGTCCATATTTGTGTGCATGTTTATGTTTATTATCTGATGTTTCTAACTGAAAAGAGTTTTGTCTTTATCTCTTGGAACTTCACAGGGGTGTAACCATAACTTTTCTGATTCTGGAAAGTAGGTTAAATATCCACTCTCATCACTAAAAAAAACCAAAACACAAATGAGCCCTGGAGTCCCATGGGAGCACCTTAGTTAATTTAGTTACTGGTGATGGTACCACATAACTGATATTACTCAGCCTGCCTGTTTAATGAGATATTTGTTCAACAATGCATTTATTTACCAACAATGAAGAGGAAAATAAGTTTTGATTATATCTATGCCACCAAAGTACAGCAAGTTACTGGCTCCTGTACGGATGGATGCCTTTGAAGTATCTTCAAAACACATTTTGCCAATTCAACTTAATTCTTGTTCTTGTATTCAGGAGAGCCAGCCCTGACTGTCGCTGTCATGATGGCAGAATAGGTGCTAACTCCTGTCTTTCATCACTGGCTATGCCTCTTTCCTACTGCAGTGACCATAGTCTTTTCTTCAAAGACCTTGAGTCTGCATTAATTTCTTGGGCAAAGGTGACATTTACTTTAACTGTAGTATTTCACATGAGAAAGAAGATGTGACCTTAATTTTTTTTAAAATTTTTTTTTTGTCTGTTGTTTTTGTTTCATGGTAGTATGCAAAATGTGGAAAGTCAGTCATATTTCATTGGTATTTGGCGTCTGCTCAACAACTGATTGCTCTTCTCAGAGCTTTTTTGGAAAGTTTGCAGTACCATAATGACAGCTTTCTAAACACAGATGTCCTCTTGGTACAGCCTACAATTTTTTATGAAAGACATATCGATGTCAGGAATTTGAACAAAGTATTAGGATTAGTTGAATATTCTTGTTATGAATATTCAAAATATCTACAGTATCTACAATATCTGTCGTATATCGTAAGTTGGAGGAAGAATATACAATGTCTGAAGGCAAAGATGTTGGTACAAAACATCAGAATATGGTTTAAGATAAATTGATTCCTGTGTTAGTGGACTGTCTATACTTTAGTGAACTTCTCCCCACTGTGTTCTGTACTGTGTAAGTGCGTACAGTGAAGCATCAAGAACCTCAGGAATGCATTCCGATAATTGGGGATTCGGCCACGGAAGGTGTCTGATAGCTGAGAGGCCTAGAGCAGTTATTAAATGTTCCTGTGATGTCCCATTAGTAGCCTGATACTCTTGTTTCGTTTACCTCTCAGCTAAGCCATCAGGAAGTGAATACTTCAAACACAAATTCCCCCTCCTCAAGTCAGCTGTTCCTCTTAAGATTTCTCTTAAGAAAGTAAACGTCAGTTGAAAGCTTCATGTGTACGATTATAAACTTCAGCAGCTTGTGGTTCTTAGTGAAGGAATCCTTGATTGTATTTACCTGTGGGCCTGTTATTTGCAAATACCTACAGATAAGACAGTGCTTAATTTATGTAATTAATTAATTTATGTAAGTTCAGACTTGCAGGTGAAAAGGGAAGTCACCTCTGTAACCATCTGAGATTGTTTTTTAATGATAGCACAGTCCATTCTATATTGTTCTTCTACCTATTTAGGTCAAGTTAAGATCAGAGTACCATGCAGAAGTGTATCTAGCAACTCTAATGATATTAGGGAAAATATAGTTCAATAAATATTGTCCCATTCTGGTTTTGTGCAGCTATGCAGCCTGGATATAAGTGCTGCAGTTTTTATGGCTATAGCTAACTTCATGTAGCTTCCCTCTATGTGTGCATGTACATGGCACTTGGTTTTGATTTATTTTCAGGTCTATACTCCCACACCACTAATGACACGTCATTCAGATTCAGAATAGATACTTTAAAGTTAGAATGCAGTATCAGAAATGATGGAAAATCATAACTCTTAGTTAGAAAATGCTTTGTTTTTGGACTTCAACTGGGTCATGCTGTGGTCATTCAATATTATGATACGGAGGTTCTTTCCCTTCTCTCTTGCTCTTGGTTGATCACTTGTCTGGTATATGTGCATGTGTGTGGTCCAGCCTGGGCTGCTGTTTGGCTTGTCTTGGATCATGACCTTTTGCCAAACCTCAGCAGTAGCTCTTGGGGAAAAAATGTAAACATAAAACCAAATTTATTCTGGCTTCTTTATTTAGCTCAGTGCAAGTTAATTCTAATTGCTGTAAGGCTTCAATATGGCAAACTTTTTCCTGAATCAGAAAATGGGAGAAGCTAATTTAATATTTTAATTATAGTAATTTAGTAAAAAATGTGAGGGGTTGGAAAATAAATGGGATGTCCTAATGCAGAAGTATGAATTTGAAGTGTTTAACAGTTGTGATGATTTTATTTATTAATTTTAATCACATTAAAAGATGTATTCTAGGATCACAAGGAAGAAAACACCTATTTTGTTAGGCCAGAATTATATGGAAACATTATGCAATAATACTAATTACTGAAAAAGTGCCAGAATTGTGGGCAGTGTAATCATCTACAATTTTCTGAGAATACCCTTGCAAAAATGACCTACCTATTTTAAGTGTAATTTCCAAAATAAGGAGACCAGATGTCTTGTTTGTGAGAGTGTAAGTGATGGACAGTTTTCCATGTAATGGTCTATCTTCTACCAACATTAAATGACCCTTTTTCTTCCTGTGAGTGGTAGTTGAGGATTATACTGGTTTTTCCTATGTGGCTACAAGCTATGGGGAAACAGGGCAGAGTTTCCATAAACTAGAACATAGAGGATTTCAGTAAATGGGAGGCCTTTTGTCCACTAGGTTATTTTGACTGTCATTAAAACTCACCTGTCAAGAGTTTGCCACTTACCTTGACTATTTTATGTTTGTTCTGAGTTGTTACCACTGTTGGCTACAGGGGCTGATCACTTTGCCTGATTGCAACTTGCAGAGCATTTAGATGAGTTAGTTGTGTCAGTTAACACAGGATGTATGTAATTGATATAAAGATTAATTAATAAAATTGGCACTTGCCTCTGTCTAAAATGTGCATATTTGCATATGTACTGTGTCTTTTAAGTTGTTTACAAGTGTGTAAACACTGCAGTGTAAAGCTTGAGATAGGTTTTTGTTTTGTCTTATGAGTTTATAAGAATATGGCTGTTCCATGATGAAAACAGTGTTCTTCCAGTCTTTTTTATAGGGACTGACTTCTGCAAGTTAGATAACTTCTTTGACCTGAGTAGTTACGTATTTAACATACCGTACAAGCAAAAGAAATAGACACAAATGTTTTAGTATTGAATATTTGAATGTTAAAAAAAATGAGGCTTTGACTCACCCACAGAACAAAACCCCTAAATCATCGAAGGAATAAACACTCATGTAGATTAATTTTTGCCAAACAAAAGACTTGTGCTTGCAAGTTGACTCTGGAGAAGAGAGTGCAGAACTTTTGTCTTAACAGTTTTATTTATTATAAGAGGTGTAAAACTCACAGTTAAAGAAATGGTCAGAACTTCTTGAGCAAATGAAGACAAAGAAGGATAAATCTAGTAGTTGCTGCTGATACCAGGGAGCTAAGATGAAAATGTTTGACCATAAAATGTTAAAAAAAAAATCCTAAAGCTTCTTCCAATTCTTAAAGACTGTTAGTGTTGCAGGCTGAAAGCTGAACTTGACTCTTAGACCAGAGTCCAACTCAAGTCTTAGCTAGGGACAAATCACTCATCAGCATCATTGCTATCATGAAATGAGTGTGAGACACAAGGTTTTGGAACTGTATTCAAGAGATGTGCAAAAATGACTAGAAAAGTGCAGAAATACGATTTAGACTTTGAAAATAAAATGTATCCTTCTGTGAAATAAATATTTGTGTTGAAATCTTGCCCTATTCAGGCCAATCCCAGGTAGTGGACTCAAGCTTTCAGCTAGCGTGCATTTTATCTGCAGTAAAATAAAAAGTCATGAATAAGATTATTCCTGTGGCTGTTGATCTATCCATGCTTTGGCAGTGTGAAACAGTGTATGTGCTGTAATTTCTGGAAGTGGCCAGCCTGAGAAACAGCACTGAAATTAGTGAGCACCAGTTGTTCCCTGTGAATTGCAAATTGTCAGAAGATGAACACTGCGTACAAGAATTTACAGCATTTGTCTCTTAGGCCTGCTTATCTAGTTGCACTGAAGGGCACTTCCTTGGGGTTCACATCACAAAAGTCTTTGAGACAGTTCAGTAGTAAATCTGTGGGGACTGAGCTGAGAGCAGTGTCATGGCCCCAAGCTCTGTGTCAAGAGCAGACAAGATTACTAATGCCAGTGAAATATTCTTTATCTGTAGAACAGCCAATCCTCTGGATTGTCAGCAAGTGCAGAATGAAGCACCAATCTGCCAAATATGAGAAACTGCCTGTGTTTCAGAACAGAAACCTGACCTGTCTGTTTGTCTCACATGCCAACTGCTTTGCCTGCACTGGGTGGAAGCGAGAAATTTATTAAGTGTAAAGTGTACAGTACAATGAATAAGCAACCTAAAGGCTCTTGCTTTGCTGACTAATTATTTCATTCACTCATTGATTAAAACATTTTTTCCTGGGGCGAGAATGGCTGGTAAGCTTGCTTTGAAAAGTATAACTAGGAAAAGAAGAATTAAAACAGATTTTTTTAAACATCTAATCTTAACCATCTTACTTGGAAAAATATGTTTTTATGAACTGTGGATGATGTACTGTTTTTGATGCTACTAGTTAAATTCTTAGTTTTAGCTAAAACAGATAAAGGTTAGAATTGCATTTCATTTCACACTTCACATGTGTAACAGTGGTAAAGTAGGTAAAATGATAATTAACTGCTCTTCCTATTATGTCTCCCTAGAGATCTGAAGAATAATTTGATCAGCACAATTGAGCCAGGAGCCTTCTATGGGCTTTCAGAACTGAAGCGCCTGTAAGTATTAATTCCATTTGAATTATTCTGAAAATTGTGTTTGTATCGACATTTCTATCCTTGGGCAACTCAAATATGCCACCAAGCAATAATCAAATAAGGGCACTGGCTGTAAAATAGAAAATCACACACTCTGCTTTTTACATTTACCATGCCTTTTTCTTCTTCTTTTCCTTCTTTCTTCCATTTCCTTTTCTTTTTTACCTTTTCCCATTTAAAATCATCAATTTACTCTCCAGTAAATGTCATAGCAAATACACCTACAAAAGTAAAAAAAAATGCCTAATTAATGACTAAGCAGATGATATATCACTCTAGACATTAATCAGAAATAACACTAAACAGTTCAGATGTGTGTGAACAATGGTTTGTGCTACACTAATTTACTTCTTTTTATTCTTATCATAAATCAGCCCTATCAAGTACATTATTAGAAAGGAAACTTTGTCATACTGTAGAATTTGTCTACCATTTTCCATACCATCAACCTTGACTTTGCTGAATATTTTTTATTTTCGTCATGGTTTTCTAAGGAAACAAGATCTTACACAGTATATTTACTGTCCATCATTCTTGCAATTCTGTCTCGGAAAAGATTCTCATAGTACTTTTGGAAGCACTGGCTGATTTTTAAACTACAGTTTAGAGGGTAAAATATCTAAGTTAGTAGGATTTTACAGCTGGGCATTTTTCTTTTAATTAACAGGGACTACAGACCTTCCTTAGTTGTACTCAGCCTAAGAAAAAGTGAGATGAACCCTTTTTTAATTACAGTTTTCCAAGTGACACCTTCCAAATGTCCATGCCCTGGCTAACTAGGCCATCAGCACACGCCAGGCATTTTCCTAGCCATCAGGTATGCCGTCTTATGAGAAAACAGGGATTATTTTAGTAGGATGGGAAGATTTAGATGAGAAGGAGAAGGAATGCAAATCCACAGAAGAAGAATTTTACAAATCCTCTGCTTTTCTGCAGTGTGGTAGTCTTGAACCGCGGTGTGCTGGGAGCACTGCGCGAGGTTTCTCGCTCTGATCTTACTGCAGCTGTGTTTTCTAATACCAGCCTCTCAGCTTAGTGTGTTTGGGTTGAGAGCCAGTTGCATAAGGATGATGAAGTCAGAGTAGCGTATACGTTTTTAATAGAAATAAGAGGTTTGAAGCTTTCTTGCTGGCTCCGTGTACAGGGATACAGTAGAATACAACAATAAAAACGAGCGCTAATTGTTGCTTTGGCCGTGCACTCTGATAACACAACCCTGACCTCTTGTGGGAAAACCTGTGCAAGTCATGGGCTGCACATCCACAGGCTGCACAGGTGGAGCCTTTAGGTCAGCCAGGAGAAAGGAATCAAGGGAGAGGAACTCATCAGGCATTGGACAAGAGAGAAGAAAAGACTCTCCAGCACAGTAGAATTGGCAATGCTGAGTTTTGTCATGCCAGACCTCAAAAAAACCCCATCGCTGATATGAACAAATAACTGGGAGCAACCTAGAGACAGAGAATTGTTTAATTGCTGCACTACCATATTTGATACAAATCTGTGTAGTTCCATGGTAAACAAGAAAATATCTTCCCTCCTTCAGTTTGCAACTCTTGGGAAGGAGACAGTAGAGCAAAAGGAATAAATAGTGTAAACTCCTGTCGAATACTGAATACAGTAATTACTTTAAGACTATACATTCACATCTTTTTATTTCCTGTGTAAAATATAAATGATGCTGAGAAAAGCTGAAGCTGATGTAATGTGGGCAACTGCAAGAGAAATGGCTGTGGCAAGTCAGACAGACAAGCTCCAGGCTGTCAGAATGTTTTCTGTGAATGATTTGGAGAATTATTATAATTTGTATTTCAATGAAAAACTGAATTATTTCTAGGGTTTGCTTAAAAAGGTGGAATTAATTAACGAAATAAATTAATCAAAATTAATGGAAGGTGAAAATTTATTAATCACTAAAATTATGACATTTGGTTATTCAACACGGAAGAGTTCTTTTCTATAACATCAACTTTGTAAGTCAGCATTAGTAAGTTAAATGTTTGACTCCTGAAAAGGAGCACCAGCTTTGTACATTATGAACTGAATTGTGTTTAATGTAACAGGTATTAGTCTGGGGGAAAGTGTAGCAAGTTGCCTTTTTTGCTAATGGTGGTTTTGGGTTTTTTTGGAAAAAATGTTTTATAATGTGGAAATTTCAGCCACTGCTATATAACTTCTTATGAAAATAACACTTATTGAAGTAAACTTAGAGCAAATATGGTTTATTCTTTCATTTTGATAAAAATATAATTTTATTGTGTGCCTCTCTTGAAGAAATATGCACTCATATTGATTAGTTTAGACAAAATCTGCTTTTGCTACCCAGATTATGCCCCACATTGTGATGCAATGCAGACATTGCCTAGACAAAAGTAAAGCATTACCCAACCAAGAATTCTGGGTAGGTTCTTTCTTATGTTTGTAATAGAATGATCTATATATGCGTGTATATATATATATATTTGTCTTAAACTTGCATTTTTAAATTTCCTATGTAGCTTTTATTAGGAGGACATAAAGAATAATGCTAACATGAAATTAATGCACTGTATTGTATCCTCAGTATTATCTCAGCTGTTGCTGAGTTAATATCCTTGACAAGCATTTAAGAAATATTTTCATTCTAATGTGAAGTTTCATCATATACTTGCACAACAATATATTCTTTGTCTGATAGAAGACGACTTCGTAGTGAGCTCTAAAGAGATTGCCTTCATTTTCCTGCTAATTGAATGTGTTTCCATGAAAGCAGTAACTGGATTTGTCAAGCTGCAACCTTTAGTCTTCCATTTGATTGCTTTAGCGTTCTCATGTATCGCTGGAAAAATATGAATCTGCACAATGTAGTAAAAGAATCAGAAAACTGCCTCTAATTCTAAAACAAACAAATACATTCAGATCAATTTTAACATTTTGCTTGGCTGGGTGATCACTTACATAATTGCAGTCATTTTTTAAAAATGTACTTGAGGAGAAGGAAAATTCGGGTCAAGGTTGAAAACCAAATTCATAAAGATCACACTCTAATCTACCAAGGAGCATTTTTCATGTTTTTACCACAATATGATTGCTTATAGCTGTCTTTGTCTCCTTCCTGTAAGCCTCCTGTACACTATGTTGTGTGTATGGCTTATACAGAAAACATTTCTTTGCTTTCTGGAGGCAAAAGTTATGGGATGTAATGCCTTTTACTGTTTGTGCTCTCAGAAAGCCACAGCATTGCTCTTAAATGAGCTTGCCAAGTGCTTATCAAAACTGACCTCACTAGCTCAAAAATTAATTGCCATCTGGTTTCTGTGATTTCAGCAAGAAAGGCTGCTGTTAATGAGATGAAACATGAGTAAACAGTTAAAAAAAAAAGTTAATTTTGGCTGAATATTGCATGGAACAAAATGTGTATTATTCCTCCTAAGTTTAAAACCACAGGTGTTAATAACTCAGATCAAGAAAATTCTGTGTATTTGTAATATTATTTTGCTTTTATTTACTACATATATATAAAATCCCATTTTAATGCAATTAGGAGTCACAGTATGATTTGTGGAATATTGCTCAATAATGTTAATATAAAAGTTATTTAATCTATTTAGTTATGTTACATTATGGGAAAAGGTTTTATTTCTCATTTGTCTCTAACTCCTTAAGTATTAAAAATATAGATGCTTTTGTGTGATTATGTAGGTGTGTGTATAAATAAGACAGACTCAATGCTTCATGGGATTTTTATTTGTTTCAGGGATCTTTCAAATAACAGAATTGGTTGCCTAACACCAGAAATGTTTGTTGGACTTAACAATCTTCACAAACTGTGAGTATAACAGCAGTTTTGTTTTAAATAGAAGAAATCTCAACTGTCACATGACTGACCTGAGTGTAGTTGGCAAGAAAATTACATTATAAGAAATCTGTAGGTTTTGTACTAAAAGGCCCCTTTCCTGAGCCTTTGCTTGTGATGAATTGATATTTTAAATATGTTTTCTCTATTTCAATTGTAAAATCTATCAGAAATGCAAATAACTAAATTCCATTTCCACATTAAAAAGAGGCTAAAGATAAAATTTCTGTTTGCATGTCTAAGAAACAATTAAAGTAAGTTGGCTGTAAATTTCCTGGCTGGGAAAGAGACAACACATAGGAAGCATCCTGGTTTAAATGGAAATTTGTCTGAGCATTGGAGGACACTGTATCTTCATTCAGATCTGTCTTCATTCCTGAATGAGAAATAAATTTCTATACTGCATCATAAGATGTGAAAAATCTCCTACTTTATTTTCATCCTCTCCAGCCAGTTATGGCACTTCCTTGGGCAAACAGGGAAATCTTTCTAGGAAGATAAGCCAAGAGGTCAAGATAACACCAGGAAAAAGGCAGAAGTCTGGCACACTTACAGATCCCATTAATGAGAGTAGCTGTGCCAGGTCTTCCCTGATGAAAACAAATGAGAACAGATGATGGGAAGAGCCTTGATAGCACGTGATGAACAGGTGCAACTTGCCCCTTTTTTTACTCATCTCAGATGATGTGCCAAGTCAGGCAAGCCCAACTCGCCTGTTGAGGGTTTCTATCTCTGCTTTTGTGCACAGTGAACGTGACTGTGGCTATAAAGCCAGATTGCCTTGGAAGGTAAGTTTAATTCAGAATGGTGAAGTCACATTATTAAATGTAATGTGTTTCAAGTTGCTAGGAGCAAATTCATTAGGAACTGTTCAAATCCATGCTCTCTCAGAAAGATCTGAAATTTCCATTCACAAATCTGTAAGACTCCATCTTAAAAGTGAATTAGAAGTTCAGTACAGAACATCAGTCTCTTGGTGGCAAAGAACAGAAATCCATTCCCAGAGAGTGCACAGCAGTTGTTCTGTGACAGTGTTTGGCTGTGCTGTCCCTTTTCTCTGAAGCCCAGGAAAGAATGTGGCAGTGTATCTCCACATCCCTAACCAATGCCAGAGGTGCTGGGAAAAGGCTCAGTGTGCAGGCTGACTGCCCATGGTTAGGGACTGATCAAACCATACCATTCCAGTTCCTTTTTGTACAGATTTGCTATATACCTACTATTTCTGCTAGCCTGTGTGTCTGTCCCAGCATTGGTAATTTCTTTCTGAGCTGAAAGCACCAGAGAAAGACTCAGCAGTTCCCTCAATACAGTCATTAATGTTGTATTTTCTTTCATCCAGTCTTTTTGTGGGTCTGACTTTCATTTTGAAATGGCTGTATATCCAGAGCTTGCTGTGTCGTTTTCCTTCTCAGGCTACAGTTTATAGCAGAAATTTGAGTAAGACATTTCTTAAGTGTAGCTCCCGAGTGACAGTCTAGTAACATTTTTCACATTGAATAACATTATTAAATGAATTACAAGTCCTTTCATCTTCAAGAAGGTTCATCTCTTCTTGTTCTCTTAATGTTGACCAGACTATGGTTTTGTTATTGCCAGATTTCATATTCACGTTCTCTTAATGCTGTGAGGCAAAGTCATTGTTGAAAGCTCTAAATGCAACTGCTCAGAAGACCTTTTCTGCAGAGCATCAGTAATATCTTACTCCCTTCCCTTCCATCTTGTCCATTATCTTATTTGTTTTACAGTAAATGCACTTAACACCAGGTCCTTCATGCTTTTGTGGATATGATGTCTATGCTTCAGTGAAAAAATTATGATTCTGGTAACTGGAGACCTCTTAGGGCCTCTTTCTATTTTATAAGAGAGTTTTGAAAGAAAGAAAAATAGAAAAAAATTTGTTGGCAAATCAGAAATTGGTAAAAAATCAGTACGTGGCTATAGATGGTATGTCATGAAATCGTATAAAGAGATCTTTAATCTTAAACATCATCATAGTAATGTGATATATTTAGGCTGTATATAATACCTACTCTTTAATAATCTCTTAGAGCAGTATTGTTGAAGTATCTTTTGCACTGTGTCTTAGCATACTTTCCAAAATTTAACTTAAATTCTTCCTGTCACTTTGCTAAGCTTTTCCTGTTATCTTCTCTCCAGATCTTTGGTATTTTAAAAATTTGAATTTTTTTTTTCAAGTTTTAAGATTTGGTTGTTAATCCATTAGCCTATCTTCCGTTTTTCTTATTTGGATTTTAAATTGCCTTCTATCACTGACCTAATAAATGGGTCCATCCTGCATTGTAGTCTATATAGCCTAGTGCTTTATTAATTACTTTTATTTATTTATTATTTATTATTATTATTTATTTATTAGTAATAGCATTTCAAGTCTGTCCTTTGGAAATCAGAGGCTTATTAATGGTTTAGTCTACCTTATCCTTTCATCTGATTGCTCTGTCAAAAGCTACATCTGCCTTGCAGGGATTGTCCTCCTTACCAAACCAAAGTCAGGAGTACCACCACTCTTGTTGGGTCACTGATTATTTTGTGAACAAACACAGCCACAGTCCTATCAAGAGGAACTGTCCCCTGCCATTCAGAGTATCCCATGTTCCTCGATCTCAGAATTCTTGTATAATGTCCCAATGCTGATAGTCATTATTGGAACTGAGATCTCAATTTGCCTGTGGTGTCAGAAGTGGTCATTGTTACTGGACTGCAAGCTAATGCTGCCTGGTGCTTTCCTAACACTGTAGCTTTGTTTCCCTTGGAAGTTTATGCAGAACCACACTTTTTAAACATATTCAAAAGACAATAGGTCACTTTTCTCTTGCTGCTGATACCTCTGAATTGTGTTTACTTGCCATTTGAGGGGTATGAGAATGCTGTTCCCTGGAAAGGTCATGGAGAAGCATTTACTCAGTGCAGCATCAGTGTTTGTAACAAGGAAAGGATGACAAGTTCTAAAACATGGAACTGGTTTCATAGCCATTTATTGAAGGAGAAATATAACAATGTGTACATATGTGTTGATTTATGTAGCTGTTGATTTGGTAATTAGAGCTCTCCCGTGTTGTTAGCAGAGATGAATGCAGAAGCATCTTTGCAGGCTGTTATCAAAACCAGTAGGGAGAGCCGTGAGTCCACTGGAAGGAGCAGAGGACATAAATCTTTTCAGGTGCCTTCTGTAAAGTACAAATATGGGATTTTCTTGTACTGTTTACAAGCACAAATGCCAAGTGAAACAAAATAACACAGTGTGTTTCACTCAATATTGTAAATCTAATTCAATTTGAAAAAAAAAAGATGGAGTTAGAGCTGAAAAATCAGCTCCAGGCCCATACTAACACAGTGTGGTTAAGCCCAATGATGTGATGCATAAATCTAAACTGAGTACAATAAAGGTATGTTCAAATACTTCACTGAAAGGAAGAGGATTGCCTGGGCTGTCAGGGATGATGCAGACACACTTCAATGGCCTTGGTGGTTTTGTGCAATCTAGTTTAGAACAGGAAAACCTACAGAATCCTTGATTAAAGAAAAAATGAATTGGTAGTATCATCTTGTATTATTTTTAAACATGCAGACACACAGAAACCACAAGAAATGGTCAGCCTCTTGATAATGCAGAGATGACTTTTTTTTACTCCATTGCAGTCAGGACATGTATGTCAGGAAACAGAAATTGAATTCAAAGCTACCAATAAAACCTTAAATTTCATACAGGCCCTGAAATTACTGCAGCCACTGACTTCTGATTATGTTCCCTGAGATTGATCTAATTTTTACACCCTCTCGGATTTGATGACTTTTACTCTGTAAAATGATTTCAAAATGCTTTCATGTCATAGGAGAGATGCAGCCGGCGGTGCCTCAGTATGGCAGTAGATTTATTACATCTTCTAAGATACTATTTACCTCTTTTGGCTAATATATTACCTTTTGGCTGTGTTTATACTGTGATGAGGTGCATGTATTCTAACTAGGAGTGACATAATTGAATGCAACAGATCTTCCAAATCTCCTTTGGACCCAATGTTTCAGTGCTTTGCTCCAGAATTAAGTATGCAAATATATTTCTGCTAGGTAATGGAGCTGCTATCTACATTAATTCTGTTTATATTTAATCTAAGTATTAAGAGCTGTGGAATACTGGGATGATGCCACTGTGCTGATATACCAGACTTCATTTATTTAGTCCCTCATAGATTATCTTTTCAGGTTTCAGAATGTTGCAGCCTGAAATCTGTTTCAACAAGTAGCTACTCCTGGATCTTCCCTTTTGAGGTTCAAACCCAAACTTTATCATTGCTTCCCAGTGTTTGATTAAACTGTATCTGATTTACTCTTCATCCTGCCTCTGAATCATCATCAGCAGTTAGCTTTGTTATATTATACTGCAAAATCGTGTGTGACTTGATGTCATTGCACCAGCTAATCACTTTGTATGGTGCCAGAAATCAAATAAAAAACACTAACACAGTTAATCAAACAGACCCTCTTTCAGCAACATTTCAGCAAATAAACAAATACACAATATAACCTGCCCTCTCTGTATTTCTGTTGTCATTTTTTACACCTCCTGTCCCCCTTTTATTTTTTTTAACAGCTCAATCTGTTCCTGTTGCATTCATCTTTTGCTTTTTAATACTGCTTTTAAGAGGGAAGCATTCTTCATATTCATATACTTCTGCTTCTATCTATATCCTGCCTCAAATGGTACTTTGACACGTGTAACTCTTTTTGATTATGTTGTGGCATTTGTCATTTATATTAAAAATTTTGGCAAAAGTACTTTATTAATTTCTGTAAAAGCACAAGTATTGGTGTGTGAAAAAACTTTATGACTTTCTAAGTAAGACTGAAATATTTTACCTCTGATAAAACTGAAAGCACATCTTTCTATTAATGGAGTGAGTTAATGGCATAGTAAGTGCTATCAACTTTGGAGTGCTTTAATTTGTTATATTTGAAATATTTGCAAACAAGATATTACAGACGTTTTTTAGAATAAATGCCCTTTTAAGTCAAGATAGAGTGGAGTTTTAGGATATCTGAAATAGAGGAATTTTACAACACTATATATTTGACAATATTTTAATATATAATGTAAATTATGTGTAATAAAAAAATCAGATATTTACAGAGTGCTGCATCAGCTCAGAAATGCATGAGTTATTTGGGTGATTTGAGAAGATTTCTGAAATTTTTGTTAAAGAACAATCTCTTTCCACTGGTGGATATCCAAATATTGTAATTATGTTTCTTGGACACAGAAATGTGTTGCTTTTTGATTTACACAGCCCTGTGAACATGATCCTAGTCTGCTAATTATGAGTAGTAATATGGAAGCTTCAAAGCAGGTCATTGCCAGAAGGATATGAAAAGTTGAATAGCTGGCTTTCTGCTGATGTCACTGTCAGGAACTCAATTATTCCAGCACTCGGTAAAAAGGAATTCTGTAGGAATTCTACAGTCTTCTGTAAATGGAACACAAGGTTAGCACGGTGTAGGTCAGTTCTGGCTCGATGTCTTGGTGAATTTGGTAGGACCTAAAAGCTCATGGCTTCAGTCCACACCAAACAAGCAGCTCTGGCAGGTGCTCAGGTACATCTACTGAACCCTGCTGTGTACACTGTGCAAGTGACTTACAGTTTGTCCCCAGTTCCTAAAATATTGACCAGACAAAAGACTTCCCTTTGGTCCAAATAGAATTACCAAACTTCAGTCTTGGTGCTCTGTTTGTTTTGCCATGTGAACCCTGGCAAGCTGTTTAAGGGAGAGCCTGGGATTTGCATCACATTGGGAAACTTCCTGTGCTGCAGGGGGAAGACAAAGGGCAGGACTGGGCAGACTGCTTTCCCCATCCATCAGTTCAGGACTCACTGACTGTCCTGTGTCCGAGTTTATACTCATGTAACTGCTTTCATGTTACTGGAACTGCTTCTGATTTACTTCAGTGTAAATGTCAGGGTTGCCAGTTTCTGATTTAGTCTCTTTAATATCTCAGTTCACTGAGCTGCTGCAGCAGCATATGCCTTGTCAGGCCTTGCATCCAAAAAACACATAGATAGGTCCATCTAATTTTAAGTAAAGAGGTTAAATGTGTCTGTGAAATGCTCAATATTTTTAGTTTCCTTTTCACAAATTCAAAATATTAAAGGTAGAGAAATATGTATCTACAAGCAAACATTCATTTCCACCTTCAGACATATCCACGCTTGAAGAGGTACTTGAAAGTCCTTCCAAGAGCTTTGTACCACAACTTTATAAAGGTGCACTGTTAAATAAAATCTTAAAAATTAGTTCAGTTATATCAACACATCTCGTCATGACTCAATAGTTTCACTATATGTTGCCGAGCCAGTTTATTTTTATGCTCTTTTACCAGAATTTTGTTTTAAATTATTAAGAAATTTTAAAGTGTTCAGTTGTATACAAAAATGAAATTAGTTATTGCTTCAAGATTGTCCTAAACTAATTTAAATTAGCAACATCTTCTCTTCTTACTTGAATCCATTGATCCACAGATTTCTGGACAGGTTTCAGTAGAAAGCAGGGTTCTTGAGTTTCAATCTTTGTTACTTTGGTTCCTTACCTGGTTCAGATCTCCTGCAATTTGATAGAACCCTCACTGAGAGCACATTGCTCCTGATCTGGATGTCACTCTTCAGTTTAGCTTACATTCTTGACTTTATAGACAGAAGAGAAGTAAAATCAATAATTATAACAACATCCTTTTAAAAGAAAAAGTAATAAAACCATTTTCTTTGACAGTCTACTTTTTTTTTCCTGTATCTGCAACATATCTCCAGTGAAGAGCTCTGAAATCTTCCTGATAGCTGAATTTTTGTAACCAACCTTGAATTCAAACCCCTAGTGTTCAGGCACTGGATTGAGAGGAACATATATCAATATTTCATAAGTAGGTAATTGATATGCTATAAAGTGTTAATCTTGGATATGCACTAATTTTTAAGTTTATGGGTATAGAAAAAGACATTATTACTTGACAGTTAAGCTTTTAATTTTTGTACTGCTAAGGCACTGGCAGAGCAATACTGTTAAAATATGTAAAAGTGAATTGCCCCTGTTTGCAAGTATTCAGCCCGAGCCATTCAGCCATCAAGACAAGAAAGAGCAGAGCAGTAATTAAAATGGAAATGTCCTAATTTAAGGATGGGAAAAATTGGTGTGTTTAAAGTCCTTTGTAATAAAACTATTTGTGTAGTCACTTTGAAAGCTCATTACTGTTTTAAAGAATTGCTTGAATTCTTTGGAACATTACTAAATGATGACACTGTTTTTTGTTTCTTTAACTGAGTGACATTCTCTGTATACAATAAAAATACAATCTAGGTCTCGCTGACTATTTTATTAATATTTTTACTCAAATTCCAGAGCATTCTCTTCACAAATTCTGTTCTTTTAAACATGTAGAAGTGTTCCTCTTTATGAGACCAAGTGAATTGGATGTATTTCTGCTGTGAAAATAAAACAAGTAAGTGTGTGAATTGATTTAAGTATTACTGTCACCTACTAAAACCAAACAGCAACGTACCAAATTTAAATAGGTTTTCACTGTTGTAAAGAAAGCAAAATTTTTAATTAGCATTGGGAAAATTATATTCTATGACAATTTTCTTTTCTTCTTGTATTTGTTATAACCAACAGTAAATTGCTTTTTTTTCCCCAGGAATTTGTCAGGGAATATTTTTTCAAGTCTCATGAATGGACTTTTTTCTGAGCTGCTAGCTCTGAAAGCCCTGTGAGTATCATTCCTTTTGTTTGTGAATCTGAAATACTTCAGAAAGACATTAGAATAAACATAGCAGAGTTGAATATGAATTCAAACAGAATTGTTTCTAGAGATGCATTCTAAAAATAAAATCTGCATTATTTTGTTATCCATGTTCATGTTGCTATTTTGTTATCTATGCTCGCTGTTGATGAGCTGCCATCTTTATCTGTTGCAGGGAAATGGGAAGTGCTGTCAGTTCAGCCTCATTCCTGACTGGTCCTCCTGACCAGTCAGGACCCCTTTTTTTTTCTTTTTACTGTATAATCTTGTACTTTTCCATGGTTTCATGCATTACATTCTATTAGGCCTCTAATTCCACAGAACCAGTAATGTCAAATATTTTTCCTGGAGTTTTACTAACAGTTCCTAGTTATTGATATTAATTGTACCTGCCTAGGATTTAAAAGTGTATACTGAATTTTTCTACTTAGAGGAGTTTTTAGTAAATGAAAGTATGTTATAGTATGATTTTCTGCAGTAACACAGACTCAAAATGATTTCAGTAGTCAATGATGCTGTTCTGGAGCCAAACCCAGAATTTTTGCATAATGTTATGAAAGTAATTAACAGTGAGACAATGTGTATTGGTTGTCTCAGACTATCCTTTAATTCATGCATCCATAGTTATGCATTAATCTAGAATTCTCTTTGGAATTAGATAATTTGAATCCAGCAGAAGAAAGCGTGTTCATGGAAACTGTGTGTTTACCAATTGTGGTCATTCTTTGCCTTTGCAGACATTTCAACACTGATTCACTGATTTGTGACTGTAACCTGAAATGGATCTTGCAGTGGGCCAGGAATGCTTCAGTCCGAATAGCAGAGGAAACAGTTTGTGCTTATCCCAGTGCTTTACATGGCCTGTCACTTTATAACCTGAAGGAAAACCAGCTGATATGTGGTGAGCTGTACTCTCATTTAGCATTACAAATTGAAGTGGAATCCAGAGAAAATATCAAATAAACAGAAATTATGCAAGAAAAAAAAGAAAATTTAATAAATCTGACAGGTGATACAAAAGATACACCTGAGAATGAAAGAGAATAGAAAAAGACAGAAATTTCTTATTTCATATCTCAAGAACACCAATGTTCTGCAATATGTTAAGTGGTATGCGATTATGACATAAAACATTTAACTATGATGCTAGTTCTACGTTGTATTCTCCATGAAACTGAGGATTCCTACATGAGTTTACATAATGTTTCTTTCAAGTTATGTATCAGACAGTGTGACATTAATGTCAAATTTAATTCTTGTCTTTTTTGTTTTTATCAACCTGTAAGTATACATTTTATCACCTCTTTCTCAGGAGGAATAGAGTTCTTCCAGTAGCTTCAGTTAGGTGAATTCTGTCTTTGAAGATCTAGAAGTGAAATGTTTTTTGGATATTTTCCACCATAACAAACATGATAGATATGGTGTGAGGGAGAAGGGAAAAAAGTATGAATAAGTAAGGAAGACTCATTTCACACTGAGCGTTCTCTATCAGTGAGCAGATTAAACCAGAGATTTTTAAAAGTATCACACTGCAGAGAAACGATTGTTGCCTGAGATGACGCCGGTGGTTTCCAGAATCAAAAGTGTAATGTCACACAGAGTTGATGAATTTCAGAATCTTTGACATGCTCTAATGACAGAAAACTGCTGAGACTGTGGCTTTGCTAATGTCTTTTGCAAACGAAAGGAGAGTGACTTGTTTCTCTTAATAACCACAAGAAGAGTGATGTGTGTTGCTAACAAAGATATTCATAGCAGAAGGGAGATCAGGAGTTGACTGAAATGATATATAGGGAATTGGTTTTAACAACGAATACATATGCTTATAAGTTGGAAGAAATGTGAAAGGATGTGAATACTACCTACAGATGGTCCATCAGGAGAATTGTTAAGGAAACACAGGTGTCTGGAGGCAAATATGGAATGAGCTTTTGTGAGCAAAAGGCAGAGACATTTCCAGTAGTCTGTGTTTCCAAACATTTGAAATTCTACAATACTCTTCAAATATCAAGCTCCCATTTTATAGAGTGCCAGCATGGGCATCTTCATAGAGATCCATTTCCAAGCAGGAAAAGCAATTCTTCTAAAAGTGCTGGAATGATCAGAAGAGTGATTTAGGACTGTTAATTGCTATTTCCAGGTAACAAGTGAATATAAATCTCTGAATTCTGTGGAGGAAATGAAAGCAGTTTCTCAGAATTTCATAATTTAATTCCTAATAGGTCTCCCTATCAGAGCTTTGATACAGAATTTATAATGCTCATCTAGTTCTCACTCCTATTTACAATCTCCACAGAACACTTATCAAGGGCTGTAATGACTGCCAGTAGCTTGACATTGCTTCCAGTATCCACAGAGAGTTTCACAGTGGTTGTAATTGCTGAGCCTTCCACCACCTCTGTAGTATCTGCCAGGTATTTCATGGTGCTCAGAGTATCTGCTGGGTAGCTCACAGTGCCCAGAACATTTAGCAATTTCATTTTCAGTAAGTTAATTTGAGCTTAGCCGTAATAGAAGGCTGTCTGGCACCAAAATAATAACAGCTATTGAGAATGAGTTACAAATAATATGTGTTGAAATATGTACAGAGCTGATCAAATTAAACATATCTTAAAGAAAATATCGAGTGACTTAAAAATTAAAAACTCCTTCATGTGAACATCGTCCATACTGTCATGTATTTATAGACATTGATCTTCCTTCTACATGCTAAAAGATATCATGAGATATCACAGTCACAATATGAACAAAAAAAGAAGAATGAAAGGGAAAAATTAAAAATAGGAGAGAAATGGGCAAAGAGTTTTGCAGGGGAGCTAGGGAATGAACCAAAAAGTCGAAGTACGTGGATTTGAATAGCTACAGGGAGCAGTTTGCCATTAGCTTTTTAGATTTATTTTATATGTTGAGGTGAGAACAAAATCATCTTCTGGATTTCTTCCTGGCAAATCTTTCTCATGCATCTACTTACTCATGACAGCCAAAGTAGTAAGTTGCCTGTTGGTAACAGTTAAAAACCTGCTTTAGGGGGTTTTAGGAACTAAGTAACCGCACAGTTTTAGAATTCCCAGGGTTCTGCTTGCATATTTCACTAACAGCTTTTAAGAGCTACTTAAATCTTCTTTAACAAAATTGTCCAACTGTCAGAAATGTTTGGTTATAAAAAATTCTTTAAATGTTGGAAAAATAGCTGAAAAGCTAGTTTGACAGAGTATGGTTTTGCCCTTGTCTTCTGCCTTAATGATGAGGCACTGTGATGAATTCATAACGGTATGGACAGAGTATCTTTCTGAAAAATGGTTGTGAAATTGGCTTCATGCAGTGCCTGTTTACTCTTTCTCTGTGACTCCAAATACAAGTTACTCAGTTTCCAGGAGGAAAATTATATTTTCCTGAATACGAGTGCTATAAACTCCTAGTTTTCCTAAATATGAGTGCTGAGGTCTGATAGGAGTCTGAGATTTTCTCTGGCTCACATCATCAGCAGAGATGGATTCTTTAGACCAAATTTTTCACTCAGGAAAGACCCATATGAGTTTTTGTCTTAAGGGGATTGTGAAAGATTGCTCTTAAAGCTTGGTTTTGATTATTTATACTGATGAATGAGATATTACAATTTAGTTTCTCAGTCTCAAAACTGTATTGATGTTACTGAACAACATGAATAAGTAAAAATTCAGTTGTTCAGCAAATTACAATTGACATGGAATTGTGATGGAGTGCTTTTCTATTAAAAAATGTTGACTCATCGAAAGTGCTGACTTTCTTTTTTCCCTCAATTAGATTTTATTTAAAAGTTAGAAAGTAGTTGACATAATATCAATAATATTTAGATAAATGTTTTGGCTAAAATGCTGAAAATATTTACTAAATATTACTAAAAAAATATTGCAAAGGTCAAGTACAAAAATAATTTTATGGTGCCTTAAGCCATTTATTTATTTATTTATACCACAAAGAAAATTGTCTAATTCTCCTGGGACAGAATGCTGTTCCTTATACAGTTCTCCTACAAATTAAAATCCTGGGTTTTGAATATATATATATATGCTGTACTGATGTTTATAAATAAGTAATTGAGAACATATTATTCCTTTCTGTTAATTAAAAAAGAAACTGCTTGAAAAGAAAATATAAAAGGACATTGAAAAATTTGGTTTTTTGCTTAGAGTTTATTGCATTAATACATAATAAATTACATTTTTATTCTTTATCATTATGGATTTTTTCATGCAGTTAGTAAATAAGTTTTGTTCTTTTTTGGTGTCAGTGGCTTTTCTGGTTTCTGTGGTCTGCTGTTCTAATCTTGGTCAGGACATGGTTGCATGGACCTGTAAAGCAGAGAGGCTCAAAGAACTAGAAGCAGTATCTTGTCAGTTCTGAGGAAATCTAAATGCAGAGAAGAGTCTGCATTGTTTTCAAAAGACTTTGCTCTACTCAGCCAGATGGTTTACTATGCACACATTCACATCATTGCATCATAGCACTTTCAGGCAAGCCTGTTCTGCTGCATGACCCCTCTCCTGCACTTGTCCTTGCCTTTCCTGCACTTGTCCTTGCCTTTCCTGGATTTGTCCTTGCCTTTCCTGCACATGTCCTTACCTTTCCGAGCTGTGCTGTGAGGCAGTCTGCCAGAAAGCCCCATAAAGCAATCTTGCCCCATAAAGCAATTTTAAATAGTCCTGGGTGCCTCTCAGGCCACGTTAGTAGAGCTTGCTCTGGCTCTTTGCATCGGACCCCATGTGAGATGCTGGCTAGAGGTAATCCCCAAAAACTTGTGTTTGCCCTTTTTCTCTGTGTTGATGTGAAGCTATGCACAGGTCTTTTCCTTGGAAGAAACAGTTTGATTGCTTCTCTCTTTGTTATGCTTCTGCATTGGAGGTTTCTGTTTCCCACTTCCTTATTATCTGTGTTGAATTGAATGGGAGAAAATCTCTTTCTATGTTGAGCTGCTCCAACACAGGACTGTAGGACAAGAGTTACAAGAAGTTCTAAGATAAGCATTATTTATTCACCTATACTCTGCACATCTCTGAAAAACCCATGCTGCTGCAATAATTACAACCAGCAAACAGAGACAATTAACAAAGCTAGTATTAATACATGTTCTCCTTATACCATCCTCAGCAAAGAAACTTCAAAGGTAAGGGAATCACAAGCACAAACGTTGGATACATTCATTGAAGACAGTCTCAGGGGAAAATATGGTAGAACTAGAACTTGGAAAGCACAAAGTAACAGCGAATTACAAGACAAATATCTCAGCTCAGAGTAATTTTCCTTTCTTGTATTAACATGAGTCAGATAGCATCTGGTTTTAGGTACCATCTCATCTACCATAAATGCTTCCCAAATCACAGAAGCCTATTCTTCAGAGGTGGAGTACCCAGAGCTTCAGTACCCAGAGGCTTGGTTTGAATTCTCTTGTTGCTCTGTGTGCTTCACATTAATGAAAATCAACTGTAGGCTGCTTCACAGAGGAGTTATTACAGTAAATTACTTTGAAAGCATGTATTGTGCCAGAATGTGTTCTCTGTCCACGGGTGGTGCACGTCCTGGTTGCAATCCATAGAACTTAAATATTTACATCAAACTTATAGTGAGAAATTCTTTGGGTTGGTTCATAATTTACTAAAAGCTCTCATAGTCAGTTTGGACTTTGACTGGGGACGGCAAGGAGTGAGCACTCAAAATAGAACTGGAGTTTTATCTGTGTAGGGTCTGTATGGTGAGGCTTCTGCCATGCCTTAGGGGCTGTCTGCTGAGCAGTCTTCACATTGCAGTAGAATAAAAATCCATCCTACTGAAAATAGGTATGAGAAAAGAAGATAATAACTATGAGTTGTGAGTGTCCAACAGTGTTTGAATTATTACTCAGTCTCTGAATTCTGTAAACTACCTTAGTTTAAAGTGTTAACTCATGAATGAAATTAGCAAGTTCTGACTCATAAAATATTATTGAAATGTGGGGTTTGGGATATGATAAACTCCCTACTTAGGATGGACACTTCAAAGGGAGGAATAAAAATCAAAGACATAAATCCTTTTCTGACTTCTGTATTCTGCAATAAAATTCTTTAAATGTTTCATAGAAAATGTGAATAATTTATTAGAAGGGAGGCGATAAAGTTGTTAGGGAATTGTTGGTACTTAACCAGCACCTTGTGTTTTGTAGTTTGCCTCACTTCACTGAGAATCAGAGTATCTGTTCCTCTAAAGGAGCAGAGTCAGGCTAAAATGTAGGTGCTTTTTGCTCTGATGCTCCATACCTGTTCACATTGAAACTTGTGCAAAGCAAAAAAAAAAAAAGAAAGAAAACACAATTATATGCTTTATGCATTCATTCTACTTGTGTTCTTATGTTCTTAGAGATTTCTTGTCCATTTTAAGGTTCAATTTTGTGCAAAAGTAGGAAGTACTTTCATTGTTACCTATCTACTGTCACATTTTCTAATCTGCATTTCTCATGCTTAAGTATTAGGAGAACATTAGGGTGTATTTCTCTCAGGCCACATGTCGCTTCCTAATCTATTTTTATAAGTAATTCTTTCTTTTTTTGCAATCTTACCTAAAATACAAAAAAATCTAAACGTTCAAGACATTTAAAATCAATTAGAGTAATGCCATTGGGAAAAAATAGAACATTTTCTTTTCCATACTTCCTCTATAAAGTACTTTCATTTTTTTTGAAGCAGCTTTCTTTTTCCTTGACATAGATTCTTAAAACATAGTGTGGCTTTAAATGCTTTCTCAGCAATGATGGAATAGTGTTGTTTTAGATGTTGTATTTGTTGAAATGTCTCTATAATTTTACCTGATGTAATTGCACATTGCTTCCCCATCATTCCTAGCAGAGTAAGATAGTTCTACTGTCCAATAGTAAGAAATTTGAAAGAAATAGCAACTTTTAAAATGCTGAAAAAGGGAAAAAACTAAATACTGGGGAATTTTGTCTTTGAAAGAACTTTTTCAACATTTAAATTTAAGCTTAAATCAATTGAATGCGTTCAGCCTTGATCTGTGTCAGTTTTTAAAAATACTGTCAACTGTCTTGTGTTAGGGGTATTGGTTAAGATGTGAGATTTGAAATTCCTTTTATCATGTGGTGCAAAAAATTAAATATCTACTTTCCCATTCAAGTCTTAAAATTATAAATAGTCATAGTTGTACATACATTATTGTTAAGTTTCCTTTTCTATGTAAAATATATTGCAAGAAAAAACACTAGTTTAAAATTAATGAGAAGTATTTTTTCTTTTATTTTCCTCAGTGTAAACAAGACATTTTTGGTAACATTTGTTACTTAAACTTAGGGACAGGTTTCAGATGATTGTTTGAACCATTTCTTTCTTAATTTACAAGTCATTCTTACTACATTAACACAGTGTAAATATTGAACTGTGGGGGGATTTCAGTATGTAGTAACTGACTAAACTCAAAACCTCAAGCAGGAAGAATGATGGATTAATTATCCAGATTTAGATTTCAGCCCTGCAGTTTCTTGGCAGTCCACAGGTAGCTTGCTGCATTCATGTGGAGCATCATTGTCTTCCAGAATATGCAGGATCAAGACTTCAGCTCTAATTCTGCAGGGAGTACCTAATCACATGAGTAGGTCTAATTATGTTAAAATAGGAATATTCACACTAATAACTTTTCACAGGATTAGGTTTTGCAAGATATGGATAGTGATACACTTACCAGTATTTAAATCCTCTTCCAATTACTTTTGTTTTGCAGTGTTAGCAGTTCAGGATTTTCTTTAATAAGAAATTACACACAATAACAGAATGTATATAAATCAGATAATATAACTGTGTGTTTTGGGTCTTTCAAAGATATATGGGGTAAATTCATTTTATGTCAGAGCTAAGTGGCCATTTTTACATCAAAGTTGGTTTCCATACTATCATTTGGTAGTATGAAATAAGCAATGGTTTAATGTTTTGTCTCCAAATTCTAGATTTCTCATCTAATATGATCAGTCTCAAAATAGAGAGAAAAAACTAAGTTGCCCTAAATTTAATATTAAACATTATTATCTAATTTCTTTAGTGGCAGTGTAGAACACCGCTGCAAGATTGGGGGCATAAAATTGGTAACAGTTAAATCTTGTAAATGTGAAATAGCAGAAATATTAAAATGTTCATTTGAGGATGAAATTTTACTACAACATATTTTCTTGAATTTGTGCTCCCACATGAAAATTCAGTTCAACAGCAATTTTCATCCATGAAGTCTTGCTGGTTTAGATGTTGGAAATATACCCAGTTGTTTGGGGTTTTTTTACTCTTATATACTGCATTAGAGGTTTTTAATGTGCACTTGTGTCTTATTTTCTCTGTTGTCTTTGACTGCTGTTCCAAAGATCATGCAAAATAGCTGAAGGAAAATTTAACCAAGGTGGAGTGAGAATAGCAGTGAAATGAGGCATTTTTAATCTTCAAACTTCTGTCCTTGAACACTTAGGTGGCCATATCCAAAAGCCAGTTGCTCATAAAGAAAACAATGTTAAGACAAACAGCCTTGACTACAAGTCATTGAGTTTCTCTGAAGATATATGCTGTATTTATTATGGTAACATGAACGTTAAAACACTTGGGTTAAATTTTATACTGGTGATTTCTAGATAAAATTATATAAGCTTTTTAACAAACCTGTGTTAATATTCTTCTTAGGGTTTGCTGTAATTAATCTTAATTGTTATAATAGGAAAATTCCCTATAAAGCTTCCATCCTAACAATCTCTCTTTTATTTATGTGGAGTATACCATAGTGGCATTTCACATTTTTATAGCGCATTTCAACTTTCTGTAATGTTTGTATAAAAATGGCTGTTGAGACATTCTGACACTGTCAGCTGGGCTGAGAGGAGTTTGGAATGGAGAAATTTATTACTTCAATTGTCACTTGTTCAGCATTTCTTTTTATGAACTTTTTTTACATTCTGGCATAGATGATAACTCATGCAGCCTACTGGACTCTGGGCAATTAGGGACAATCACTGACACTCTTGGGACCTTCCTGCCACCACCTTTCTGTGATCTGAGTCTGCAGTTATGATTTAAAAATAAAAAAGGTTTTAGGTTTGGAAAGATGAGTGCTACCACTGCACTTCCCAGTTAGCTAAAGCTAACCAGTGTATTTGATTATACCTGTTGGACCCATTGGAGGGGGTCCAGAGGAGACCCACAGAGATGATTGGAGACATGGAACATCTTTCCTGTGAGGAAAGGCTGAGAGAGTTGGGGTTGCTCAGCTGCAGAGGTGAAGGCTCCAAGACCTCAGTGCATCTTTTCAGTTCCTAGAGAGGGTTTGTAAGAAAAATGGGGACAGACTTTTTAGTGGAGCCTGTAGCAACAGAATTAGGAGTAATAGTTTTAAACTAAAAGAGGATCTATTTGCATTAAATATAAGGAAGAAGTTTTTTACAGTAAGGGTGGTGAGACACTGCCAATGGGCTGCCCAGAGATGTGGTGGGTGCACCACTGCTGGAAACATTCAAAGTTGAGTTGGGTGGGACTCAGCAAACCTGGGGAGCAAATGTCCCTGCTCATTCTGGGGGCAGTTTAAAGGTGACGTTTGAAGGTCCGTTCCAACCCAAACCATTCTGTGATTTTGTAGAGTTGGGTGCTTTACCTTTCCACTGCTCAGCCATTTTTATTAAGTGTAATGAGTATGCAAAGCCATGAGCCAGCCCGTTCACTTGCCTTAAGAGTAATTCCAGTAAGCAAAATTGGCTTTTTCACAGTGGGTTTCTGACTGGTGCCAGGAAGAAATTTGTGTTGGTGAATCTTCCAGTACCATAGCTGTCAATATGTCAGTTTCAGCATATGGCAAATAATCAAATGCTCCCCAACTTCTGGAGTAGAGTTCTGAGACAATTTGAAAATAAAAAAATGAAAAATTGCAGTGGTTTTATTTGATAGGAAAGGAGATGAGATGAGATGAGAAAACGATTTGCCTATTCTTTTAGATTTCTATGCCAGTGCAAGACAATGCAATTTAATTGTTTAACTGGAACAAAACCTTGAATTTCATATTGTGGAAATCTTTCAAGTAACTGTTAACATTTTACAAATTAAAATGTTATGGTATTTGACATTTATATTAAATAAATGAAACCTATTATTAAATAAGTGAAACCTGTTACCTCTGTTTTTCACTGCCTCTTCGTTCCTATCAAGTAAATCACTGCTATCATCATAAATAAGAAAGGGATTTTTCTTGTGCCTCCCTCACAAGACGCGTCAGTCCCAAGAACTGGTGCAGAAAGACTAATTTAGTTTTACTGGGACTTAGGAATCTGGAGGAAACTCCTTTAGGCAAAGACAGGTTAAATAACTTTGTCATGGCTGGAAATGTCATCCATCTGCTGAGTGCTGGGGGAAACCTGGATTGCCTGGATGAAATGTGGATTTGCCAAAAGTGACTAGATTTGAATTGTACACTCCCCAGCTCAGCCGTTCTTAGTTTCTATCTAGCTGTAAATTATTTAAGTAAATAAATCAGATTAGTTATATAATCCAAGTGAGTCTTGAAGACTCATTCAAAGCTATGATTGTAGCTCATCTTGGCATATTTGCACTGAATTTTAGCTTCTGTTTGTGTCTGTGGAATACCTCCATGAGGTTAGCTAACCCAGGTAACTGAAGCACCAGTAGCAATGGACTGTGACAGCTTGGGCTCATTGTCCTTCTAACTTATGATAAATCCTGTTTGCTACTTCTGCAGATCTCTTTTGATGGTTTTACAGAAGTTTGCAAGAGTGAAAACGCAGTAAAAAACTTGTAGCTTTGGGTAAAACAGCATGCATGTCAGAAATCTTGCTCTTTGGTTAGTGGCTACCATTTCAGTGCAGCACTTAGCATTACAAAAGAAACATAACCCCATAATTTAATTATAAGATGCTGGGAAGAAAAAAAAAACCCAACAACAAACCAACCAAAGCAAAACCACTGCTTGATATTCCCGTTTGAAAAGCATGTGTGAGAGTGAAGGGGACTGATAAAATGGTGTGGAATATCTTTGCCGTGCCAGCATTATGAAGCTGGTGGAAATAAGAAGCTATTACACAAACAAAAGCTCTGCTTTTCCTGCAGTGAGTGGTAAATGAATGTGATACAAAGCTTTCTTGTCCCAAGCCCAAGAGACTTACCTTGTTCTGCTCTTTAATACATGTTGGCATCTGTATTTTCTTGATATAATGTTGAAATTGGAGCCAGGCACAGCTTTTATTAAAACTGAAGCTTGGCCTCAGTTCTGTATTCATTCTTGACTTCCTTGGCACGTGGTGTGGTCTGTGACCTTCTACACCAAACGTTTCCTTACTGCCAGCAAATTTTGCAACACAGAAACTGGCATTGGTGTGCTGGCACCTCCCTTTTTGGCAGAGCTGGCTGCTGGCACAATTCAGATCACGCTCTTTTCTCCAGTTTCATTTTAAATGTCAGGTGTAATTTGCACTGTCAGCAATTCAGATTTTTAACTAATGTTTTCCAATTTGTTTTTCCTCATTCTCATCTGTCCTTTTTCTTGGATTGGTTCCTTTGCTTTGTCCTCACTTCCAGCTTTCCCCCACTGTGCTTTCCATGCACATTTCTTTCCCACTGAGACTGTATACAAATATTAGAGCTCTAACTCACACTTTTGTCAGCAGGATGTGCCGCACTCTGTAGGCACACTCAGTTCAAATAAAAAGCCCATTGGCAATACAATAAATCAAGTGATTAACAAGAAGCAAAATGCCAACCTCTGGCTTTTTTTCTGTCCCAGAAGCTTGTGGTACACTGTAGAGAACTGAATTTTCTACCAATAAAGTGAAGTCAAAGGTGTATCCTGAGACGTGAGCAGTGTAGTGCTGAACTGATGTGTGGGCAGCCTGTGGGAGAAACCTGTGGATTTTCCTGTTCCTGGTTGTGTGCAAACTGTTGATAGCAAACAAAGCCAGTTAATGAGGACCAGAAAAAGTATAGCAGAAAACTGTTTCTGGTAGACTGAACAGCAGAAGGGGCTGGTGTAGTACAGGTTTATGCACTTAGCAGCTGTTGATCTGTAGAGCTGAGCTGCCCAGATTAAAGGTTATGCAGCAGGAAATGCAACAAAGCTGGCTGGAGGTAGGACAGTTTCTCCAGTACCTTGTGCTGGTCATGTTGGTTAATGACTAGCCAACTTTCTATAGTGTTCAGACAGATCTGTTGCATGGGCCAGGTTTTGTGCTTACAGGTTTGCTTTTAGTCATTCCCCCAGAAGACAGTAGCGTGCACTCATTGGAAGTGAATATTATCTAAAGACACTAATATGGTACTTAAAAATGTAATGAAACTATGGGTAAAAATGCAATTTGTGTTATCTTTTTTACATTTTTGTTCCATGTATGTCAAGAAACAGCAGTATTTCCATCGTGCTCTTCTCCTTTCCAACTCTTAAAACAAAATAGAAGGCCAAAACTGGACGGGAAATTGAAATACTTTTAAAATCTCAAGAATTGAATTGTAAGGAAAAAACAGGAAATACATGATGTGTGTATATGTGTGCGACAAATTCTTTTATAAATATATTAAGGGCATATGCATTGGAACATTTCTGTAGAGCTTCACTGCACCTTGCTATTTTTTTATTTTTGCTAATTGTTTTTAAAATAATTTCTATTTTATTTTTCAACATCTTGGGACACTGTATGCATTAAAATATGCAAGGGTGTATTCTACTTGAAAAAGACACAAGTGATAATCTTAATTCAGTGGTTTTTCTGTAACCTGATTCCTTCTCTGTTTCTCCTCAGTATTCTAGTCTAGATCTAATCTGAAGTACAAGACTAGATGGCATAGAGAGTCTGGCCTCCAGTCAACAAAAGCCTTTTCTGCTGAGAAGTGAAAGATAACGAAAAAGATGTAATTACTGTAATGATGGGTTAGACCTTTAGATTCATGCTGCAATCAGTGATTCCTGTGGTGCTCTGCTGCAATCATGGCTTAGTGCTGAATGTAGAGACAGGACAGGTAAAGACTGTAAAGCACTCCATCAGCTCTTGATCTGAATGCCTAGAGAGGAGTCACACCTCTCATTTGCAGGTAGGGCTGCTGGCTCCAAGATTGAGGGCAGCACAGTGGATTGTCTTGGAAGGAGCATCTTGGAATATTTTTCAAGTGTGTAAAAAGTAAATAAAATCCCTGTGAATTACTCTCTCCCTTCTCAGCACACAATAGTAAACATTTTAATTTTATGAGGCTGTTGTGTCTGCCATACACGCGCATACACACACATAAATATGAGCATCAGAGATTATATATATTTAGTAATCCAAACTCAGTCTTTACTACCCACATAATCAAAGAAAAAAATTCAGTTGTATAGGGCTATGCTTGCCAGAGCTGTTATATTTAAAGTGCAGTCAAATCAATGCCAAAATCATTCAAAATACTTTCAGAATTTCTTGCTTCTTACTTTATTCTCAAAGTCAAACTTGAAAATGTGTGTACAGCATTAATAAATATTTTTATTCTGAATTTGAAAGATTGTTGGATTATGGATTTAAAGTATGTATTTCCAGCTGATGCAGATGTGATTCTACAATAATTTTATAGCCATTTGGCATAAAGGGTATTGGTCCTAATTCTGAAACTCTTATTGGTGTGATTAATCCTTATAGCTGTGAGCTGTGTCACTGAAGTCAACTGGAACTTCTGCATGAGTAATGGTTGCAGAACCAGCCTCAGACATTTAAATCATTATTATCCCTGGAAAACAACTGAAGATTAGCTCTGGTATTAATATTTTTATGTGGACATCACAGAGATTAAAGGCAGATGTTTTCCAGAAATACTTATATTTACCTTCCATGGTCTGCAAATGTCATAATCTATAGAAATTTTATTATTTTTAATTTGAAAATGAGTTTTCAGCATTATTTGTCAATTTGGCCAGCCCAAATAGGTACATTCTCAAAGCTGGTCTGTAGGATATCCTAGCATAATGGTATGTTTGATTCCAAGGTTGTGTTTAATACATTTTGCATCTTTGTTGGTACTTAAAAGGATTTGCAAAGAAAAAGAAAATGCGTACACTGTTGATAGGACTGATCATTTTTAGACATGCTGAAGTAAAGAAAAGTTTTCATTCACTTCTGATCAGTAATTCTGAAAACCTGTAGAGAATACCTAATTCCCACTGCATTTCCGAGTTGGGTGATTCCCAAGGCTGAATAAAAGGAGAGATTATGGGAGAGCTTTGGACACCAGTGCTCAAGACAGAGATGAATTCAAATTGATAGTGTAACACTTCATCCACATGCTCAGCACATTATTTAACTTGACTTAAAGATATTGATATTCTAGTTCACACTCTTCCTGCTTCATAGCCTCGTGGCACAATGTGTCACTCACTGCATGACCAAACCATTTGACCAGGTACAGCATCCTCAGTTAAAAACTGCTGTATTGATGGGAAATATTTTGTTTCTGTGAGTAGTATGTATTGTACGTGTCACAGTATGCTTAATTTTTCTGCATTGTGGTAGTAATTTCATTAATTTATGGCTAAATTTGCATTCCATATATCTCCTTATATTCCATGATTGACTTCATAGTGCAACACAAAAATCACAACTTTTTGGAGAGAGATTCTCTCCATCTGCTAGTTAAAGGCATTTAATGTAAATGGCTGAGACCAAGGCTGCAGCTATTAGGAATGAGGCTGCTTTACCATTACTATTTGCCATTTACTATTAATCTGATTCACCTTCTCTTCTCTTAATTAGAAGCCAAAAGTCATATAGAAATACTGTGTATGTTTCAGGGAATTTTTAGTATAGCATCATAGTCTCCATATAACAGGTGCAATCAAAAGGTAAATTACAGGATGGGTACACAGGTAAGGAGGGCTTCTGAAGGCTGCACTTTATAGTCAAAGCAGACTTAAAATTTCAGTAGAGAGCAGCTAGTCCCAAACAGCAGTAGCACATACTCACTTGTACTAATTTTGTGTGCTCTGCTGGCCAGCATTCTTCTTTGTATGAAGGTAGAAGTGATCCATCTCACTGTTTACTCAAAGCAGGTGATGAATGTACTATTTAACAAAATAGTAACAAGGGCCCAAAGCTGAGTTTGTAAGTGCAACTTCTCCCAGTTCAAGAGTTCCAGAGACAGCACCTGAATGACATAAAGAAGTGTGTTAGGGTGGAATGCTGAGTAAGAGGAAGAACACTCTCGGTTGTCCACAAATATTAGCAGTTGTAGAACCAGTGATTATGGCTTGCAACCTGGATAGGCATGGCTAAGTTCATCTGTATTTGTTATGGGCAATGGAGGATTTTAAGGAGCAAGTTTAAGGAAGATAAAATGGTGAGCAGTGAAATGGAAAAAAAAAAGGTACTTGTCAGAAAAATAGATGTTTGAGGTAGTTAATAGTGGTGGAATGGTGGAAGGGTGACCTTTCGGCTGACAACTCTCTAGGATGGATTGATATTAATGATGAGAGGCCTTTAAATGAAAACAGAATAAAAAAGAGAGGGTAAGATCTAGCTTTGAAATTCTCTTTCTTCATCAAGGTAGAATGATAACCAGGGTGCAAGACTGTAGTCCTTTTGTCTAAGGTGAGATTGCAGAGTGAGGTTAAAAAGTGAATTGTTTTGGTGTTGGAGCCTGACGTGCAAAGGCTGTATTGTAGGAATTGTTGTGCATGAAGTTCTTGGTAATTTGTTTGTCAGTTGTGTTTGTGAGTCCTTAATATTTTCATTGCCAGTAGAATTTTGTGCAATGATGAAAAAGTATCACTGGTAGTAATTTTCTTCTACTTAAGAACAGCTATATCAGAAAAAAAAATTAAGGTTCACCTTTATTCCTTATTATCGCAAAGAAGATTATCATCTTCTTTAGATGTAGAGCTTCTGTTTTTTCCTAAAATTCTCCTTTTCAATTTTCTGTTCTGAATTTAAAGAAATAGCATTAATCTCATAATATAGAGAAAGTATTTTGCAGAAGTTGTCTTAAGGTAGTTTTGAGATAAAAAGAGAAGAAAATATACACTGTCTAGAGAAGCAGTCTCTAGGGAGACTTTAGGATTGAGGAAAATAACCTTCAATCACTCTCAGATCTATGAAATAGCAAACTTTCATCAGGGCCAAAAATATACATACCTTCTAAATTGGCTTTTTTTTTTTTTTTTTTTTTAGGCATTTGGATTTGTGATTATGAGAGCTGTTTTTTGTAATAGCCTGCTTAGAATGTGCAGCATTCTCATTATTGGAGTGTTTCTGGAAGGAAGCTTTGAGAGATAAAGTTCATTTTAAAAAGATGGTAAAAAGTATTCATCTTTAAATAGATAAAAGGATCTACTTAGATAAATATTTAGTGTTAAGTAATTATCTAGAGAGTAGAGATGACTTGTGGAATAGGAAGAAGGAAGGGGAAATGAAAAGTCGTGGGGACAGTTGAACTTAAGGGGAAAGTTTAACTATTATTAGTCTTAATATTATCCAAATCTCAGGCACATGAAGTAGTATAGACTGTCTAGACAGTAAGTTTTGTTCTGGAGCACAGTGGGTGTTTCCTCTACTGACAGCGAAGTGGTCTTGTCAATGTTAACTGAACCTATATTATATAGCTGATTTTTTTCTCTAATTGGAAGACCCACTTTTTTGTTCTGTACACTTGTATAGTAAAGCATCCTGGCTTGAGAAGGGGGATGGGTTGGAGCATCTCAAAAGATCGCTTCCAGCCTCAACCATTCTTTGACCTGTTCCATGAAACTCGTTTTCTGTAGATATTCTGGTAATCCTGTGTTTATCTGGGTTCACACCAGTGAAAAGATGTGATCTCTAGAACTCACAACGTGATCAGACTGCAGTGGGTAGTTAGTGGTCATATCTCTTGTTAGCATTTTCACATGAAGGTCTAAGAAGCTAGAATGATATACAAGTAGTTCACATTACAATATTCATAAGAGAGGAATTAATTGTGACTTTGTTTTCCCTGCAGCTGGGCCTCTGGAACTTCCCCTCTTTGAGCTGATCCCATCACAAAGGCAAGTGGTTTTCCATGGGGACCGCTTGCCTTTCCAGTGTACTGCAACTTATGTGGACAACACCACCCAAGTGCATTGGTACCACGCAGGGCGCCTGATTGAAACCGATGAGGAGCGCGGCATCTTCGTGGAGGACAGCATCATCCATGACTGCTGCTTAATCACACGGTAACACATACCTCTTGGCATAGTCAGGCTTGCAGGCAGGGGGGAACTTGCCACAAGCAACAAGCCTCATTAAAACGTGCATCAAGAGTTATTTAATTTGAAGCAATTCAGTTGCGGACTTGAATCTGAGCGCAGAGGTAGAGATTTTTCATGGCTCTGATTGGCCATGGTTCCAAATTGTACTTTTTGTTTATAAGTATCCAAATTTGATCAAATGTGGGTTTGAACCAGATAAAACCGGTTTCTTATACAGTAAACCATGGGAAAAAACATGAAAAAACAAGAAATCCTTCAGTAGCACATGAGAGTGACTTAAGGCCAAGCTGCTTTTTCATGACATCATCTAGAAGTCTGAGTGATGGACCTATGAAGAACTATTAATTGAAAGGCTTTGGTTAGTTTTTGCAGGTTTCAATATAGTAGATCCTATATTCTTTAGTTAAGTAATCTAGGTTTTTTTTGTTACTAAGTATTTCTTGATTTTCTATGACTTTTACCATCTCTGTGCCTGTGTGCTTGAGAGTTACAGAGATCTACAGATGCATTTGCTGATGTGAAAAGTGCAAGAGGGATAAAGTAGAGTAGGCTTATATAAAAGAAGCAAAAACTAATATTTGTCAGTGACTGTAATGTTCCAGTTTTGCTTCAGTTTTCCTGTTAAACATTATTAAATAAATTATAAATTTCAGTGTTTATTTTTGGGTTTCATCACAGAGTATTGACTTGTCACTAAAAGCTGCTAAGTTGTTGCACACATCCTTTTGTCCTCTGCCAGTTTCCACCACTGATCAAAAAGAGAGTCTGATTCTGTGTGCATGTTCTGCCTTTCTCTTTGTAGAAAATGGAGTGAAAATAACTATGCTAATTAGCTCTGGATAATCATTAACATCTTTTCACTCAAACAGTTTCTATTAATATAATTGACCTGAAATGCTTCTTGAACTATCAAATAGAAGTTATGAAGAGAGTCAAATTAAATCTTGTCCACTGGGGACTTTTTTCTTTATTAATTTCATCTACCCACTGATTATTTGACCCCTTTTGGAGTCCTGTAGATCTAGAGACATAGATCAGACCTATTCTCACAGCTACTGCCTTTCTGCTAATACCAATGAAAAAGACTATTAGATCAATTAGTACAGTAATGCCACGTGCATGAGCTGTTATATAACTGCCAAGTCACTTAAATTAAAGCATGTTCTTCCTATTTCTATTATATCAAAATTAAAAGACATGCTGTTAATCACCTCATTATGTTTTTCAACTGAATTATATTTTGCACTGTATAAGCAATTTGTAAAGCATAGTAATGAACTAAAATAGTCTAGAATTGTTTTCAAAATAGCTATATTTTTAAAAAGCTGTAAGTAGCTTGACTGATTTTTACCTTACATTACTTCTTTTTTGCCAGACTGTAAAACAAAAACCATTATCTACCATAGCATATTTTAATAAGGATGGTTGATCTCCTGCCTACCTCATTTACTGTGCTGTTTAATAGGTGACCTTGATGATGGTGCAGTATGCACATCTATTCAGAAAAAGTGTTCTTTAAATATGTCACCACATCTGCTGTTGTAGACTGGAAAAATACTCTGACTTGCCCAAGTTATGTGATGCAGACTGTTAAAATAAGAGAAAATATTTTTGAATAAAACTCCAAGTCCTTAAACAGCTGTTTAAAAGCATTAAAAGCAACATTTTAATTCCTCATTGATTTGCACTATACATGGTACTTCGTAAGACAGAAAGGCATCAACACTGCATTTACCATAGAGCATAGTCCTTATCCAGCCAAAAATGCTACTGCTCAAGCAGCTGTGCCTCTGCCTTGAACTAGGTGCTGATCAGAATTAACTTAGTAAAGACATACTTTTGAACCTACTTTTAAAAACTGTACTATTTTAAAGTCAAGTTTTTTAAACATAAAGACATGTATTGTTGAAAATAAGAAAAGATTGGCCAACAGTCGTGTCTGTTAAAATTCAGCATTTCTTAATTTTAATCCCCTATTTATGACCATGTATACAATATCCTTATTTATATAATTATCATTAAAAAATGAAATAATATGTAATAGCATGTTTGTTACATGTTACAATAGCATGTATTAGTATGCTTGTTACATGCTATTACACACTAATTTGTGATAGTTCTAAAGGCTAAATCATGCCTGTACAAGGAAACACCAGAAAGACTGTGCCTCCTTGAGCATATCAAATGTTAAGTATATGATTTGGACTGAAAATAAAGGTGACTTGAAATCAGTTCTTGCATTATCATATTTTGCCTTTGCATACCTAGTCTTTACAGCAAATGTCCACTGTCTGTGGCTTTCTGTAATTGCACTAAAGGGCAGAGTTTGGCCTGTGCTACTTAGCAATTTCAAGATTTCTATAGCTGGTTTGGAACAAAGAGGTGTAGTCATGTTCCAAAAGCTGCTTATTCAAACATTTTTAGGTGGTTATTTTATTGGATAATTCCAGATATTTCTGGACATGGATTTACAACACAAATATCATGCTAAACCCTTCTGTTTTATTAACTGGCAGAGTAGAAGGATAAAATATCTAAATGTGTGTTTTTTGTCTCCTATGATAAAGCAGAATAAACTAAAATAAATATTTTTGTTACAATAATTAAACTAAAGTTTTGAACCGTATACCGGTCTGTGACATTTTTCTTGGCAAGGAGTATTTCCTTACAGGAGATCTTGAAAAGGCATTTTCAATTCTGCTGCTAGCTTGCATTTATCATTTCTTGCCAATGATAATAGTATTTGATTTTGCTGGTGTTTAATTTTCTGTCATTATGCCTGTGTATAAATGTCATAGTCATATATGAAAATATACATATGATGTGGGACTAATTTCCTATCATTTGTGAATGGATCTAGCTGAATTTGTTAATGATGCTTCCATGAAGGCAGCCTGATTTCTTTAGCCTGGAATATTATATCAGTTTAATAATAAGCAGCAATTCTAACTCAATACATCCTGGTTCTCTGATGTGCCTGAAGCCACGCAGAAGGAAGGTCATGTAGGATTCTCTGCAGCACAGCATCTTTCCCAGCTTCCCCAGTCTTCCCTTTCAGTGTTTGGAGAAGCTAGCAGGACAGTTATTAGAATACTAAACTAGAAAAGGAAATTATTTTAGTTCTGTGAACCGAGAAACTCCACAGTGGCAGAGGTACTTTAATTTTCAAGAAGTTTCTTATTTACCACAAAGGGTATAATGACAATTTTGAAGTCTTTGTATTTCTAGTCTGTAAATACTTGTGTAGAGTGTTTAACAGTGCTTATTCCCTGACAGATGTAATAGCTGCTCTGGGACCATTACAGTTCACAAGTGCTGCTTCTGAAAATGTTAAACTGTGAAGAAAGTTAAGAACCCATAAAATGGAGAGCTACAGCTGGAGAAACCAACTAAACCTAGGCTAACAGGTGTAGGATCAAAAGTTGTTTTCAGACGTAGTTTTTGTTGTGTAGCTAGTTTGCCACTGGAAATACAGACTCTTAGGACTGAATTTTGATCCCCTGAAAGTTGTGTTTTTCTATTATAGTCTGTCCTAAGTATCTCTGTCTTCTAAAAATGATTGACAAAGCGACTTTATTTTGTGGGGGTTTTTAATCAAAAAACCCCAACAACTCAAGAATCTGTTTTATAAAACCCTCTAAGTGCTTCTTCACTTTGTGATGGTAGCCACTGCCAAGTAAATAATGAAATAATTAGTAATGTTTGAGATGAGAGGTATACAATTATGTGAAAATCTCAGAAATGTGCAGAAGAAAGGAAGAATTTCCAATCATGGTCCACTTGTAATAGCGAAAGTACAGAAAAAAATTCATACAAATTAAATATTGTGAGTTAAAACTTTTGATCATAATTTACATTATCCAAACAGGAGGTTGAGTCCAATTAATACTTTTTTACATTTTGAAATTATCACTGCAGATATTAGTAAAGAATTAGGAGTTTGATTGAGACAGTTTCACTAGAAAAATAAAGATTGTTTAAGGTAGGATTAGAGAAAAGAAATTGATTCCAGGAGTAGACAGGTGGTATCATGGCAAGTTTGGGATCCAGGCAGACACCTCCTGTAAGAACAAAATGCTTCCAGAACCTCTGTGTGAAAGGCAGAAATTCAGGGCGTGTAATGATCCAGATGATCCCTCAACTTTGTTAACAGTTTGGGCAGGAATACATCTGGAAAAGACATGAAGTAAGCAGCAGTGGTTTGAACTGGTCCTAGGTAAAAAACCAGTCTGAAAATCCCTGATAAGGATGTTGGTAGGTTGGATACTTGACTGAAAGTTCAGATTTGTACCAAATCATGGCAGAATATTGGAGATTGCACGAGATTAACAAGATTAGAACAGATCCAAGTAACTTGATTTGGAAATGCAGATATTTTATAGTCACTTTGTGTTCTGCTGTCATGAGTATTTTGGAGACGAGCAGCTATGGGTCATACTGAGAAATCCAGGGAGATAAGCAGAAATTGTTCAGTGCTGATATTTTTGGTTTACGTAATTGACCCTGTTTGGCCTTTAGCTGTCAAGGAGTTAGGAAACAAATGAAGCAAAATAAAAGTTTAAATTGTAAATCAATATTTCTGTATTATTTTGAGGTCACTTTAAACCCTGTAGGTAATGGTCTACAATTCATTTCAGGCACTGGAGGCAGAAAAGAACTACTGACAGATGCAACTTCACCAGCAGTGTTCTCATATATCAGATAGGAAGATAATATTTTAAGTTATTGCGGAATGTTATGAAATGCCCAGGGTAAGGGTTTCATTATGGGAGATTAAGAGTACCTTCATGTGAATTAATTTAGAAGATTAATTAAACTTAGGTCTTTTATCTAAAAATATTTCAATTACCTGAATAAAAGTCAATGACAGTTTTACTACTAATCAGTGTGGGGAATATTTTAAAATATAACCTGTGAAGAGACTGATACAATGAAAAGCAAAAGCAGCAACCACAATACCCTCTGTCATTAAAGTAATAGACCGTTACCTAAGAGTTGCGCTGTGTCATAAAACCTGCAGGCTTAATTTTGCTAAGTGCTTATGGAAACATGATTGAAAAATAGGCATTTTCACAAAAAAATATATAAGTATTTTGGCTGAAAGAATTAAAATACCCTAGAAAACTAGTAAGTCAGATCTATAAAAACATTTTGATGGAGTCCTTGAAGAATGTTACAAAAATATACTTTCTTTGGTGTTGAGACCAGACTAAGAAGATGCCTTGCACTAAATTTTGACCTCTCACTTCCATCTCTGCTTATATCCAGCAGCTATAAATGGGTCTATCCAGCCACAGCACTGAGATGTTCAGTAGTAAGAACAAAAATTGACGCTTTATCCCCCACAAGGGAGAATCAGAGGGGTTTGCTTTGACTTTTTAAGGCCAGAATGATTTTAATGTGTCCCTTCAAACAGCTGCAGCTACACAGCTGAGGACATGTGGCACTGTAGCAGCAGTTTGGAGTCAACATCTCAGGGCTGCCTTTTTCTAAAGCACTTTTCCTGTCAGCATCAATGTTAGATATAATTATACATTTTCTCTGAGTCCAGGCAGTAGCTTGTAAATCTGTGAACCAAATGTGAGCATATCAGAGCGTTTATGACATACATCCAGAATCTGATCTGGTAAACCACCCTAAATACTGGCAAAGCAAAACATTTCTTCAAAGAAACATTTGTTAGAAATATTAAAACAACAACTGAATTACTTTTTCATTTTCCTGTGTTTCGATCTGTTCAACACTGAGAATATATTGTAGGGCATATTCCCATTAACATGCTGGAATTCCATGAAATTGGGTCCTGTCCCCTCTTTTTTCTCCCTGCAGGATAAAACACCCTCTATATTTAATTGTTTATGGTATTGTGATTGAGTGGCTCCTGGCCATTACAAAATAAAGTTTACACTGTAAGAGATACACCAAATACTGAGAAAGAATAGAGATTGTTCCTGAAGTTCTCATGTAGGGAACTACTGTCTAACCTTCTTTTCCAATCTTTCCAAATTTCTTGCAAACGGACAAGTAAAACAGGCCAGTATTCTAACCCTAACATATCAAGCAGCCCATAAAGTATTAATGAGATAATTAATTTCTGCATTTGTAGCTTGTCAAAGTAATATGCATTTGACAAATAATTTGAAATTGTAAAATTAATTTAGTAGGGTTTTTGGTTTGTTTCCTTTTGTGTGTTGTTTGGGGATTTTGTGATGATTTTTTGGGGTTTTTTTGCTGGTCCTAGTGGCATGTAATCAAATAATCAAGAATTGTCATAAGCAGATTAATACTTCTGAGTCATCTGGGAAATATTTTACTTTAAAATCTTTCTTCGCAATTTTGGTTATTGGTCTGATTGGTGTTATTTTTGTCCAAGAATCTCTGGTACTGTACAGAGCACAGGATCACATTTCCCCAGAAGGCTGCAGTTGTATCCATCCTGCAGTCTATCAGCTTGCTGGTACAACAAAATTAATAACAATAAACACATCTGAGCATCCCTAAGCCTTTCACCAACTGACAGAGCAGCTCAGTGACAGACAACTGATTCATGAAGTACTTTAAACAGGCCCTGGCCCAGGTGGATTCTCTTCAGATAGCTTTATGGCACTGTGCTACCACAGACCTGCCAGTGTCTGAAGGTTTATCCAGCAGGATGAAGTTTTGGGTCTCTAGAGCTGTTGATCCTTTTCTTGTTCTCTCCCCACTTACATTCTCAGCTAGCTAGACTGGCATGTCCTGACTCCAGGGCTGTGGGAGTTTGAAGGTTAATACAAAAATCTTTATGTACACCCTTCAGTGCAGAGCAGCAGCTGATTGTCTCTACCGGACAAGCTTAGTGGGTGAGAAGGAGCTCATACAACAAACCAAACGTGTTGTGCTATGATGTAGAGATGTTTAGTTTTCTGAAGTAGTTTCTGAAGATGGTTTGGCAGAGTTACTCTAATATTTATAGTATTAGTTTTCTCAATTTTATTAAAGCAATTAATGGCCTATGTGTAGGTCACAGGTACTTTGATATCCACCTATAGAAAACACATCTCACTGTTAACTGTTGAGCAGCAAATGGATATTAGCCTGTTACAATATTTTTGAACATTTTCATTTTGAGTGAAGCAATTTGAGCAATACAAAGGAAATAAAGTGAGATGGTTTTACTAACTGACATACAGCTCTTTTCTCTTATTTTGGAAGTAGGTTTTTGTTTGGTTTGTTGTAGTTTTTTTGCCTCTGGGTATTTTTTTTTCTGTCATTATATTGTTATTAAATCTATGTCCTTTCCAACTCTTGTCATGGCTCTAGCATGTGAACAAATTAGCTGATAGATAAATTATAGAAAAAAGTATGTTATAGCACATTACATTTTTTGGGTACCTACAGATGTTATTAAATGGTAAGTTAAGCTTTGTTTTTATATGCAATCAAAAGGGAAAAAAATCATGTGTATTGCATTATCTCTGTGTATGAGAAATTGATTACACCTGAAAATACTTGCTAGACATCTCACATAAAATTAATACCAACTTTCATCTTCTTTCTTCTTGCTGTTGCCTGGACACAAGTTTACTTCAAAGGCCATCAGCCTTCTAAAGCTGTTTCTTTCAAGGGTAAATAACTAATTTTGTCAGAGAGATCAGACTATCAATTTGAGTTCAGACAAGTGCCTCGATTTACAGATTCTCTCTTCATTTTCCATGCTTTAACCTTATGTCCCCTGTGAAAGGCTGTATTCCAAGCAGCAATGTGCTCTGGAGACCAACACTCATTTTTTAAATTGCATGTTAGTATTAATTATTTAAGGTGGTATGGGTTGGAGGCATGTTATGCAGACTTTCTGCCTGAACTGTGGGAACACATTAGCTATTTATCTCTCTGAAGAAGGATATGAGAAAACCTAAATGTCTTCTATGTTTAAGTAATTAATTTTTATTTTCCTGCAGGAAGACCAGTTGGGTCTTCCTAAATCTTACAGGAACTCAAGTCAGACTTTAAAGTATTTTTTGTGGAAAGCCAATCAAAATATGGTGTTCAAGTCTCTTCTTTATTTGTTACTTTGTTTCCTGGCATGCAAATGACTGCTGGGGCGTGCAGTAAATGTTGCTATAGTACTTCTTCAGGACATGGTTGAGTAACTTTGCATAATGAGACCTACTTCTGATTGTCTAATTAGTTATGCATAGCTGTAGCAATGCAAAACTATGCCTCAAATAGAACTCTATTGTCACAAGTTACTTGATTACATGACTGTGGCTTGTATTATGGTTCCTCTCTTTATAATGACAAACGCCACGGGCTTCAGTTGAGTATTAGAACAACTTTTTCATGCAATTGCATCAGCTGTACATTTTAATTAATTTTTCAATATGTCAATCATCACATTTGTAAAAAGGAATTCTACCATGCATGAAATTTCCCAGTACAAAAAAGAATCATGTATATTCTCTTTCTTCTTTTCAATGTTTTTAATGAGAAGATCACTATAATTTCAAAGGGAAACTTGAGAAAAGCCTGCTAGTAATCCTTTTCTCTTCAGGCAGCAGTCTTCATATTCAGTTGGCCTTGATACCGTCTCATGAATGTCTCACTTCATTTTATCACCATAGAATATCACAGAATTGTTAAGGTTTGAAAAATCCTCTAAAGTCAAGCCCAAGTGTTTACCACTAAACCATATCCCCAAGTGCTGCATCCACATGGTATTTTGAACACTTCCTGAGAGATGATTCCACAATTCTCCTGGGCAGCCTGTTCCAGTGCTGGACCACCCTTTTCATGATATCTAATCTAAACCTTCCCTCTGCTGCAACTTGAGGCCATTTGTTCCCATCCTGAAAGTAAAAATGATCTTGAAAAGTGGCAACTGGCAACTGTCACACTGCTGAGGAGTGGGATGTGATTGCTAATGCAGAGGGTGTAGGAATGCTTGTTGACTCATGTTCCATCCTTAGGAAAGCTGCATAGCAGGGGCAGGATTGTTGGCATTTGTGGCCTGATGTTTATTAGCTCCTGTGAGGTAGGATAGTCAAGAAGAGAATACAGCCAAAGGAGCTATTCTCTCTTTATTCTTTTGTGGTTCTGTCAAGCCCCTAAATCAGAGTCCTGCCATGTTCTCAGGTTATGGGAGAGTTCTCGCCTTTAACCAAGACTTGTTGCCATTGCCAGGAGAGATCAAGAATGCCTTTGACTATGAGTGAGAGTCTCTGGGCGTCCTTATGCAACCATGCCAAGACTTAAAATATGTAACTGACCTACTAGAAAACTTTGTGAAATAGAGTTTTAAAATTCTATACCCAGGAAAGGCCCACCCTTTCCTTCTGGTCTGCCAAGACTGTGAAGTCGAAGTCTCCAAGGATTATAAAAATAGAGAATGCTAAAGGATCACATTGACTGTCTTTTTCAAGTATTAAAAGACTTTTTTTTTTTTTTTAAATTCAGTCCCCCAAATTCTCCAGAGGTATATGATCAATTTATCATTTGTCATATCCAGATGGTAAGTAAATGAACAGTTTTACCATTGGGCTTGCTATCAAAATATTCCAAGAGGAATATAAATGAATGCATCATTTACAGTGGCCAGATGGCAATTCAGAAGACAATTTCCTGATCTAGTCATTATATTGCATAAACTTATTCTGGCTTGTTTTTTATCACCATCTGAAGAAAGGGCAATAGAAGATTAAAAGTGTGAATGTGAGGACTTAGTTGTCTTTTGAGATAATTTGAACCAGTGCTCAAGTATTGCGTTTCTATCAGAGACAAGGCTGATGTGTCAGTAAATATTTGTCTCTGAGTCTGGGAAACTTCATCTACTGGCAGGAGACCTGTTAAGCAGCAGATACATTTACGTCAGAACACATTTCAGCAGTTTAAATAACTGGAAAATGTACCCTTTATATTTATTTATCTGCATACTGATTACTTGTAAAATTTATAATAAGCTGAAATATGGTGTTTACCTAACATCACCATCATCATGGTTTCCAATTTTATCAAATTTTTATTGTTAACAATGATTGTAGATATTTTCTAGAAAATATATCAAAATATATCAAATATATTGTGCACAATTATCACACGTTCTATTCATTTGTGAAGTCTCCACATCTTGATGGCGCAAGTGAATATACCTTCTGCCTTTTCTTTCATTGAAAAAGTTTTATGCATAATTGTTTTTATAAGCTCTAGGAATATGATCTTTTTTAACTGTCTGTAAAGATGATGTGAGATTGTTGTGACGTATGAAATATAATATTTAATTAAAACATTGTTAAACTGGCTAACTTCATGGAAGTACTTCTACCTGAATGCAAAAAGATGTATTAAGAATTAGCTGAGAGGCTGCTGTTGCTGGGCTATTCACCTGAGACTTCTTAAGAGAACAATTGTTTCTTTTGACATTAAAATACTGAGCTACTCTCTGAGAACAGCTAGTAATGCTTTTTCTACTTGCTTTTCTAATGCTTTTTCAATATTTTTTACTATAAAACTGTGTTAAAATTCATTGTAAAAATGAAATAAAGGGTTACAAGGCACTTGGAGTTCAAAGCTGTCCTAAGTAGGAATACTGTGATATTTTTTAAGTTACTATTTAATAATAAATTTCACTGAATATCTGGAGGAATATCCAGAATTCTGAAACAACTATGTTAAATCAAAGTCTGTTTACTGTGGTTTACTTGTTTTCTGAGGACCTAGATAACAGTCCTGTAGTAGCTTCTTGAGAAAATCATCTTTCAAAATTTCAGGCTGTACCAAAAAAGTGCTATAGGTATAACAAGTAAAATTTTTAGGATTTTATTTTAAATACAGATTTGAAATAAATTTATTAATTGTTAGTTCAGTCCTTCAGTTTTTATAATGTACATTCTCTCTTACCCTACTGTGTTTCTTCACACATAATTTCTAATTGTCCAAACCACAAGGCATATTCAGAGACAAGCCGTTTCTGTTAAAGCAAAGTAAGTATTTCAGATAAATGCTACTTCTTTTCCTCTCCCAACTACTTTCAAAAGCTGTAATTTTTTTAAAACTGTAGTAAAATTTATTTCTAGCCCAATGGCAGATTTAAGGCATAATGTGCTACCTTCCTAAAATGTAGGAGTTAGCATTGTTTTTGGTCTGTGACATCTGTAGAGCTGGAGCAATTGGATAACGTTCTACCCCTGATGGTGGAGTGCCAGATTCTGCTCTTGGAATGCCACGGGAGCTGTAACCACTGCTGAATCTGTGGGTTGGTTGTGGGGTCATCTTGAAATGCCTTTCTGACTTCCAAGTGCTTGGTTAGGCAACAAACCAAATATTCTGTAATACCTGGGGGAAGCAGAATGGGCTTTGATAAGTAGTTGATATTCTTTTGTGATTATTTGTGTTACAGCTGTTACAACCTGAGTAGCCAATACAAATTGGTGCTGCTAAGAGCTTACTACTACTTCTGTACTGTCTGCCCCTCTGATATCATAGAACAAACTCCTTCTTGATATTTTCATAAAAAAATAAGTCAATATCAGAAAACTAGTGACTTGATATCTGTATAATTAAGTGTATGTAATGATAAATATTCTTGTTTTTTAGTGAACTTATCCTGTCCAGTATTGACATTGATGCAACTGGAGATTGGGAGTGTCTAGTCAAGAATTCCTATGGAAATAGCACTAAACAAGTAGAAATTGTGGTACTTGAAACAGCTGCTCCCTACTGCCCTGCAGAAAGAGTTATTAACAACAAGGGAGATTTCAGGTATGACTTTCTGGGTTTGGAGTGTGTTTCATATATTCATGGAGGTACAGACCACATTCATGCTCAGATACTTCAGTGTCAGTTACAAATCACTTATTTTAACAAATCACTTATTTTAGTTGTCATTTTTGTGTAATATGGTAGGAAGGAGGAGCACTATATGATCTTGATGGGAAATGAGACCTAGTGCTTTCAAGAGAAGCAGTGGTTTGTGAAAGTCAGAAAATCTTCTAATTCCTCAGTAGCATTATGGAAAATTTTTAAGAAATTAGGTAAATTAGAGAAGATTCAAAATTTTTCTTGGTCTTTGTAGAAGATGATATCACTGCATTAAAGCATTAGAAGATTAAAGTGCTCTATTTTAATCTTAGTGCTTTACTTACTCTTCAGTACTTTACTTTTTAAAATCTCTTCTGGTTCTGATGGCTTTGTTCAGCTGAGATTAGAGGTAACAAATAACATGAGACTGTTAGTAAAATATTTCACTGAAGAGGATCAAAATAGAAAAATTTAGTAAAACTAATAGATTGTATGAGGTGAGCTTAGGACACAAAGTTTTACCAATATATTCCATGCTTACAAAATACACCTGTCCTGCTAGCTGAATCATAGGAGTTTGCAAAATTTTGTAGACTAAATGTGGTTTTCGCTCCATCATTACTTTTATCTACATGTGCTGGTGGGGCTTTTTAAAATTGTAATCATTTTAATCAGAAGAAAAGATTTCTGTGGAATTTGGTATTGGTTTCAGTCAGCTCTAAAATACATCAATGATATGCACAAGCTATTAAACAAAACCTGCTTGACAGTAAGACTGATGTATGATGGCAATCCCATTGAGAAATCAAGACACTAATTTGTTACCAAATGAATTATAATGATAATTCAGCTTGAACAGTTAATGAAATGAAAGTAGAGATGAGGAAAAAAGCTTCTCTTAAATAGCAGAAATTTCTGCAAATATTTCTGACCTGAAAGCCTCTATTTATTTTTAGGTTACCTTCAAAACTTTCCCAAAGGCTTTTTGTACTATTTTTTGTATTTGAATAAAAGTAAAGGGTTGAATTAGAAAGAAGTGGAAATAAAAACCTACTCAAATAATCTGTTTTCTCTTTACTATAAAGCTATTTTATTTTGTGTTAATCTCAGTTCCAGCAAGTTTACCTCTTTCACTGAGGCAAAATTGCTGAGGCAATACATACATATGGATTAAATTTCGTTAGAGACCTTTGACAATCTTAGCTATAGATTTTTTTTGTCATCACAAAAACTGGAATTGTGTTTTTTCATAGTGGATATGCTGAAATAGGTTTTCATTAGATCTTTAAAAAAATATATACTTCCTATCGGAAAACTCATACCGAATCTTTTAGATGGCAACTCTATGAAGTTCATGTTCTTGCCTTAAAATGACATCCTCTTCTCCATAAATAAATATCTATAAATCTTCATGCTGCACAAACTAACACCAGGGGCATTTTTGTCATTTTATATAAATCAAAAGAACAGGAGTGGACATTTCTCAACCTATTGATCATCTTCCTAGAAATCCATATAAATTTATTTTTAAAATGTACATCAAAAGGATGCTGAATCCATAGGTTCTTTTGGCATTTGAGAGAATGAATTTAAAATCGTAGAGAATTTATCAGTGCTTGAAATTGTTCAAAGGTTTATGCTCAGAGATGGAAATATCACACCAGCAGGTTTTCTTGCAAAGATCTTTGAAGTTTTGGTAATATAACAAGTATGTAAGTAGAAAGAATTGAACCACAAAGGCAAAACTAGAAAGAACTGTTCTTTTATTGGGCAAAATAAAGGGAAAAAAGCATCAGCTGTTAGGAGAGTGTGGCTACTTCAGTAGTCCAGCCTGGGTGGTATTTATAATTGTGTAACTGCAGCAAGAATTAGGCTCTGAGAGTCAGAACTAACTGGCCTTTTCTACTGAGAGGTTTTCTCTATCATGGCCATATTTTACCTTTTTCTTGTTGTTGGTGGTGCTTTATAGAATGCTGTAAGCATATTCTGAAAGGCAAATGATAATGTTGTTACATGATAGCATTCCTAGTCACAAAGGCCAGATTCTGCTCACTGTGACAATGCTAGGCTCAGAATTATCTCTTTAGTTTTACTTTTGAAGTAAGTTGCCACTAAGTGTGGCCCAATTGCATTAATGCAAATGTTTTACTAAAAATAATATTTCATCTCAGAGGCAAAAGGCCTCTATGTAGTACTCAACATATTTTGATTTTTTGGGAAAGCTCCTCTCATCATTCATTTTTTATCAACTATTTTTACATCACATATTGAATTATTTCAGTGACAGCTGTGAAAAATAAAAGTATTTTTCTTCTTAGCTTTTCTTTGAAATAAATAAAACTTTTATAGCTCAAAACCTTTCAGTATATTATGTAACAATGTACAATTGAATGTGCATTGTGTAACTAAAGGAGCTAATACATTTGTTTGAGGAAAGGTTGATTGCCAAGGTGTAATTTTGTTGAAAGGCAGAATATTTTTGTGATTTATTTGGTTCACTCATTACATCAGTGCCATTAAAGAACCATATCCTTCCCACCCCTGCTGACTCACTGATGATATGCTTATGGCTTTCTTAGATTCCTACCAATTACCTGATCCTGCTATGTCCACACTAGGTTGTAAATGACAATAGCTTTGGTATCCATAGAAATAGATCTAGTTGTGCCATTCCAGAGAATGCAGCAAATATACACAAAAAGTGTGTTTTATAAAATACCCATCAGCTAAATAGAAGAATTCTGGCTACTCTCGGTTTAGTTTGTTTTCAAAGACTGTTTTGGAATCATACTACATAAATCATGTATAGCTAATTTTTGAGGGTTAGTTCCTTTCTCCTCCATTACACATGATCTCTGCTGAGATCTTGTACACTGTTTTCTGAGACATTTGGGGCTTTTTGTTTTTCAAGGCTTTTTAGTGGTGGGTCAAAATGCAAAGCAGAGATTGTCAGATACATTTTGAGCACTTAGTTTTAAGAGCACTTAGTAATAGGGCTTCGTTTTTTGGGGGTTTTTGGTTTTTGTTTTTTGGTTTTTTTTCTTCATGGACTTACTGCTCTGCTTTTTGCAGTCTGCAAACATTAATGTGAAAACACCAACCATATATTTTCCCTTAACACTAAACACCTTCCTAGAATTAATGCAGGATGAATGTGTGACCAGCCAGACTTGAACCTGTATAATTCTGACATTTTCACTATAAAACATAATGAAGCAAAAGTTAAAATAGCCTTTTTCTCTCATATATCACTTTATGTTGTTGTATATGGCTATATATTGTTTTTGTATATATATGTATATATATATGTAGTAAGTTGCCTTTTGCATTTTAATTTTTTACTATCATGCTGTTTGTAGGTGGCCCAAAACTTTGGCTGGGATCACTGCTTACCAGCCCTGTCTCCAGTACTCTTTTAACTCCGTTGCGTTTCACAATGGCGCAGACGAGGCCAAGGCGTGGCGCAAGTGCAACCGAACCGGACGCTGGGATGAGGAAAACTACTCTGAATGTCCTTATTCACAAGAAATAACTCAAGTTCTTCATGCTTTTAGTCAGGTAACACTTGGAAATCCAAGCCTCCCCTTCTCTGGTACTGCTCTTGTTGAATAGCTTGCAAGAAATGTCAGCTCAGCCATAAGTTTGGGATCGATGGACTTTTAACAAAATGCTTTACTTGAAAGACAACCATTTGTTTCTTTGGTAATTGGAGGTTGTAGTAGGAACAAGCACACAGTGTTAATTACCTTTATCCTAATACTTTTTTCCATTAAGTGCTTGGAGTCTAGATGATTCTTAGTAATGCTGGCAGGGTGATCAGTACTTGACTTTCCTTCCCCTCATGGGTTTTTCCAGAAGGATGTTCATTTCTCATGGAGTCCCATATCAGAGTTTTATCAGCTGAAGTGGCTTTCCTCTTTAGAATGCCTTTTTGATATCTTCAAAAAAAGCAGTGCTTAAATTGTTTCTTATGGATAAGTAAAAGAATGGGATGAAAAAGTAGATAGATAGAAATTAATGAGGAAAAAAAGAGCATAACAGGAAACACTGTGGAGGATGGCCCAGATGTGTAACTGCCATACTGATTTTACAACTTTCAGTTTCCTAGTTTTCTTCCCTGGTAGTATCAGCACTGCTAGATAAGACCACAGAAAGTTTGTTTTAAAAAGAGTTCATAAATAAGAGTAATTAATATATATTAAGAGACCCATTGCAATTACAGGGTAATAAAATAATTAGGAACATGTCTAGAAACCAGTCCAAGCAATGAGGTGAGGTTAGGTTTCTCAGGGCCTTAGATACTCAGGACTTTATAACCTCTGGGGATGGAGGCTGCACAATTTCTTGAGGTTAACCTGTTCAAATGCCTGACTGCTCTTAAAACAGGAAAGATTTTCTTCTCAGCCAGTCTGAACTTCTCTTGTTCTCCCTCCATGTACCACTGTGTATAGGAACCCTTGCTCACACTGTTGTTTTCATGAAGGTCTAGAGATAGAGGCAAGGCAAGGTGAGTAGCTTGGTATATTTTATGAGGCCAGATAGTTACAGTCTAGAAAAAGTAGACAAAAATCTTCAAAATTTGTTGGTCTTTTGTGGTGGCATCTTCAGATGACGGCAATGAAATCTAAAACTTAAGGCTGAAAATACATTCATATGCCTGAATATTCCCCTGAAATGTATATCCATGGTATACTGATGCACATAAATCCATGTGAAATTATGGCAGGCATTATACCAATGGATGTGATCTCCAGTTTTTAAAGAGAATGAAGCCAGCTGATTTATTAAGCCTAACAATTCTAATGTATTTTCAGATGCACATCAATTTGACAACCGTGCTGGAGTTCTCCCGCCAGCTGACAGCCTACACGAGAGGTGCTTCCCTCTTTGCGGATAAAATGGATGTAATATATTTGGCTTATATAGTGGAAAAGTTAATTGTCTTCGTGGATGAAGTTGAAGATGTAAGATACCTTCTCTATGCTGGAAAAAAGTCTCACTTAGAAGTGAAGTCTTCACACATGGCCGTGTTCTTAATGTATGCGGGCACACACTGAAGAGTGGCTTCTAAAACTGATTGCTGATTGCAAATGTTCTGCATAAACTCTGATGTGTCTCTTTGTGCCAGAAAGGAAACCAAGTTCTTCTTTGCTGATGACAAGGGCATTGCTGCTTAGGAATAAAACCTGTTTTTAATGAGCCACTTATTTAATTTTCTTTTTAAGTTTAATTTCTATCATGTCTAACGTGTTAGAATGGGCTCTGTCTGGCCACTGGAGCTGCTCATCCTTCTTTTGTTTTCTCCATTTTATCAGAAGGTTTTCACTGAATTTTGAAAGGAGGTGTCACTTCCTGTAAAGAAAAGATAATATGTCTTTATGTGCAACTTCATACAGAAACTTTTAGCATTATATAGGCCATTTTTATCAGGAAAATCTAATCAGAATTATGCAAGCCCTATGGGAAAAATAGGTTTTTACAGGGAACATAAATGTTCATCATATTTTTTTTTACTGTTAATTTTCAGAGTGACTGCTTGCATAAAGATTTCATAAACTGTAATTTTTGACCACATGATGTTTTCTTTTGGTTTGGCAATGTTCATTCCATTCTGGCTCTGGGAATTGGAACAGTTAACATTTTAGTGCCAATTTCAGAAAGTCTCCAACTTCAATTTCACCATAATACACTAGATCTAAAGTATATTATTAAGTGCTCTCCAAGAATCATGTTTCAAAGCTGGAACTTTATTTCAGTTCAGAACCCTGATAATATCTTACTGCTTTCTGACAAAACAAAAATTTGTCATTCAAAAGAAACAGCTGGATTTCCTATAAAGCCTCTTTATTTTTCTAGCAGCTGATGCATTTTCCATTAAAGCTGAGCACCATCTCTAATATTTTAATTGACTTCTTCCACCTTTCAAATAGGTTTTTTTTTCTGCTTTTTTCAATAAAAACATCTCTATATCCATCACTTATGTCTACATCTCAGATTTAGTAATCCCTTATTTTCTTAGTTTATAACATTTCTCCTAATTTTTCTCTGTTTTCCTTTACCTCTCTCTTGAGTTTGCTAGACAGAGTCCTCATCCATTGAGCTCTCGACTAGCACCCATTTCTGAGCTCTCACTCACAAGGTACAAAAACACCTATGAAATTTAAGTGTCAATAGCTTCACTGCACTCGTAAATATAAATAAAACTTTATTTCATGCAAGGCAGTTAGTTTGGAACTGACTAGCAGCTGAAACTAGAATTACATAAATCCATTAGAAATCAATTAAAATGCAATTTTTCAAAATATTTTCAAAAGCATTCTTGCTAAACTAGTACAGTTTCTGTACCTCTTTTCTGGGATGTGCATCCCATCCCACATGGGGTTGTTCATTTTTATACAAGATAAAGGGGCTTTGTCCCACCTGGTGGTTCACCTCTCAAACAAGAGAGGTCCAACAGCTGCACAAGGGACATACTTGCAACACACTACAATTTTTGTCAGGAACACACATAATAGACCAGATTTTTCTATTTTCAATGACATGACTTTACTCTTCATTAATGCATTTAATTATAGTATAAATTACTTCCTTTTCTTATTTCTCTCCTTTTGTGTATTTATAGACTATTGTTCTGCCCTCAGTAAGTTACTGCCAAGCTGATTGGTGTTTTCTTTTATAGTTTCTCATAAATCACTCCAGACTCTTAATGTGATTCATTATTATTCATTTTATCAATAATTCTGTCACATTGTCAAAAGCCATCTAGAATTATCTGGTAATTATGTTCTCAAAAATAGATTAAATATTTCAGGAACAGTCACATAAAATTTCACAGATAGTCTCATTATTTGTTTCCTTTACAATGCATGGGAAATTTATCTATTTTTTATTGAAAATACAGAACTAACTTCATAACCTCAACCATCTTTTAAATCTTTTTCACCATTGCTGAATTTCTGTTTTCCTTTCCACTGAATCATTTGTGTATTTGTCTTATTTTTCTTTTTCTATTAGTGTGACTTTTTGACTTCTTGAACTTTTCTTTAGAAATATTTCTCAGTTGTTTTTCTCTTCTATATACCTTTTTATTCAGTTTTACTTGTGACAAATGGGTATATCTTTTCCAAATCTTTGCCTTCAAAAATATTGGTAACGTGCTCATGTTAATTTTGAAATTTTGCTCAAACTAAGTTTTTGAATTTTAAAAAGCAAGCATTTTTATTCCAGCTTGAAATAATTACAAGAAAAATATTCACAGTAATAATTATTCTTTCTAAATTTAACTACTAATAAAATTTCAAACATGCAGTTACCAAAATCTGTTAAATGTCACCTGGTGAAACAAAGATCCGTTATTTTGGATTAGGCACAAGTGTGAATTAGAACTACCAAAACTATGGTTCATGAGATGATTTGAGTTTGAATCAGCACCTGAGCTACATCTCAAATTTGCTCCACTGTCTGTAACAAAGATTTCTTTCGAATATATTTTCCCTCACCTTTTTTTTCCGTTCCCCCCCACCCTTTCCCCAATGGTCCTTTGATTGAATATGAAGCAGTTCTTTAGAAGGCATGGCAAATTTTAATTAGTTTAAGAAAGAGGGTGATAATTCTGGAATTCTGTTTATTGAGATGAGATGACTCAATTTGTCTGGTTTATGTAGAAGAAAAGCTTTAAAGTTGTGAATTAAAAAGATATTCCTTGATGTGAGTTGCACTTTTCCTTTCTTAGTTTTTATTTTTCAGTCCATTTAAATTTTTTGTAAAATCAAAACTGTCTTTCAGTGGTGGTTACCAAGAGAAATAAGATGCCTGTCTTCATTTCTACTCTTACTTATTCTTTTCTTACTGCATGAGTTTTACAGACAATACCTTTTTTTTTCCTCTTCAGATTGGGGATGCTCTTATTGAGATTGCCAGCAATATAATGCTGGTGGATGACCACGTGTTGTGGATGGCTCAAAAAGAAGACAAAGCCTGCACCAGGATTGTACGATGTGTGGAACAGATTGCGAGTCAAATACTGACCAGCAAGATTCAAGTTATATCAAAGGTATTTCAAAAAATTAAAAATCATTTTGTAAGATTTTGTTCTCTTGAATTCTATTTGCAAGACCAAAATATTTTTTAAATATCACCAATGGTATTAGAAAATGGTTTTCTTTGATCAGTTGTGTTCATTGTGACAATATAGTTTTCTCAACAATATCTTTCTAATGTTCTTAGTATTCATTCAGTTTCTATTTTTAAAGTCACTAGAGAATAGGGTTTTATTTTGAAAGGTCCAAGTTGAGTGTCTGACAGCAACATGTCAGACAATAAAAGAAAACAAGATCCTTTGTAGTTGGAAGATTTTAATATGCCTTACCAAGAGGCTTCTGGACAACTACTGATTAAAGTATTTAGAAGATTATCAACAAAGTTCTATCATGTCCTAAACATTACTAATTCAGAGATAGTTTTAGTTTTTTTAGAAGCAAACTGTTATAAATAATTTTTTTACTCCTTGTCCTCCATCTACACAAGTGTCTCTTGGCTACTGAGAGGTTGTCATTGGAGACTGAGACATTATCTTCTTGTCAGCCTCAACATCTAAATAGCAGAAATACAACTAGATCAGAAGCTTGAAAGTTATCCTTTTAGAAGTTTAGATACTTTAAACCCTTATCATTCCTTGGGTTAGTTTGCTTGCTTGCTATTAAACGACCTTTATTCTTTTCTCAATTGTCCCCTGCATTTACACAAAAGCACTATTTAAATGTGAGTTCAGGTACAGAGTCAATCACAGGAATAATGTATACAAGTAAATACAGCAACAAAAGAAAAAAAAAAGAAATAATAGACTGAAGTTAATTATAGAGGAAGCCAAATATCATAATAGCCTTAGTTTGTTCACTGTATGTTTTTAGAAAAGTGGTCTTTCAAATAGAGACCAAAAATATTGGACTGTTTCTTAAATGGAGTTTTCTATTTAATTCTCATTTATGTGAAAGAATCAAATTTGCTAAAAGTATTTATATTAAATATGTAGTGACAATAATGTAACTTCTAGAAGTATTTTGCAATGTGACAGCTAGGAGGGCTCTGTTGTCTTATACTTGCCTTTCTTTTAAATGTCAAGTGACAAAGGTTGAGTTTTTTCCCTGTCACTGTTTCAGGAAGATGTTGACATTACTGTAAAGAGTAATTCTGTGTACTCAGATATGTGTCACTAACTGATTTGCCATGCTTTATCTTTTATTTTCTCATGGTCTTCTGTAGGAGAAGTAGTTTACTGTTGGGTGCAATTTGTAAATAAACAAAAGCTGTGGAGTATTTCTGGTGTCATCTTATGCAATACCAAGCATGTCTGTTCCTTTGGGAGGCCAGCCAGGAAACTGTCTCACAGAAATTGCATCTACTTTCTTTATTTGAGAAAACAGCAAATAAAACACCCACAGCTTAGGTAGCCAATAGTTTTTAGCACAATTCCAAAGAAAAAAGAAAAAGAGAAACTCTACAAACTGTGACAGCCATATAACACTGAATCATAGAATCATTTAGGTGGTCAAAGACCTTCAAGATCATTGAGTCCAACCATTAATCCAGCACTGCCAGGTCCAGAGATCACTAAATCTGTGCCTGGAAGCAGAAACCGTATAGTCCTGTCAGTGTGGTACCAGTCTGAGGTAGTCCCCCTGTTATAACACGAGCTGTTTGTCTCATGCCCAGGTCTGTGATGAAATGAAAATGCTGGTTTAAGGGTAGAGATGCACCTCTGCACTCTGCTGCAGTCTCCATCTCCATACCCTTCACTTTGCTCAAGGGTAGGTCACAAATGTACCTGTAACATGGTGTTGCATTGAGCCCTTTAGTCATGTTCAATGTTCTCAGGGAACAAGGTCTGTGAAAAGACTCAGACACTAGCTAGCTAAGGAGGTTCCTGTTTCCTTTCTTAGGTACGAAGCACATTCTTGTTCATTTTTTAAATAGTTCTTAAGCCTGATGCTGCTAGTTCACTTTATAACTCTATTGCTTTAATTCCAAATTCTTGTGAAGCTGATAACAGCGGAATTGCAAAACTGACATAATAAGAAGTAGTGTAACTGATAGAAACAGATCTATATCTATCTATCTATCTATATATATATATCTCAGAAAGAAAGATGGAAACAAACCCACTGTGCTGTTGTAGAATCCTGTATCATATTTTTATATATGTTGTTTTTTTTCTCACCCCAAGAGTGTATATATACACATATATATCTGTGTGAATGTGTGTATACATGCACAGTCCTTTATTGAGTGCATGCAGTAAGTACACAATGCACAGACAATTGCAAGTCTGGTTAATGAGTTTGTGGCATAATTACTCTCAATGTTTTCACAGGTGTCTCGTAACATTGCTCTGGAAGCCTTCATGATCAAGCCATCCAGTTTCACAGGAATGACTTGCACTGCCTACCAGAAAACGTCTGCAAACTCAGACAAGTCAGTGACTCCTGATTTGGGAAGATGGGAAGCAAATCACAATGCTGATCTATTTTTGAATTTCAAGTGCAACACTGGCAATCTGGATGGTTCTTTGGAGAATTCCTCTACCAGGGTAAGTCAGTACGATTATGAATATAAGTTATCTATTTCATTTATTTGGTGTTTTCACTAGCACCTTTAGGCAGAATACTGATTTGTAAAATGCATATTTTATGTGTTGTTAGCACTGTAAACTTGTTAATAATTTCAGCATGTAAGTGGGCTTAAACTGGTGTCTTGAGTGTAACATATTTTGTTGTGCTAATGAATATTCCTTTAATATAATCAGGCCGAATGCAGGATGTGAATAGAGATGAGTGAATGTCTTGTTCTTTCTATCTCTGAGTCCAGTTCTGCAAACTTTTCTATGTGTAAACAATCTGTTCAAATTGATTGGGAAATACTTGTTGTACTGAGGCACTCTCACAGGGTTTTACATTGCAGAGATATATTTTTTAGGGAAATTACCTTTACTTTCATAAATAATACTGCACTATCTTCTGGACTTTATGCTGAAGGAGAGTGTTTTGCTGGGTTTTTGAGCAGTAGCTGAAGAAAATAGTAAATAAGCCTTTTAATAGAATACACTGTTGTTATCAAATAATGAAGTGTAACAATTAAATTTTGATCTAGCAGGAAATGGAATTTTGTATTTGGCTGAGCATGTTATTAAATTTAAGTATTAGTGTTGAATTTTTGTTATCCTTCAACTGAATCTCAGTTTAATAGGCTTATTTCTTGAATTATTTGCTATGATGAAATGATGCTTCTCTGAACAATATTACTGGTTTATTGAACTTGAAAGTATTTTGATTGAAGTTTGGTGCATTTTAATCTGTATGGACTATGCAGTCAGTTACATGGTACTTTGTGCTCCCAGGATCTTCTGCTAAAAGGAGTCGTCTTAATAATGGAAGAATAGGTTAAATTTGTTTCCTTTAATGGAGTTAATTTTTTTCTGAACACTTTTAGCATGTCTGTCTATAAGAAAAAGAAAGATGTCTCTGAAAAGCAGTGAGTTTGCCATCCATAAGGTGAAAACCAAATGTCAGAGGTGTAAAAGACACAAGATTTCTTCATGAAGCAGCCCTGGAACACTCTGAATTGTATGGGATAGTATTATTGCTATTGAAATATATATGGGATTACAGGAATGGGAAAGTTCTCTTTATTAGCTCCACCAATATATTTTGTGCTTCTTTGGAAACTGAGTACCAACATTTTTAGTAAATTAGTCTCTTTATAGATGAATGGTCAAGCACTGGTGTATCTCTCCTTTTATAAAAATCCTGCCATAATTGCAAATTTCTTGCCTCTTCTATCAGCATGCCTTTGTCAAATATGTAAAGTAAGTTAGAACAATTATATGAAGCCCCTTCTGAAATGTTGTCAGAATGTCACCATAATGATCTCAGTAAACTCTTTCCTTGTATACTGTGAACTTCCCTGACTATACAATATAGAGAAGGGAAGTTCTACTGATGATACAAAGAAGCCAGGAGAAAGTGATCTTATTCCCATGCAAAGCCATTTTGATATATGTAATATGTGTTCTGATGGAAGTGACTCTATTAGGTGGATCTCTAGTTATCACCTCTATATGAATTTGTAAAGATTGTAAGAGCACAACACAGCAGACTATGGACTCAGCTAAATGTTCATTACATGGCTTTGGGTTTTAACCTGAAGGTGTACTCAGGCTTTAAATGTGGTAGGGGGATAAGCAGACTGGATCTATTCCTCTAACTTTATCCTGAAAAGCAAGAAGTTTTCATTCACTGCTCTCTGAAAGTTTTAGGCTCAGCACTCCCTTAATTCGTTCTGAAATTGTTTACATTTCTTCACTGTTGAAGGGAATGATATATAGAATTGTAACTGATAACAGAAAATGGGATTCTTTATCATCATCCACTGGCAAAATTATTTCTACATTTGCCCATTGGAAGTAAACCTGCTTGATTGTGCTATGCAAAGTTTAGGAAAAGAGAGAATTTGTTATAAGGTCAGAATTGCTTCTTTTATTATATCTGACCTTTAGAACTTCATCTTAGATGCTGAGATTACTCTTACAGTCTTCCTCTATTTAGCATAGGATTAGTAATGAAGAATAAAAAATATCTAATTAAAATCACCGAGTAGGTGTAGTAATCACAAATTTAATTAACTTCTAATAAAAATGTGAAAATTTGCTTAAGAAGCTTACTAAAAGAGAATATTCTTATGTTTTTTTGCTAGAAAGTGTAGCCCTCTTGAAATTTGTAGTATTGTAAATCATCTCCTCACTAAGCAAAACAATTGTTTGTGTTTTCTGTTGTTAAGAAATTTCACTAATCAATTAAAAAAGTGAATCCTCACGAAGCAAAGTGTGGGCAGTAGAGGGGAGAAGGCTGATGATATAGGTGAGCTCAAGCTTTCTTGTGAATAACAGCAAAGCTTTTGTGGCTATTCATAGTGATATTTCCTGGCAATGGCAGGAAATTGATACATACTTAGACAGCAGTTTTCTGTGCATAAATTAGCCTGATCTGGTTATTATGGTATAGAATGCCCCTAAAAGGTTAAAAATATCAAAACTCAAATAAATAATTAAAGAAAAATTTAAAAATAAGATAGTTTGAAAATTAAATCATTTAAAAGACACTGAAAGAGGTCTACCATTCAGAGAAGTTTGGGAGATAGCTGTTAAAATATATCTGTATGCACTTATGGTTCAAATATGGTTATAGACCAACTTGCAGTGTTTCAGATAGCCTAAATTAAAATATTATCGCAGTTTGATACACAAACTTTTATCTTTAAATCTAATTCTGACTCTGTAGCCAGCTGCAAGTTTGAAAAGAATAATTTATCACTGTTGCAGATGAAAAGTTTTGTCTGGTAGGACTTAGACCCAAATGCCTTCTCTTAGATCCCATTTTTGCTGTTAATAGGGGGCTTCTGCTGCCTGACTAGACTCTACTGGGTGGCGATAAAAAAGCTCAAATATATATTCTGAATTTTTGTTACAGTATTGTGACACACTGGTTGCTTTCCTCTCTGTTTAAGAAGCTTTAGTGGGATCTTCCCACCCTGGGTCTCCGGACTGTGATCCTATCACAGGAATGCTCCTGAGGCACAATTCTGTCCCATGAACTGTCTGTGATCTAAGGATATCACAATAATGAAGTGATGATCACACACCAACCAGGCTGTTGTAACATTTGAGCTCAGACAATGTGAGAACAGTTCATGACATTTTTGTGCCATCCAGTATGAATCCAGGGTCTGGTTCTCATTTGATACCAGACCTGAAGCATACTTGGAGCCTAATCTCTGTTCCAGCCTGATTCTGCAAAATATCTCCAGTGTGCAAAGATAATCCCTTGTACAGTTAACCCACCCTCTGACTCAGTAAAATTCCTTCAGTATAGAATGAACCTTTAAACTTCCTGTACCATGGTAACGAATGTGCAGTTTATGGTGGGCTGTAAGTTTGCTATTTGTGCTTTGACTTTGAAGAAAGTATTTTCTTAACATAATTTATACTTTCAGCTTCATTGAAAATGCTTGTCAAATGAGAAGTCTATTCCTATCTTCAATTATTCTCCTCACACACAAATGACTTGGAAGTGAGGTTTGGAAATTCCAGTACTGTGTATTTCACATGTAATCCCTGACTTCTGAATGCTTCATGATAGTCTCCATGCATTCCATTCAACTTTTCAATTCTGTTTATTTCTTCTATGCCCTGAGCCAGACTGACCTTTGGATTTGTCAGGTTGTATTACAGGTAGAGTCCATGTAAACAAATGGTAAAAGTTAACTTGGTACCAGACACGCTAACCACAAAAACAAATTCTAAAGTGCACTGACAAAATCCTATGATTACTTGCGTTTACCGTGTTGAGATATTACACAATTTTAGAAATATTCTTGTCTCTGATACATCCTGGAAAATATACAATCTATGTAAGAAGAAGTTTTGTCTTGGATAAAATAATTGTTGATTGTCAGACCATAGGTGTAATGTATACATAATGGTAAATTCACAGGTAAAAGTTACCAGGAATGGAGAAAAGAACTTAAAGATTTCCACCAAGTGATGAGAGTAGGGTTAAACACAGAATTAAAAACCCAAAGAGGAATTGTGAAGGGGAAAATTATTGTTGCTGATATCATGAGGTTGCTCATCCATTTTAGGATACCTTTTCCCAGTTTCAGAATGCATATGTAAAGAATCTTTTCAGTGCATAAAGATCAGCTCAGGAAATTCAGAGTTCAAATAATGTATAGAATGTGTGAAAAATGTAATACAAAAGAATATACTTCCTTTACCTTGCACAGAAGATAGCTACTATTGATTTTTCTGGTTCAGTCTATCAGACTAAATGTTTCCCACTCCAGATCTTCTTTCATTCCATACTACATTAAAAACAAATACTTTTCAGTCTTCTATTGAGAACATTCATGTTGAAATAGTCAATAACCACGCATGTCATAGTAAGAAAATAACTTCCAACATAGTCAACAAAATACTGTTATCCTACAGTATGTCACAGTATATTGTTAGAATATTTTTTGTGGTTTTTTTCTAGCATGTAATAACTAGCAGGTTGATAGACATTGTAAATGTAGCATGAATTATGATTATTGACATCATCATTTCCATTGTGATGGCCTCTAATTTCCCTGCACACATTGCTTTTTTAGAGATTATTGCAGCACTTTCCTCACCAAATATGATGAACTTTGAGTATGTTTGTATCATACATGTTAGTACAAGATTATAATTTTTCTTTTTTTCTTATGCTGTAGTTTTTACAGTTGCAGAAAACATACCATAAAGAAAAAATTGCCAAGTAAGCGGGACGCCAGCAAACAAAACTGAATTTCTCAGTTTAATATGAATGACATATTACAGAGTAACACTGGGCAGAATGCTGGAATACCTAATATCAAAGCCTCTTTCGTTTTAAAATATTTTACAAACATACCAAGATTAAACATACAGATCAAGGCATAGCATGTTACACATCAGAATTTGTCCTCTTCCCTTCCCTTTGGGAAAAAAAATTTTGTCCATTTTTCTCTTTTCTCAATTTTCTTTCCATGTCTTAGTGCCCAAAGCATTTTGCTCTTCCTCTTCTGGATGATAATATTATTTGAAAAGGTTCCCTGGTAACTTACAAGAGAATTTGCTTGGGTGTAAATTTATAAATTCATTTTACAGTAACTAATCTGGGACTGTTTCTCTTTTCTCTGTGGTCAGGTGGATACTGTCACAAAGGCACAGCTTAATGTGATGTAGGCATTTTAAAGTTTGTTATATTTTACCTGCTTCATCCTTTTGCATTTATTCTATTTCTTTAAAAATCTTTTATATATAGTTTTAATTTTATCCTGTAGTGGTTTTAATAGTGATTTAGAATATATCCAGACATATAATATGTATTTATTCAATATTCTAAATAGTCACCTTCATTCTAGTTTTTGCATTCAAAAAATGATTTTTTTAATATTTGTCCTTATTCTTAGACATAATGTTGAAGAGGTATTGAAAAATAGCTCTTGGTGTCTCTCTTATTACAGCCATGTAATCCTTGTTGTAAAATAAAATTAAAACTAAGTAAAAACATTTAGCAGATGATATATAAACTAGTATTTTCTGTGGAAGCATTAATTTGCTTGCAGCTGGGTTCAGATTATATACTGAGTACTAGCTATGGAAAAAGTTGAAATTCTGTCATTCAGGTAATTAGAGGGTTTAATTTCAAAATCAAAACCAGACAAGACAAACTGCGCCTCTCTTTCCAGTATGCTCAAATCACATTTTTATATTGATACCACTTACTGTTATTCCTTCTCAAATAATGACTTCATATATTTATGCCTACTATGACACCTGCAACGTTTGTAGTTTGGTGTTCTGTGTTCAACATGCCTTCTTTTTTCTTTTCTCTGTGCATGCTTCTGTGCTTTTATAATGTGGATGGTCATCCTGCACTTACAGATCTTTCTAAAGATTGAGAAAAATGGAACAGTGCCCAAATGTTATTAAGGCATGTGTGAAAAATGTCAATTATCTTAGGTATAAAGAAGAGTTTCTATAATACTTGTGTTGGTTTATCATATGTTTTAACATATTAAAATTAATGCTCATTACGTTTTTTAAAAGTGGAAAAAATTTAGCACTTTTTTCTGTTTCATGGGTGCTTAGAAAGAACTTTAAAATGTGTAACTACAAGCTCATGGCCTTTTGGTTTGTTTTCTTTTTTGTCCTTTGCCACTTCTCTTTTAGCAGATAAAAAGCTTATTCTGCAAATAACACCAGCCATCTGCGTGTTTTTTAAATTTCATTGATGTTTCAGAAACCTGTATTTTGTTTAAAACTTAAATTCATCTAGCCATTTAGTCATTCTCCCTTAATGCTGTGTACAGGTTGAAGCCTAAACTTGTATGTCTGAAGAATTGAAAAGAAATTTGAATAGCTTGAAGTGGATAAATACAAGGACAAAGAGACTGGGAGAATTAGCAACTTGTATTTGATGTAAAATTGTGTTGTTTGAACTCCCACTTGCTTTCTTGTGAAACAAACTTCTGTTCCTGAGCACATGAATACTACTTTTGCATGCATATATATTTTATATATGCTGTCAATATATATCTGAGAGATGTGTTGCCACTCTATAATCCACAATGGCTGAGTAAAAAACAGACTCCTGATTTTCAGCACCATTGCTCTCCTTACAGAAAAGTTATCTCTGGAATTTCCCAAAGGGCATTATAAGATTAGTTTCCTTGCTATAAACTATCAGACTCCTTCATGTGCGTTCTGCTGTTAAATAATAGTTTGTACACTAATTAAGATAAACCACGTAACAAAACCCCATTGACACAATAACAATTAATAACACAGAGCATCAGTTGTAGGAACATATTTTACATGAACTTGGTGGTGCAAAGGTAATAATGACCATGTACAATAGTGAATTCAAGTGCAAGTCCCAGTTCTGCATTGACTTCTGAGGACTTAACCCCTAATTTTCTCATGATATAAAATAAAATGCCCATAATTTTCTCATGGTATAAACAATAAACCTTTAACATTTTTATAGCACTCCCTATGTAACTTAAGTATTTTCAACTAGTCTTCTAAACTTTTCTTTTTAATGTTTGTTTTATTTTCTCAGAGAATGATTGATGCCACATAATAGAGCATGCATCAGTATCCAATAAGTAATTACATTTTGTTTCTCAAAATCTTTTTCATTACATGGTTACTTAGGTAATTGATTGCTGCTTATTTTAGAAAAGGCATTTCCAATTCTAAACTGATAATTTTGGTAACTGTGGAAGTGCTTTTAGAAGCTTTTTCTTTCTTCCTTTTTTTTTTCTTTTTTCAGCGTTGGTTTGTTGGCTTATCTTGGTCCACAAATAGGCTGGAGGAAACAAAAAGAGTTCATTAAAATAGGTTGGTTATTAGGAGGTGAAATTGGTGGATTTTTTTTCTGAATGTGGATTCTTTTCCTAGAAATTCATGATTGTTTCCTGGGTTTTTGTCTCCAGCTGTGTGTGATAATCTGAGGAAATGGTCAATAGCACACAGGGGAGGAGGCTGCATTGGAGGGGTCAAGCCCTGTATGTGGTATAAAGGTGCTCAGGCAAGGGTAGAGCCTTTCTCATTGAGAAAATGACCATATTAGCTGGAACTTCTCTTCAGGAAAACACAGCAGTCTATGGGGTCATGTATCAAAGATTGTTGAGTGGTTTTGGTTTTATGTACCTGGAGGAATTAATCTGTGTGATTATCTGTGTAGTTAGGGGACTGTAATTGCTATGTTGTAGGAACCTTCCAAAGGAAATGTATATATGTGTGTAGCTCCAGCCAGATAGTCTTTATTGAGTATGTAGTGGGAGTCAGCAATGGAATGCAAGTTTTCCAGCAAGTGGGTATGTTATCTCTATGTTTTATGCACAGTGTATAACAGGCCTAGGGGTGCAATTAGGTAGACTACCTCTTCTCAAGTGGCTTATGAAGAGACAATTGTACCAGGAAGTTGATTCATGGAAGGACTAGGATGGTTCAGAACTGTCTTTGTGGCACAAGAACTGAAATTTCAGTGAAAATATTTCTGCTAATATTGCCTTGATGTTTGCTGAAGAAATTGGGCCATGTTGTTTCTGTGGTTTTGGTGGGCTTAGCTGGGAGAAGGAGTTCACCCTTGAATTCTTTTTTAGTTTCAGAAAAAAATGCGTACTAGTAGAAATCGCTAACATTTCTTTTTTGGGTTGAAGGATTTAATATTTCCTTACTTAATTGACTGTTACCACTTTGTAGAACTTGTGAGATATGCTCTGTGTCACAGTGAATTCAGAAGTACTCTGCACAGTCTATCTTGTCTCTAAAAATAGATACAAAATTCTGTGAAGTAAAAAAATCTTCTTGCAATAGTTGTTGTTGATGTATTAAATATATTGGTTGTTTCATCTATAAGAATTAATTTTTATATTTTTTTAAAACCCAATGTAACATTCTGGTATTTTCTACTGCATGAGAAGAATGATAAAGTTGTAGTCATCTCTGAGCATATGCACACATACAGCGATGTTTATACAAATGGCCTGAAGGAATGGCTTGAAGTTGTGTCAGGGGAGGTTTAGATTGGATATTAGGACAGGGTTCTTCACCAGGGAGTGGATGGGCACTGGAACAGGCCCCCAGGGAAGCAGTCACAGCCTGACGGAGCTCAGGTGTTTGGAGAGCGCTGCCAGGCACACGGTGTGACCCCTGGGCTGTCCTTTGAAGGGCTCAGAGCTGGACTCCCTGATCCTTGTGGGTCCCTTCAAACTCAGCCTATTTTGTGAGTCTGTGAAGTAACTTGGTTATGGAGCTGTGCCTGGTTGGTGTCAGAAGCAGTGTGGGCAGCAGGAGCAGAGCAGGGATTGTCCTGCTGTGCTTGGCACTGGTGAGGCCTCAGTGCTCAGGTCTGGGCCCCTCACTACAAGAAGACATTGAGGGGCTGGAGCGAGTCCGGAGAAGGGCAGTGGAGCTGGGGAAAGGTCTGGAGAACACGTCCTGTGAGGAGCAGGTGAGGGAGCTGGGGGTGTTTGTCCTGGACAAAACGAGGCTTAGAAGGACCTTACTGCTTTACAACCCCTGAAAGGAGATTGTAGTCAGGTGGGGTTCAGTCTTTTCTCTCAGGTGACAAGTGACACAACAAGAGGAAAATGGCGTCAAGTTGCAACAGGGGAAGTTTATATTAGATATTAGGAAAAATTTCCTTATGGAACAGTTGTTAGGCATTGGAACAGGCTGCCCAGGGAAGCGGTGGAGGCACTCAAGCGACTCAAAAAACTCAAATATTCAAGACATTCAAATAGAGCTCAAAAAACATGTACACATCATTTGGGGAAATGGTTTTGCAATGAACATGGCAGTGCTGTGTTTACTGTTGGACTTGGTGATTTTAGAGGCCTTTTCCCAACTTAACAATTCCATGTTTCTATGTTTCATGGCTTTGAGGACTGGAATCCTGCTTTCTGTGTATATAGGGTTAGCAACAGTTGTTCTGGAAGGATAGTGCACATTGACAGGTAATACATGTTTATGGTGCCTAGGAGGTATTTGAGTTAAATCTATTTGTGAACTTTGAAAATGTCTCCTAAAAATAATACAGAGGGAAAAGTGAAGAGAGTGAGTCAAGGGGCAGGGGGATGTTGCAGAAGTAGTAAACTTACAAGAATCAATTTCCTGAGTTTACAGTTCTCGTGAGATCATTCTCTGCTATAACATCTAGTGTTGGAGTGTGTGGGAAGAGGGAGAGATTTTCATGGTGAGGGAGGAGGAGTAAGTTGTTTGCTTGGGTTTTTCTAACAAAAAAAAACTTTGACAAGACTTGTGATACTAGGGGAGTTGACTGTGACTGTAATGATTCATTCTTGTCTGTCATTTTAGACTGTCATGTGCTACACTTTGAAGACAGGATGTAAAGACACATGACTACTGTCCCAGTAGGCATCTCACAAAGATCTGCAAAGTATTTCTTGAGCCCATCTCAATGAAAAATTTATTTTTTAGCTAAATTAATATTGATATGCTGATTCATGTTTATGCTGTGAGCTCTTTCTGCATTTATGTAAGTTGGCATAATATATATCAAATACATCAAGGAAAGCTGGTAAATTTGTTGAAGTGTAATTGAATATAGCACAGATGGGATCATACCATTATTTCCTGACTGAGTTATAAGAATCCCATTTTTAAACTTCCATAGTTCTACATAAGAGTTAGTTCATTATTCTAAATTACTGTTATTGTGCTCCATAATGTCCCAGAAAGTGAAGGAACTTACAGGTGTTAATTGAGTTTCCAAATCATCAGTGAAAGAACTTATTATTTTTAATACCAGGTTAGTTTGTAATGAAGCACATAAGCTCTGCTTTACAGAGAAAGGAATTCTACACAGATATTCATTGTTTGACTTCATAAATGGACAGTCATTCTTTGTGAAGTTAATTGGCTTCATAATCTTGTTTTAGTGAGTGAAACTCATACACAGCTTTCTTTAGTTTCTGAGAAAACTTCTGTGATGAAATAAAGAGGGATTTCCTTAATGAATTTGAGAAAAAACAAATGGGTTTAAATGGCTCTTCATCCAGGCTTTTTACTGCTCTCTTCTCTTGGCATCAATGAGTAACTAAAACATAATTTAAAACAATACTAACCAAAAGTTACAATTGTACTTAAAATAGCTAGAAATATTCAGTACTTCAGTAAGAATCGTGAATCTAATGTTGTTTCAATGCTAGTGAAAAATGTTGAATTTAGGGATATAAGAAAAGCTGCAAAGGATCAGTCTAAAATTCCATTTTGACTTGTTTATTACCTCTGGTAGGAGTCTAGCAGATTGGAAGGTTTGGGAGATAACTATATATAGAAATGGAAATGCAGAGGAACATCTCTCTTATGTGCACCTTATATGCCTCATGGATTGTCTCAACAACAGACTGTATCCAGAAGATGGTCAATACAGGAAATTGGTTCCTTTCTTTGAAAAAAAATTATCTCAACTTTTGATACATCTTAATGGTTTAGGTCTTACAGTACCACACTTGGATTTATGTGTTCACTAAGATATATTATGTTTTTTATTCTGTGTAGCAATTGTTCTTTTTCTTAATGTGCCAAGAGTGCAAATGTACAAACCTGAGAACAGGAGTGAAGATGATTGCTAAAAAGTCCACATCCTCTCTGTGTGCATGGGATGCACATATTTATACAATATCAAACTACAGTCCTGGAGTTTTTCTGCCATTAATCCTTGTACTGAATTTTTTCATACACCCTGCGTTACTGCTAAGAAGAAAAAAAAAGAGAGAAATTGGCCAATTTTTTAGCTCAAAACAGGCTGTAGGCTATGTGTTTGGATAGACAAGATAACAATTCTTCTCCTAAATGTAGGTTAAAGCCCTTCAGTCCAGAACTCTGATAAACCAAAGTTGAAAAACACAATGGCTAATTTGATATGTACAGGTCACACAGTAGATGGAACAGCTGTGTAGTGTATGCTTCACTGACTAGCATATGCTGCTATTTTAAAGGAAAAGAGTAATCTTAGGACTTGACACTTGTCAGAGAAATGCAATTTTTTCCTTCATTTTATTGCAGAAAGCCTCCTGTATTTCGTGAGCTCCGTTTGATCAGTACTGCGTAAAGTGTCTTAACAGATTCAAAACTCTTACTAAATATAGTCTAGCAAAGTTGCATGTAATTATCAGAGTCATTGAACTGGAGAGTTATTTACAGCTATGCTGTGTTTCTTCAGCCTTTATCACTGCACTTCTGATGATAGCAGTCATCTACAGAAATGCCACAGAATATCAAACGTACTATTTAAGTGGTACTGATCATTTAAATGTGTAAATTCCTAATTTCCACGTAGAATAGAATTAAATATGTATTCCAAACGATTGCAATAGCTCCTGTTCCCCAGAACTATGGTTTTCAGTCTTGTGCACTTTCAGAGTACTTGACTGATTTGGCATCAGAAATTTCGTGTCTGATTGTAGTGAAGTTTAGTGTAAATAAATTTAACGTGAGTATATGTCAGAATGTATGTGGTGTATTTAAATAAAGTGCATCTTCCCCTTAGAGTTTACTTTAATTCTGCCAAATAACAAATCAAATCAGATGGCAGCAGTAAGTTTTCCTCCACAATGCAACTGCAAGAATTTCTGTAAGGAAGGAACTTTCAAAGACAATCAGACCCACTGGGTACCTTTTGCTGCAGTGCTTCTCAGTGTCTTGGTTCTTGGGAATTCATTAATGTGTGGAAAATCACTCTAGACAGAGTTAAAAAGTAGCAGTGAATGTTATAATCTGTTGATAACTGACTTTCTGCAATAAATACTCAGAAAGCCCACTGCTGTACTATTTGGGCCTGATTTACCATTGTATAATCCCAATGAAATCACTGCACTGAAGTCTATTTTTTTTGAGTAACAGTATGTGTATTCCTGAAAATACCTTATCCAGTTTGTTAGCACTTTAAAAAAAAAAAAAAAAAAGCAAACATAAAGTGACTAGGGCATTATTTTCTATTTTCATTTAAAAAACACTAATACGTTATCTTTTTCATTTGGCACTAAACTCAGGTACACTCTAATATAAATCAAACTTAAACCATCAGCAAAAGTAAGATAATTCAGACACACTATAAGCATGAACTGGTAACGAGTTGCTTTTTGTAATTATCTGCTAATCCTTGATACACGGTAACATATTTGTTCAGGTTTATGCTGGTACCAGTTGCTCTGCCTAGTATATCTGCTCTGGCAATTCTGTTTCTTCTAAAACACACTTGCCACTAGGAAGAATAACATACATAAATGATGCTGATTTTCTTTCCAATATGCTTTCTGTTTTCAGGACATTTGTACAGTCAATAAAAGCTACCATTTTCTGCTGATTTCTCAGTATCCTTGAAAGTGGTCCAACAGTAAATCTGTTTTGCCTTATATTTCAGTCCAGTGGATACTGGAAGTTTTTAATAATTATTAGGACCTGAAAATAAGCTTCCTTTAAAGTGAAATGGGTCTTCTGCAACTGGGAAATAGGTAGGAAGATCAAAAGTGAAATATACCTTCTGTAGGCAAAATGTGCAGATGTGTCATGTGAAGCTGTTACATAACCTGAAGAGTCAGGGAGGAGATGTTTATTCAGCTCAGTGAACAAGTACTGGAGTGAGGTTCAGAACTTTAGGACACTAAATTAAACATCATCAGTTCCAGAAAGGAACTTTCACAGCTTTCACATACTGTTGTATTGATGTCTTCATGCAACTATGAAGAAGAAAAAAGTGTAGGGAAATTCTTCTAGGACTAAACCTCTTTCTCCTATTGTCATTAGCTTTGCTAGTAAGTTCTTCTGTGCTGCTGTGAAAGCATGCCATGCTGGTTTACAAAGATACAAACTCCATTTTCCTTAGCAGCTGAAGTGTTTGAAAGAGCACAAGCCTCTCTCCTCTGTAGGTGTCAACATGTAGATATTGAAATAATGAATCAAAATTGAAATAATGGCTAAAAAAATGTGTTAAAAAGTAGTAAGTTCTGAGCAATAATTTCTAGCGGAACTCCATGCATGATTTCTTCAGTTCCCTTTGTAATCAGTTTAAGGGTTTTGCGTACATGCAGACACAAAGGAAAATTAATCCGAATGAATTTTGAAAGTGTTTAACTGAAACTCTTGAGTAGGCACCCTTATCCAGAATCAAAGTAATTTTGACTCAGTTCAGCTGAATTGAATTAATTTAGAAATGAATTCAGATAAATTAAATTAAAGCCACTTAGTTATGAAGGAAGGTATCAACAGGAATCTCCAAGTACAGTTCATTAACTTTAAGACTTTTAATAACTTGTTCTAACTTTTCTTGATCATCACTTACATATATTCTTAACACGGGTACACTATCTAGATTTTCCCGAGGATTTTCCTGTGGAGTGTCAGAGGCTCTTTCTGTAACACTTCTGCCACGTAGAACAACTTTGTCTTTCTTTGCTTAATCGGTCTTGAAAACATATTTTTCCTTTTCCTCTTTCTCCATCTCACCTTGTTATTTCATGCTTTTTATTAGTCGTGTTTTCATCTGTCACCCATGCAGGAAGGACAGACTGCCCTGTCATTGTCCCAGTGAGAAATTAGCATGTAGTCAGATTTCACTGTGGAGCTGCATACTGGAAAGTGCTGTGTGCTTTTTCTCCCATGGCATCCCTATAGCTCAAAAAGCTGTGTGACAACCTGAAATGGACATCTGCAAAATGCAATGTTGAGAAATTACTGGTGAGGCTTCAGAGCCTAAACACATGTCAGGGTGATTTACTTGGCAGTAACATCTTTGAGATGTCATTATCAAGTTTCATACTGTTGTGTAATAGTAGCTGTCTTAGCAGGCCCTTTTACAGCCCATTGCTGTCCCATTTGCAGCCCTCATATTAGCATTAATTTTAAGAGATACTATGAAAGGATAAAAGAAATTATTCCAGGGTTGATTTTTTTATGAGCTATGAATGGCAACAAAATGAAAATGCAGTAAATATAAATTTACTGCATTTATGTTACGTAACAGGGTCATGCAGGCAACCCAGGTAAAGCAAGATCTAAAATTTAGTAAATATATATATTAATTCCTCAGATTTTATCTCCATAAAGTGAAAAAAAACATGCAAATCTTGAATGAAGCTGAACTGATGATTCAGTTAGACTGTTTGTTGCAATAAATCCTGCTCTTTACTGCCTAATCACAGGAAGCTTTGCAGGCTTTGTGGCTGTTTTGTAAGGACTCACAAATCCCATACTCTATGAAAGAAGTTTCTGCATTTTCAGGTTCATAGTACCTAGCTGTGTTCAGAGAAACTTGGAATTTCTTGTATTCCAACAGGTCGTGAGGTTCGTAGGATAGGACGAGTTAGGGCAGTGAATCCATCAGAGCTGCACCTGTCACCAGCCCGAGCACAGGAACGTGGCAGTGGGAAATCCTGCCTCAGTGGCTGTTGACATCACAGGCCATTTGCTTTCTGATTGACTTGCCAAAGCCTTAATACACACAAGTCCCTACTAAAGGAGTCCTCCATGAAGGAGTTATAATTTGTTTTAAGATCAGTTACTCTATGATTTTCATGTGCTCTGACATTGTCACAATGCCATCCTCTTTCTTTTCAAAATGCTACATCATCTTTGAAAAATTAGTTTTTGAAGAAAGCAATCTATGGCTTTTTTTTTTTTTAATCCTTGCTTAAGAATTCCTTAGAATTTAAGTCAGACCACCTGAAGCCTTGGCCATGAAGAATTTGCTTATTCATTGAGCAAGTCTTGAATAATCACTACAAATTAAGACAGATTTGCTTTCAACTATTTCTCTTCCACTAATTTTTCAGTTTCTTCTATGACATTTTTATTTCCCTTTCTTTTATTGTGGTGTTCTTTATGTCCTTTTTGTTAGGATTTAGTTTTTCCATTGATTCTGATTCCTCTAGAGGAAGGCAGTACATGAGAAACTGATCAGGTAATTTGTTTCTTTTTCCAATAATTTACTAATGCACTGCTTATCACTTCGGCTGGTATTTAGCTCTTTTGGGCTATTTTTGAATTTTTTCCATTCTCTTCTCTTGGCTGCTTGTGGTGCTTCTGCTCAGGCTCTGCAGATAAGGTGATTGCCGTTCTGAAATAGGCAGAAAAACTCTCTATGAGGAGGTCTGGGTTGGGACTGAGTACGCAGGTCCACTTTTGCAGTACAGATTTTCAAGAATTGGTGGTTTATTATCATTTAAAGGCAGAATGATGTCTCTTAAGTGATGTGCTGCTCACACTGGAGAAGGGTTTGAAAAGTCTGTTATTGGGGCTTTTTTTGGATATTTTTGGTAATCCTAACTGAATGTTTGGTAGAGAAATTTTATTTTCAGTAACTGTAAAAATGAGTGTCACGATTGCCTAAAGTTAAAATTATTTTGAATGTTAGATTCTTCAATTAAAATCTAAAAAAATTACCCAGTGGGAATTTTGGACATGATAAATAATACTGAATTGTTCCAGTTAGCTTTAATTGTTTGAATAGTCTTCCCATGATTCTCTGAGCAAAATATAGTACAAATATAATACTGTACAAAATAGTAGGCAGACTCTATATCATGATTGTATTTGATAAATTTAAAAATATGTCTATTTGCTGGAGCAGAAGAAGGCAGTTTGATTTTTTTTTTTGTATGTATTTGCTTGGCACACATTCAAAATAAAAAAGATATCATTACTGGGAAAGTTTAGGTGCTTAGACCTAGGGGTTTCATATGGTCTCTGCTCTTGGAGCTGCTCTGCAATGCAGTGTAACTCAGAAAAACTTTGTTAGTGGTGATAACTGACAGATGTGACACCTCTCTGGGACTCTTCATCTGGATATACCTATAATTTAAAACCTTTTTGAATATTGATGATGATGCTTACTTTTCTTGTTTTACAAGATTTTTTACAAATATTCCTAATTACGTTTGTCACAGCAGTAATAGTGGCAGACTATGCACCTGCTTGATGAAACTATAAGCAAATAAGTTGGGGAAAGATTTATTGGCTAAACATTTCCATGTTTTCTTTTACTTTGAAGAAGCCAACAAAGGTTTTTCAGGTGGCAGAATGTGTTGCACTGTCTCTGAACTCAGTTTTCAAATGGCAGGAATTAGGAAAGCATATACCTAGTATTGATACTATTATTCTTTTTTTTTGGTAAATACAGTGGAAACCTAGTTCACATTGCTAGGGACAAATTCTTGTCACAAGTTAAATTATAAAGGTAGGCCAGTAGAAGACATTGACAAAGGTCAGTATAACACTGAAAATGTTACTAAAATGTTGAAAGTGTACAGGGTCAGGTATACAATAAATGACCAGTAGCTTTGCAAAATAATGAAATTAGCTCTGAACACAGCAATGTCTTTATTAGCATTCTACTGAAAAATGTATGTATGCTTTTAAAATTGTACATGCACTGCATAATGCATGTAAAATAGAGAAAAGTGGTTTTGTCAAGTGAATTGACAACAGATTGATGCTGAGATAAAAATCGCTTGAAGGATGCAAGGGAAGTATTCTGCCTCAAAGGGATGGGTCCATTTTTATCCTGGTAAATCTCATGCAAGCTTGGAGTAATGGAGATGAACTTAATGGTTTTTTTACAAGTAACACACAATGTTGTGAAAAAGGGAGGAGTATTTTATTAGTTAAGTTATTGGACAATGCTTTGTCTAAAAATTAGTCATTTCTAACAAGGTCTCTTAAAATACAGTTTTAGGTTAAAAGCTGGCTTCCAATGAAAGGCAAGAGTTCTCACTATTTCAGGGGTATAGGGTGTAGTTCTGATTTTAGATGTTTGGGAGAGGAATAGTTAATAAAATTTAATAAATATACATATTTACTTCTAGAAAAATAGTTAAGAGTGTAACCTACTAATGCTGCTCTAGAAATTTTATATAAATATTGACTTACAGCCTCAGTATTATGAGAAATTATAATTCACAATATGCCTGTGTAGTATAATGGGAAAGAATGGCTGTGGATGTTTACCAGTAATACATCTTACCAAGAATTCATGGGAAGGATTTCAAGAGATAGAAAGTATTATTTCCACATGCTCTGGTATAATTTGAAAAGTAAGAGCCATATGCAAAGTATGTTTTGGTAATAATAAAAAAAAAAAATGAAATTAGTTTGCTTCTGGGAAAGCTTTATTCATTTACTTTTTTCCATGACCACCTAACAGTTCAGCCAAGATAAAAATGTGGAGGTAAAACCTTCAGACTTCACAGATGTAGAAAATTCTTCAGCTTCTATTGAAATTTTTGCAGCAAACTTGGAAAACCAGTCAAAATATTACTCCTGTGTTATGTAAAACATTAACCATGCAGCCTTCAATTAATGTATTTAGTATTCACATGTTTGCCTTTACATCACTGATGTTTTTGTTGTGAAAGCACTAATTATTTTCCTTCAAATTAAAGAAATTCAATGAAAGATCATTAGACAAACTCCTTGGAGACCATCTCTGTAACAGCTAGACAGATAATTAGAAAACAACTAAATTAGATAATTGGAAAAAAGTGATACATAGTACACATCGAGCTAGATGTTCTTTATATTGTTGATTTGCCATAGAATTCTTTTCCTTGGCAAAGTTTTTCTGTTATTTAAATATGTGCAATCAAAACCATGTAAAAATGGCTCAACAATTGCTCCATGAACTTTTATAAATACCTAAATTAAAATAGTGGCTACTACTGACGTAAGTTTAGAGAAGCTGGATAAAACCTTACTGATTATATTGCAGTTTTTAATAACATGTTTTAGTCCTAAATATACAAATTGATCAAACTAAATGTGTGATTTTAATAAAATAGGATAATAGATGTGCACATTCACCGTGCAGTCATTGTGCATAGCTTGCTAGGAAATAATCGTGAAAGTGCTGCAGGGTCACCAACAGGAGCTGAGCACCCGAGCACAAAGATTCACATTCTACAGACCTATTGAAAAGTACCTGTTCAGTCATTCTGACAGCCATGGCTTCCAGAATTGTATATTTAAACAATAGAATAGCTCTTTATTATCATGATGATTTTTAACTTTAATAGTCCTTCTGTAGGGTCTTTGATCTCTGATTATTTGCAACGATTCAATCTAATTGTGGTAAACTATATTAATCAGCACTTGCATGATTTTTCACTTTTCTTGAAATACCTTGTTTTGGAGTAATGGAGATGCAACTTCATGGGTTTTTTACAAGTAACACACAACGTTGTGAAAAAGGGAGGAGTATTTTATTAGTTAAATAGGGGGAAATCTGTGTTACCAGAACTATAGACCACAGATGCTTTTCTGGAAAGGACTGTGATTAAGGAAGGTGGGCACAGCTTTGCACTGTTGATTTTGGCATGAAGAGCAAGCAGTAGCTCAATGCAAGTGCTTTCTGCTTTTCTGACTTCTGCAGATTATAGGAAATCGAGGTCTGCTGTGTCATTATTCTTGTTAGATGTAATCTGAGTTTCTATTTTTTTTTCTGAAATGTTCACTAGACTAAATTTAGATGGGGAAGCTGAGATAAATAACTATTTATTTGGTGTGACTGATGTATTCCATGTTGACCTTATGAGGATCAAAGAGATTTACTATGAGTAAGGCCAAGTGATGGACAAAATCATAAAGTAAAATACAACCTCTCTTAAGACCTCAATATTACCAGTTCTTATCAGAGAAATAAATCAGTGCTTTTGTTATATAAGAAGTGAGATATTTATCACTGCTGTTTGTCTCTAGAAATAGCTACCTTTCCATACATATTAAGAATTTATGGACTCAGGGGTGAGCAGGTCTGTTACTGTAAAATTGTATATTTCTGTATGTGGCCTGGACCAGTCTGATGGCAGATGGCTGTTTTCAAGCCTACTTACTATTGTCTACAATAGCAGAAAATAGGAGTTGAAACTTTAAAATATGCTTGCAATTGTTAGCCTGTAAATGATGCATCAAAAGTGTAAGTTCTGAAAGGTGAGAGTAATTGAGATGCAAATAAAATTGAAGTCTGTTCCCAGAAAAAAGGCATTACTATTTATCTTAAGTTTTGTGTAAATAATTCCTTTTCTGTCATAGCTGGCATAGGTTTGATGTGAAATGTTTATATAATACTAATAAAAATATGCCCTACCATCTTTGACATGGTGAGCAGCTAGAAAGTCAGAGCAGGAAATTTTACTGCTGCTCTTTCTTCCACATGTGTAGATTATTTCCATGGCTTTTTCAAACGCTTGGCATTTAATGCTTCAGCATTTCCCATAATGTATAAAGAACTTTTGAGAATGATATTGCGATAAGAGAAGAAGGTACCAGCAATTATTATTTGTCTGAATATATTAAATTTTGACCTAAAGAGAGACCCCTAAAGACTGATGTGGCAATTCAGTTTTCACATCCTTTTCATTTTTGTTCTTTTTTTTTTCTCTCAAGAGGGACAGTATAGTTTCCAGATCCACTTGTGATATTGTATTATGTTTGTGTGTACAAATGAACAGTAAGAACTAAACAAAAGCATGTAAATAATTCTCTGTGGAACATTGATTGAAAGGCTGAGTAATTAAGATGCTTGACTGCTACTTTTAAATCTAGATTCAGTCTGGTACTGTAAACATGAGAATTCCTGAATAATTACACTCCCAGCAGCCAAATATGGAAAGAAAGTATTTTCTCTTGTGAAAGCCACAAAGGCTAAAGAGTTTGGGTTGATTAATTCCTCTGCTTGTCCTTCACTGTATCTACAGAACTTAATGGAAAATGCACTGCAAGTGGTTTAGATCTTCAGTCTTTCGATCCTTTTACTTGGCTCTCTGATCACTTATCACTTAAAGTTATTTATCAAACAATTTAAAGTTACAAGTCCAACCAAAGAGGGAGGAAATTTTCTTTCTCCTTTGAAAAATTGCATCCCTGCCCATGGCAAAGGGGTTGGAGCTGGATGATCTTTAAGATGCAAGCTGCTTCCAGTCCAGACTAAGTGAGAGATACTCAAGCAGAGAGGATGTTACTCTTCCCCTGTTCCCTTCCCTCCTCAGTCTGTGGTACTAAGGCAAAGATCAAGGGATTTGTTGTTTTGTTTGTTTGTTTGTTTAATTTTTGCTCATAAATTTGAAAGAATTTTAAGAATGGGCATAGGTCACAGAAATACAAGTGACATATAGCAGAAATGTAAGGTTCCTTCTAACCTTAACCATTCTGTTATTCTAAATAAGTATTGATGTCTGTTCTGAGGAAATACTTAATTTCAGTGATCTGAATTTGGGCATAGAGATACCCAATCTGAACCTTCTGGAATATAAGGGTAGAGAAGTTCCTTAGAAAAACAGTCTTCAGGAATACTGTTTATTTTTAGCTTTTCTTTAGAAAAATTATCCTCTCAGGTTTTTCTTCAGAAATCAGACCCTTCAAAACACTTCAGAATATCTTTAGTTTCTGACTGTTGACTCTTGTTTCCCAATTTAACTGTCTGTAGTGAATTCCCTAAAGGCTGAGACCATCTGGTCCTTCAGTTTATTTAACTGTTTCTCAGTTTTTGTGAGCTTTGAATTAAAACTGTCAGGCTCAAGGTTTTTAACCATAGTGATTTTTCAGACATCATTAATTTTAATGTTTCCAGGATCTGTTCCATTTTTGCTCTTACACTTATCTCCCACAGGAGTAAGAGCTTCCTTTCTTGTAGAAAGTGCTTTAAAAGGGGATTAAAATGAAATAAGTAGGGGAAATCACTGACTTGCAGTCCAAGTCTTTATTGGAGTTACTACAAATTTTCATTAAATAGGTGCTTATGCATTTTCTTGGTTTCACGTAACCTTCCATTAAATATAGAAATAAATCTGGTTTTCCAGTGGACAAACCTCCTCTAATGTATGTGGTGATAAGATATATGCTAAGTGAACACATAATAGTACATGAATTATTAACATGTTCTATAAGGGTTAACCACCTACTCTCAAAATACCTCTGGGAGGCTAATAAGTGTTAGTTATCCTTGGGGGCTTTTTAATTGACAAGATGTACAGACACTGATTTATAAATACTGATGTTACCTTTCATATCTCTTCTACAGGAATTGGATATTTAGTTTTCATGTCTTTTACTCTTCTGGGAGAACTAATTACCATTTACTATCCCAGTGAGAGAGAGTGAAATCCTAAATATGTTTTTATGGATCTTTTTTGATATATATTATATATATTATGTCAGTCTTCTTACTGATTTTTAAAAATATCTTAATAGTTTTCTAAAAAAAAATACTTTGGGGATCATTATCACTGCATAAAACCAGAAGTTTAATATTGATATATACATGAAAGTTAAAAACATATATTATATTGATCATGACTTTATCCTGGTTATTTTAAATGCCCAGAGCAAGAACTTACATGTATAGTAGATTAATCACAGAAATGTCTAGGGATCACTGCTGTGCTTGCATTCTTGTTTTAAAGTACAGGAACCTTAAATATTATCCTCTTAAAAAGTGGGATTGTACCACAAGAGAAAGTAATTAAGAAAAATGCTACCACAGAATGTGAATCTTGGGTCACATCATTTACTCTTCAAGTCTGTATTTTTCCATTGCTACCATCACAGCTCCTTTAATTCCCTTTGCTGTGACTTGAATCACATTAATTCACAGAATGATCAAGATTTCACATGAAGAAAGGTTTACCAGATCTTAATAAGGGCTCCTTCTGTAAGGATATCTGTACTTTTCCACAGGACAGACTTGCAGTTTTTTGGTGGCTCTCCCACCTCAGGAGTCCCAGGGGCCTTGAGGAAAGGTGTAATGCTTTGGTTCAAACTTAGAAACTCATCTAAACTAGGACAAGAGTATTTTACTTTTAAAAGTACTTATCTGCTGAAATCAGTTCAACTGAACTTCACACTTTAATGTTAATGTTTTTAGAAGTGGTTTGCCTGGAGGAGGGCAGCAGACACAATTGTAAGGATGTTATTTTGTATATGAAGGGTGAGAGGTTTATTTACTTGTTTTAAGACAATCTCTCTTTGCTGTTTTGTTTTCTTTTTTACACTCAGAGATTGAGGTACTGTTAGAATTTAAGCAGCCTATCCTATATAGTAGTTGGTGCTGTCATTAACTATTCTCACTGCTTAGGAAATCAGGGAGGCATTCTCCTTTTTTAGTTTGTCTTCTGTTCATAAAATTGTACTTAAAGCCAATTAAAGAAGTCGAAATTGAGATATCTGTAATAAAATGTTTCATTTCCTGGGGCTGGATCAACTTGTCACATCTTTACTTATATTTTTCTTACTAGTACATTTAATCTAAAAGCCTAAGATATCCTTGGGAATAATGGCTAGTTTTCCCTTCTTTAGAAGCATCAGTAATTTTCAAGAAATACATTCTTCAGACTTTGCTATATTCTAACACTTGCTTCTTAGTTCCATGTGAAGCCTTCTGTATGACCTTGCCACAAGCACCTGTTGTCTTTGTTGTGCTGTCCCAGAGTAATGAATGACACTGTCCTAATGGCAAGTGTTGAATGCTAATTTGGCATAGAAATCTTGATAAAAGGGTTTTGCACTCCTTGTACTTTAACTGAAGGCCACTGTAGCAGTACATTTATGTTTAGAAGATACAGTTATTAATATTTCATCTTTAACATCAGCTAAATGACATCCCTAATGGGTAAGACAGCATGGAGTCCTGCCTTGTCAGTTAGAAATTACTAGAATAGTAATATTTAACATTAATACTGTTGTGCAGACATCATGACAATATAGGTAAATGCTTGTCCTAGTGATGTTTAAATTAATACTTTTCATGTGAAGAGAATTTCCAATGTAAGATGTAGGTTCATTGTAGATTTTTAGAATCACAACTCTAACTTGCATATATTGGTAATTAATCAGTTTATACCAGTGGAGGTTCCATTGGCAAAGATTAAAACTACCATCTCTGTGTTTACACTGAATAGTAAAGTGAGGTTTATTCTGAATTTGTTTTCTAATTCAAAGTTTCCATTTCAATCTCAAAGAGCTTTAAATGTAACTTACAATGTAGTTTAGTCCAGCTTTAAAACTGTGGCAGGTGTGTAAGACACAGGTTAGTCTTGTGCTCCAGCTCACCTCTGTTGTGTATTTGAAGCAGAGCTGAGGCTGTTTGCAATTACCTCAGTAAGTTGGCTTTGCTCATTCCTGTGCTTTGAAACAAAGAAAAAGTACAGGAGTTTTCCTAATTGTCCCCTGAAAGGGGCAAAAAGCGTTCCTAGCTTTTCCAAATTTCAGCATCTGTATCCTTTCAGATGATGTGACGAGGAAGATGGAGGAGGGTTGTGTGACAACAGGCTGAGTTGTGACCAGCCACCCTCCCATGGAGTCGTTGTTCAGATGCCCCTTTAGTTAGGAGTTTTCCTTGCTTTTCTTCCTTGAATATTCACCCTTGGACAAAACCTAGGTCTCAGGTTTACTACTGTTCTTCTGCCACTTCACACATTGTCAAATGACTGTTCAGGTACTGAAAGAAAAATCTCAGTAGAGTTTTAAATTAAGGATTAGAACATAGCTGTAAATTAACAGGAATGTGATTATCTACAGCTATGCAGAGACAGTAAAAGTTAATACTGATTGCTAAGAATGACTGAATAGATATTTCTCTGTTTGCAGTTATTAACCAGATGCTACTTGGAGGATATTTCTCTGGTTTTCTCATTTACAAGTGATAAATTTTCTCTGGAATGTAAAATAGGCTTTGCCTTTTTCAATATTAGGATATATTTAGTTCAATGCCATTGAATGTCACTAAAGGATATCTTACCACAAGAGGAGCAAATTTGCCTATCTCTATCAGAAAACAGCACCCAAACATCTACAAATCTTAGGCTGCTGGAATGTTTGTATAACAAAATGCATTTTAGCAAAGAAGATTGACAGAGTTAACTTGATTTGCCTGTGTTCAGCCTTATTAAGCACTCTATCTCAATATTACAGACTTAATTAGCTGGAATCATAGTTACATCACCTTCAATAGGGAGGATAATTGATATGAGTTGAAGCAAGTCTAATAGGCTTGACCTTCAGTCAGATATTTGAATGGTTAGGAAGTTAAATGCATACTATATTTACCTGGAGGTTCAGACTGATCAAGTCTTCAAAAGAAAGAGCTGCAGAAGTCAATGCTGAGAAAGTCAAGTGCAGGTATACACAGACTTTAAATGTAGCTAGAAGCTGAACTTTTTCCTGGACTCTAAAAAATACTGCTGACTGGAGCATGTGGTTCTATGTCCAGGGAAGGAAATTGCAATCAAAGCAGTAACAGGTTGTCAGTAAGAACAAAAGAAGAAAAGTAAGGATTTCATGTTTAGTGTCATAGTCTGAATATACCAACATTAGTTTTCTTCCAAAAAATTAAATCTACCTCCTATCTTCTGTGCAATTTTTGCACATGGTTTCCATATCCACATTTCACTCAGAAATTATTTAACAGATACTGTGTTTATGTCTACGTCCTTCCTCCAATGCAGTCGAGAGCACTATAATGATGTCTGCCAACTGGGGACGTGCCTGAGTGTCATAGCCATGGTCTGGGCATGTTTATCTGCACTGGACAGGGCTGATAGTGAAAGCAAAACAGCCTCAACTCCTTCACAACAGAATATCCTCTTGAATGTCTTGAGAACCATAACCTGTACATATACTGTGGGAGGAGATAGATCTTTTAAGTGCCTTGCTCTCATTTCTCTGTGTAGGTTTTAGCCCATGAACTTCCAAGGCTTCTGTAAAGATACTTGAAGTGTTTCAAGTATAAAATCTTGTCCTTAACTAAGTGACGCTGAACCTAGGACACATTAGTGAAGGATGAAGAACATAGAGACTAAAGACTAATCAATTTGTTATATAGTCTTTGCAGTGGCTAAAAGCAAGGGCTTTGGAAAGAGTGTTTGAACAGGGCAGGCCTGAAGAGAAAGTGTTCCAGATCATTTCTCCAGCCTCCTCCAGCTTGCAGCTCTGGGTTTACTTGTGCGGTCTTAACTAGGGGAATACTTTATAATGAGTTGTTATGAGGGGCTTTCTTCATAGGGAAAGAGGCAGAATTCTAACTTAAATAAAACTTTAGACCAGGAATTTGATCTGTGACTGCCAGGCATAGTACTGTACTCTTCTGTACTACTGACAGCCCAACTAGAAAATATAGTAGAACAATGGACTTCTGTGAAATTCAGATGTTAGATGAGTTTTCGTACATGACAGCTGAGAAACTTTACCTGAATAGACAATTAGGAGATTTCTGCAAGTCTCACTGTTGCTAATGAAAATTACAGTGCTTTCAGTGTTGCGTAGTGCATATTCTGCCAAAATAGTATACTTAAGATCTGACATTCAGCATCTTTTCTGATACTTGACTGAAAGGCATGATATGCACTGCCTTAGTTCTGTCATGACTATTTACAAGCATGGCAAAGGAGCTGCCTCTCAAACATACTATATTTTTCCTTATTTTAGGAATTAAAGAAAACTTATCACGATCCTGTGTGAGAAATTAATTTAAGAATTTCAGTAAGATATTAAGTCATAAATAATTGTATAGTTCTTATATGCTCCTGGAAATGACTACTTAACATGAGTAGCTAAAAATAATCTTTCAAGTACTGCAAAATAGCTGCACTGGATTTGAAGTTGCTGTGCTTACTCTCTAATACAATGTATGGTAATGATTCAGTAATACTCTGTTTCCTGAGTTCTGTAGAAATTATCTCGCTTTTGTGTAGCTCTCCTTGAGAAGTTTTACTGAAGATCTTTTAAAATGTGTATATATATATATATATATCTGGATAAAACCCAGGTATATAGACACTTAAATATCTATATATGTAAGTATGATTGCTGGAGAAGTATAAAAATTTATGCTTACTCTTGACTATTGGTGAATAACCTCCTGAATAGCTTCACAGTTAAGGAACATTGCTGTCATGGTCCGTTGTAGGTAAGAGTTATTGCTTACTCCACTCATATTTCATTATGATTTGTTTGCAGCTGAGGTCCTATTCTTTTGTATAATCAGACTATGTGATTTTATTTGGGTAACATGTTAGAGATACTTTTAGAGTGCACTGCAGCTCTCCTTCAGTAGATCAGAAAAAGAAAAACATAGGCTAACTTATTTACATTGCTAGTTGTTAATTCAGAAATTAATTCTAATGTAGAAGCATCAATATACAATTCTGTGTGGTCATTCAGGTTCAAGCACCAGTGATTGTTCAGCTGTTCTTGTTTCTGGGACATTAATATTGTTTCACAGGTGATAGCAACCAAATTAGAAACTTCCATTGATCACATACAGTATCTATGATTAGATTTTTCTTAACACTTTTTTATAAACCTCTTGAAATTAGTCCACAGCTTCTCAGGGTTCTATAGTCCATGTGTTGAAATCTGTTGACTAAATAGTGTTGACATAGTTCATCAGTTAGCCAGGTGATGAAACTTAGGTTATTGGCTTTATATCTGTGTAGCAGTCCCAGAGGGAAGAGACAAAATGAACTCTCTTCATATTTTATTTCTCTTGACTGGCAGCACTAATATTGCTTTTATAAAGGTGGAGTGCTTTTAGTTCTCTAGCTTGCCTTTTATGAAAGTGATATGTTTTGTATCAGATACATGGGTGCTTCAACATTTTGTAAAACACAATTGCTATTCTATAAAAATGGACTAAGTTTTTCTTTATACCCTGTGACAAATTCATTTTACGAGCAACTGCAAAATACTGCAGTTCACTCTGGTAGGCCATAAGTCGTGTATATGTGGTTAGAACACTCTGACAGTGGTGTTTTGTATCCAGGAAATTGTCCCAGTAAACAATAGCTAAAACTCTTGCTTAGGAATTGTTACTAGAAATTGTACTTCATGTAGCAGTAGAACCTTAATCTTTTCTCCAGGGGTCATCTGCTGAATCTTCTAAATCGTATCTAAAAGGAAAAAAAGAAAATCACAATTGCTGTATTCTATATAATTGATTATTTAATAAAAGGTACTTGAGTTATTTGAGTAAAATGTAGATTTTGATACTGCAAGACTGTACTTATTGACCATACTGTCTTCCACTCTGTAATACTGACAATTCTAAACCTCATGTGTCCCATATAGAGAAGACTGCTAAAAAAAGGCATCCATTTTTTGTAAATAAAAATTCCTCTGATAATATTGGTGTTTATCTCATTTGCTTGAGAAGATAGCATAATAATTTCACAGAAGAGGTTAAAAATAAAACCACTGCAATGACTTCTGTGTTGATTTTCCATGTGGGCAGGTATTTCCTTCACTGTATTTTATTATGACAGTTAATTTTTTTTTCCATCTATTTCATTGTAAAGAGAAATGTCAAAGAATTAATGACTTTAGAATAATCACTGTATCTTACTGTTACATTACTTTCACATAATTTATACAGTAAAGAAATTACTCTATTTAGAAATAATATTATTTCAGGCAAACTTCCCATATTTTCTCATGGTATGAGCCAACAAGCCATATTTTAATGAACAGATTGGAGAGATGGACTGTTTCTATCTTCTTTCACTTGGTGTCAAATCCATTCCCTTCCATCTGAGGCCACTAAACTGGTCAGAATGCGTTTTGTCTGCATGGCATGGACGGGAGGGAGCATTTATAAAGGATGAAGAGAAGCATTCCTGGATGTTTGCCAAAACAGAGAGAAATCAGCGGTTTTTTTCTCAGCCTGAATGCACCCCTCTTCATAAGATTTGTTGGAAAGGTTGATAAGTTCAGATTCCCCTAATGTAATGGTAGTGTTTATGCAACATTTTTGTTCCATCTAATCTTTCCCACAGAATCAAATGCGGCTTAGGGAGCTGAGGTTATGCCACCACTGTACTGTTGATTTTGTGTTGTTTTTCTAATGATGTTGCTAAATCCCCTTCTTTTTTTGCTATTCCAAGAACTCTCATTTGGAGAGGATTTAATTTAGCAGGTTGCATCTTCATTTTTCTGCCCTGCAATGGAAAATACCCAGGCTTCATTTTTCATGTGGGCTTTAGAATGTTTTCACAGTCTTTAGGGCAAGTGCAGAGAGAAGAGAGAAAGCTAATGAACTCAGAAACTTTGGCATGTTTATACATTGATTTAAGTTAATACATACAATCATTTCTAACTCTGTTACTTTGAAAGCTTTTTGACATCTGTTGGCGCTGCTGGTGAATTTCCAGCTATGAGACCCATATGGTGTGATGGGAACATTGGTTGAGTTCAAGATTTGTTAAAATGTACCCTAACTGCCAAATTGTGTGGATGTTGCAGAGTTTCTTCTCAATTATCTTTAGCTTACTTGTTGTCTCAAGTTAAGGAACTTTTATTTCTCTATTCCGTTGTCTTTTCCGGTAATTGACGGATGTCAGTCTGTCCAGCGGATCTCTCCTTTAATCCCACACACTTGTTTGCTAGCTGGAACAGAGACACTGTGTTTTAGCAAGGTCTGGGTGTTGTGCTGCATTTCTCACAGGGATCTGTACCTTCAGAAGAACTTTTTGCTGCTTCTCTGTTATAATTATTAAACATAGATATGCAAACACAGTTTTCATTTAAATGTATAAATAAAAATTAAATAAAATTAGCGGGAAAACTAAATATTGTGTGACAAGGAGCCAGAGAAAAAATATGGAGGTTTTTTTAGCTGAAAAAAATTTTTTTCTAATCTCAGTCCAGTGAGGCATGGACATGCCTTTGAGCAACTCAGAATGCCTATAGGATGACTCCTACCAGAAGTATAATCAAAGAACCAAGCAACACTTTATAGTGATTAAGAACACAAAATGTAGCTAGCGCACAGCTAATTCTATGAAGATATTTTCAAGAATTTACAAAGATCCTTTTTTAAAATGCCACTTGTTAAATAATGCTGCTTCCTTGAGTTAAAACAATATAAATATATGTATTATCTTCTTAAAGGCTAATATTTTAGTTTTTCATAAATATGGGGTTTGCTGTAAAGGAATTATAAAGCTTCTGAAATAAAGTGTATTTACCAGCTATTCAGAAATGGTTGATTGGGGTGTTACTATCTTGTAGGAATAATGTTCCTCTCCCTGTTACCTCTTTCTTGAGCAGTGTGTACTCAGAAAGTGAGGCATAGACTAATTTGGGCTAAGTAACCATTTGAAAGATAGACCAGTAAGATATTAAAATGTAGCCAGGAAATACATAAAGTTGATGTGAATTAAAGGTCTTCATTATAGTTGTCTGTATTGCAGCTAGTCCATTTTTTTGGCAAGGTAATGATGTTGTGTAAACCATTTTCCCATGTGCAGGCTGTACAACATTATGTGGAACATGCCTCTTAAAACATTAAGATATTCTTTGGAGCTGTAACTAATTTATCAAAATATTGAAACAAAATCTGTAATATATAGAATCTTTGCTTCTGATTTTGTTAGTTCTTTTGTTCTAGAGTACACTTGTGCACAAGCTGCCACAAATTTGTAAATGCCTACACTGCAACTGGGATAAATTGAATTTATATTTTGAGTGGATGAAATATTTTATGGTGAGAATACAGATAGTTTATTCATGCACTAGAGGGATAGCTATAAAATGGTAGGTCTGTTCATGTTCAAAATCAGAGATAATTTTCAAAAGTTCACAGAATAATGTTAAACACTTTTAATGAAGACCTGTGAGAGCTTTGGGTGAAGATGCTGAGATGTCTTGAAGTCATCAGATTATCAAATAAACCTAAATACAACTAAAGACTTTTTAATGCTTGTCTGATACAGGCCCTCTGCAATTTCTTAAACAAAGACCTTCAAATATTTTGACAACAGTTCCACTTCTTTAAATTTCAGACATATGCTTTATTCAAAATTTTACCATTTTCTGTTTCTGTTGAATTCACCACTTTCACACATCTCAGTTTCATGTTTGAATGTTTTCTTTTAAACTCTAATACTGTTTCCTTGCCTGAAATTTTTCACTCATTGTTCCAGAACTTATCAGAATAATTTTACATGTTTTCAGGAAAAGCTACTCTTTAATGATTTAGAATATCAACATCTTTTATGTCTTAATAATTTGTGACAATATGTAGTCATGACTGACCCAATCAAGCCTTCTGGAATCCAAGCAGAAATCTTCTCTGCTGTAATCTTCTGTCAAAGTCTGCCTTTTGCATTCCTTATTTTGAGCCCATGTGAACTCATCTTTCAGCACTTTCAGCAAAATTGTATTTCTCTTATGTTCTTAGGTTAAGATACATTGCAAATACATCTTCATTCTTATCCACTAGTCTGATTACTCTGACCAAAAAAAATTAAATTAGGGTGGTTTAATATGATTTCTTGGCAAATCTGGGTTGTCTGTTTATTATCATGTTATCCCCAGGTGCTTGGAAATTGATTTTTGAATAATTTTTTTAGTAAATTTTCATATCCCAGTTTAGTCAACTATTCTCTGAATCCCAAGATACGTATGAAAAGGAGGGAGGAAAAAAGTGTAATACTGGTTTTGCTGCCTTAATTCTAACCCTCCCTCTTTTCCACGTGTCAGGCCTAACAGACAAAATCTCATTTCAGTTGGTGACAGCTCTAGTAGATGGTTAAGTCCTGCTGAAGTGCAAATCTAAATATGGTTTTATTCTTTCCCTTCCGCTCTTTTTTTTTTTTGTCTACTCTGATGTTCATTTTATTAAAATTATCCCTAGTGCTTGGTCATAAGTAGTTGCTTTCTGAAGACAAAAGAAAAAAATTCTGAATTGCTTGAGACTTCTCTGTTATTAGTGATTCCACTCTTTTTGTATTAGTCAATGACCCTTTCATGCCTCTTTTGCTTGCAACTTTTAATATTTTCTTGATTTGCTTAATGCACCTTACTTGCCGTTACTTGTCATCTCCCTAAGGAATTGATAAAATTCCTTTATAGGTGGTATTGTTTACACTCTTGGTACTATTCCTTTTTTAAGTGTCAATCAGCCAAGAGATCTCAATTTAGACTCATAAGTCTCTTCATGCACTTCATTTTTATCTTCGTGTTTGGATTGAGTTATTTTTCTGCCTCCAGAACTAGGTTTCAGTTTTGAGGTTTTTTTCAGGAACAAAACCGAACCTTGAATGTTTGCCCAGGAGATCCTATCTTTTGTTTCTTCAATTTGTTAAAGCCTGGTTTTGGAATGTCATTGTTCTCAATGCACTGTGGCAATTCCTTCCTTTTGTAGTATTTGAGAACTCTGTTTTAGGGCAACTTTCACTCAAACTCTTGACTCTCAACCAAGTTCTCTGGACAAGTAGGAACTGACACAGCAGTCCTGACCAGGACTTACCCTTGTTTAGCTGTCTCAGGCTATTTCCAGAAGAGCTTGTTAGACAATCCACATCCTCCTAACAGCATTAGGGCACTTGGTTTGCCATCATCCCCACTTCCCAGCCTTTGACTGCTTTTGTTAATCACTCTGGAAAAGAGTCATTCACCTGCTGACTGCATTGGATTTATCACTGATCCCTACCATGGCTCATTTTCTCTTTGGTTTTATCCTTGGCCAAAGGTAATGGTCTCTGTTAAGTCCCAACTAGGGAAGGGTGAATATATTTACCTGCTATTCTAGAACAGGTGAACCTAGTTCACCTGTTCTAAAATAGCAGGTAAATATATTTATCACAGCTGCATCTCTGCCTCCATTTTTTTCTTGTATGTCCTTTCTTAAGTGGTGTTTTATAGCTTGAAGAGAGGACACTCTATCCCAGTACTATACATAATGGTGGATTGATACTACCTTTTATTTAAAAGAATAAAATCTGGGCTCATAAACTAAACCTAGTGACTTGTGTGAACTGTGCTAAATGACTAGGAAGTGTGTCATGATCGATGTATTGAGCACAGCATTTATGACAGGAGGAAGAAAAGGTAGAGAAACCTGAATGAGAAAAAAGAACATTATTCTTCTAAGGGCATGCCCAATACTGATAAAAGGGTGACAGCTGAAAATGTACCAAGATACTGCTTAGAAATTACAAGATCAGCTAGAAAAAGCCTAACAAGTCTGAGTATAGGGTATGAAATTATTGAAAACCCTTAGAATGAATAATTGAAAAATAGGATTGAAATCTGAAAGAGAACTGCTTTGTTGACAGAAATTTTGAATAGAATTGGGTATGAAATGCTTGTGCAGATTAGCAGTAAGTTGTGCTAAATATTCCATTTTTTGAGAGCACATTTCAAATACATGGGCGGGTGGAATACAGGAAAAAAGTATGTAGATGTCAAAAACTATTTTTACTTATACAGAAAAATAAAGAAGAAAATGAAGATGATATGGACTAAAGATACTGCTTAAGAGGCAAAATTCTTCCGCATGCACATGACAGTACATACAGAATTTTATTACTAAGGAAAATGCCATTGCTTAGCGTGCAAGGAATTCTGCATTTCTTGTCCACTAGAAATTTCTTGTTCTAAGTGTTCTGTGCCCCATAACATCGAGGAGAAGGAGTTAATGAGCTGAAGGGGGAGGGAAGATGCCCATTAAATCTCTGATCACAGGGGTCTCCTGTCCAAGGTTCCTGTTCAGGGTAATGTACAACAGCAGTGGCTGCTCCTGCCGATGGACCGCAGTAATGATTGCAGAATGGCTGCTCTGGTGCTGGGAGGCCTAGGGGAGGAATTTGCTTTCTCCTTTTACTCTGCAGTATGTAGAGCTAATTTACTTTGCATTGCCAGGCTGTATAGAGTTTACTTCTAAATACTTACTTGAAAATGAAATTTCTCAACAGAAAATTAACTCAAAATTTCTATGTGGTCATGTGCATATCATACATTTGTTGTAGCCATTCAAAATTATTTATTTGGTTATATCAGTGGTAGTTTCTTTCCAGAAATAGTCTGTGGAGTGTAAACATCTGTTTTATAAGGTCATAAAGGGACTTTTTTGATAGTTTATATATGGTTTTATTTAATCTCTCTGAAACCAATATGTAAGGTTTTACTGTGGTGTAGAGACTGGCTTTTTACTGCCTTCATTACTTTTTTTCCTGAAATGCTTCCAAAGAGTTACAGGTCTCTGTAGCAACGAGGGTTTGGGGGCTTGTTACATAATAACAGGTGCTACTTTATGTTGTTACTTAGTCCAGGAAAATCTCTCAACACAAAAAATATTATTCAAGAATAATACCATATATGCTGTATCATATAATAAATATCTAGTGCATATCATCACATAAGAAACTATGTAGATTTTTTGGTTACTGTTCTTTCTTTGGATAGTAAATATGAAGCACACACTTCAATTTTATAGAGGGACTTGAATGCCCTGAGTGTTACCGTTCTCCACTTCCTTGGTTTTTCTCTACAGGGACTTACTAAAAATAATTTTCAGTCTTGAGGAATTTTATGTTGTTTTGTTTGCATTAAAGGCCATCCTGCCATTACAAATCCATACCACTTTCAGTAGAAGTCTTCATACTTACTTCTACATTCAAAACGGTAGTTGTTGAATCAAAACATAGACTTCCACACCAGAGTTTCAGATAAATTTTGCCTTTCTTTGGACATTTTAGAGCCTTTTTGGGGAAAACGTCATATGATACAAATAATTGTGAAAATGTATTTCAGAATTAACAACATATCTGTGTATTAAAAATAGCTAGTAAATATTTAGATATTTTCCCATCTCATATATTATGACTTCTTTTAGTTGTGCAGCTGTCATTTCATAACATTTCAACATACTGGTTTAAGCAACTCTAACAAATAGCACAGGACTGTGGGTAGACATTGGTAGACAGCAAAGGGATGAGAGGGTATATGCTCCCAAACTTCTGGAACAGAGGGGAAGCTTGTATGAAGTATGTATGTAATCATCCATTTTTCTTCAGATCTGCACTCATATTTGGTAGTTCTTGCAGATTCAGTCCAAGCTTCCAGAGTGTGGGGACTGATGGTGGTCTTTGATCTATGTTCATTTGAAAGATCAGTGACAGAAATGCCACTGAATGACATGAAATGAATGAATGAAATGAAAGAAATACCACTATGCCAACTTAATTAAGAGAGTAGGAGTTTGCAGCCTTTCAAATAGAAACGGCCTGGAGGCCCGTTCCATGCTGTTCTGTGAAGAAGGTAGGATGTTTACTGCTTGAATACTAGTGCTATTTCATAACATTAGTTGCATTTGCCTTTTAAATTTTCCGCTGTCTGGTCAGCCACCTCTCTGAAGAGGGTTGTAAAAGGACTTTGTGTGCTCAGCACTCCAGCAGGACCAGGATCAAGGGCTGTATGAGGGATCACGAACGCCCCAGCTGGGTGCTGTAGGCTGTGTGTCTCCTACAGCTCCCCAGAGGTGGTAGGAGCACAGCTGGAATGCTGTTCCCAGGTGCAGCTCTCCAGTACAGGAACAGCATGGGCATTGCAAGGCAGCAAAGGCCACAAAGGTGGATCAGAGCTGGGATGCAGAAAAGATGCAGATCAATAGTGCAGCAGTTCTCAGGGCTCCTGTAGAGGGCTTGGTGGGTAGGTGGTTTTGAATACCTCAGAGGTTTAGTTAAGACAAGGCACAGGATAATACAAATGTGTTCTTTTGCAGGAGGCTTCAGACTAGGACACAGGTGAGCTGGGTTGTATTTTTGCTTGCACACCACTTCCTGCATGGTGGTTCTTACCTAAATAACCTGTTTTCTTTGACACTCAGTTCTACAACCTGAGCAATTAAGAGATAATTACCATCGTGTATGTTTATGTAAAATGTTAATGAAGTGCTTTCAAATATTTGACTAGAAAATGCTATAGGGGTTAAAAGTGTTCTTTTATTAACAATAAATTTTTCTGTTGGTGAAGTTTACTACAATATTCAGTTCTTGTTGCATTTGATTGTAAATGAATTCATTGGGAAGCTGAACAAATCCATGAATTCATGACTGATAAATATTTCTATAAAACAATTTACATGGTCATGCCTGCTAACCTGGCAAAACTTCGTAAAACTATGTAAGTAATTTAACTTCAGAATATATAATACAAACTTTCTGATTGTTACTGTAAGAACAACTACAGTAATTGAAATAATTACATAAAGTTATGCTCTCTTACAAGTGCAAGATTTCAAGGGAAACCATTGTATTAGGCGTATGGAAGTTCTTTAACAGAAATTTTGCAATTGATCACTTTTTGTCAGGTGAGGAAATGTTTTCTATCTCTATTTGTGCTACTCTTGTTTGCAGAGTATACAAACGACATAAAATTTAGATTGTCCTGAGCCAAATCTGTATGATTGTTTTTTTGCTCAAATGCTGTTGCTAGTGGTTTTCCTTAGATAACAGTATGTGGATGTGCATTACTTTGCCTGACTTTAGTTAACATGGGATTGCAAGTTGTAAATTCTCTCCAGTCTGAAGTGTGAATTGAAAGAGTATAAGCCTCGCTCAGCAAAGTACAATTATTATTATTTTTATTATTCTGTAGTCACTCTAGAATTTTCTTTTCACATTCATGCATCAGAGTATATACATCCTTTTCAGTCTGAATCCCACAAAGAGCTTGTGGTTTTCCTTGACCTTTAGGATTATTTTTTTGCTTTTTCTAAATTTATGGTTTTGTGTCTTAAATATCATGACATATTTTGGGGATATTTCTGCTTGAAGTATCAATAGAATTCTGGTACTAGGTACAGATTTCCTTATCCTGTGTTTTGTAAAAGCAGTGTTATGCTAACTTCTGCTCTGACTGCCAGTGCCAGAATTGCTGTCTGCAACGTTACTCTTGGAATGTAAGCAAAAAGACAGTTGGAATATTGTGAGGCAGGTAGGCACAGTGCCTGGCCAAATGCCCAGGAGCTTGTCTGAGTCTGCCTATAATGCTTCCCTCAGAAATGCTCTAATGAGTAAAATGCTGTAGACAAACTGTGAATTCATTCTGAAATCCAGCCTCATGACTACATCTGCACAGTACTGTAGGTCTGGCATCCTGAAAACACATTTAAGCTACACTTACCTTGTGTAAGCATGATATCTTATAAATACAACTTAAATTGCATTAAGGTCCCCTGGAAATCAAATACATAAACTCTTCCTCTCATATTAAAATGTATACACTGCTAGTCTCCATGAAAGCATCATATCATGTCCTTGGGAAAAAAAAAGGTGTTGTTAATTTTCCTTTTTTATGTATAGAAGTTGGGGGATTTCTAATTAACTAATTAGCTTGGTTACTCTGAATCTTGTACATGGATTCAGGTTTTTTCTCAGAATTCTATTTTCATAGTAGTTGTTCTATCTTGGAGCAATAGAAATGAGAGAGTTTTAGATGTTGTTAGGAGATTGAAGAAAAATTACTGATTTCCTGCCCCCGGGAAAGGTTGGACACTTTGTTCCATTTTAGGTATGAGGTGATGTAACACAATGATGTAAATTCTGAAGTTTGGCTTCTGCCTTCTCCCTCTGTGCTTTTGGAATTGTTTGGGAGATTCCATCATGAGGTGCTTCATGTATTTCTTTAACAGCTACTCCATGCAAGCACTGAAGATGAGGAGCAGGATTAAAACTGCTACCATAAAGATCCATTTGTAGATTGGCTTTCTGGCTCTTCACCATTATATCATTTCTGTTGCCTCCACATTCGAACTGTGCATTTGTTCCCACTTGAGCAGCCATTTCATCATTGCTTTTAATGCATCTTGTTCATCTTCATCCAATTTGTAGCTGCTCTGACCACTATTTAGTAAGAGTGATCCCTAAAAAAGGAAGAAAACATGATTCCTATGACTGCGAATTTTTGAAATGCCAAAATATCCAGTTAGTAGAACTTCCAAAATTTAACTGGCTTTGTTTCCTGCTAGTAAAGAGAGCATGGCAAAATTCACAGCTTGAAATTGATGCTTTGATTTCTGACTTTCCTTTTGTCAATAGGCAAAGGCCAGCATTGCTGGCCAAGCACATCACTTAGTTTCACCTGTCATTTCTCTTCTCTATTAACATTTTAAAAGAGCATAATTCTGCAATTGTGACATTTTCTGTAGTATATGAATGCAGCTGTTTCTAATAAGATTAATTACTAGAGATGTTTTTGTTGTTTCTGTGGGAGTAATTAGGTACATCAACATGCAAAAACTCAGCATAATATGCAAACAAATTGGCAAAACCATACTCTTTGCCATAGAGCACATGAGCTTACAAAATATCAGACTTGGCATGTTCACAGAGTTTGCTGTTGTCCTGCTGTCTTGAGGACTCATCTGCAGAAAAACAATTTGTGATTTTATGAAGCAGCAAGAAATTACTGTGTCCACGTATCTGCACCCTCAGCTATGTATTTTCACCTTTTACTGAGTTTCAGGAGGTTACTCAGTTTGACTGCATTGTTGAGAAAGCTGTATCATAGGTGAGTCTAAGCTAGTTTGCAGTTCTGAGTTAAAATCCAGTTCAAAGCATTGTTTAAGTGTATGTGTATACATATATATGTATATGGAAAAAAATGCTCCTGCTGTGCCTTCATCCCTTGTGTTATTACATAGTGGTTCAAATTTGCTATACAATTGATTTGTATTTAGTTATTGGTAACATGGTTCTTTTCTTCAATCATACACCTATTCTTAAGGTACTTGAGTGTTTTTATATATCTGATACCATATGATCCCTGTCATAAAAGCTGTTATTCACCATCATGCCCAACAAAATAGTGATTTGACCAAACAAATTAATAGAATACTTCTCATCTTATTTATAAAATTTGAAAAAAGCCTCAACCAAGGAAGGCTTATTTTCCTTTTATTCAGTATGTGTATTCATTAGTCAATATCATAATGATCTAAACAGCAGATGAAAAATATCTGCAGTCAGTTTGCACAAATTGCAGCTCATCCCTTGACTAAAATAGTGTGAGAAATGCTGCTGTTGAAAGCCACAGCAGTTTATATACTATGCTTTTTCACAAAATCATACTGCATGAAAAGAAAGACATGTCACTGTGTTCAATTAGGATTTTATCTGCCAGTCATATATCAAGTAAAAAGGTTGTTTCAACACTAATGCCTGTGGATGCAGCTGGCTGTTACTAGTAGCTAAGAAACCAAGATCAGAAATTTCAATTTTTGGTACTGTGCAGAGTGGAAAATTACTTTTTAAAACATCTATGTTTGCCGAGTTTGTTTATCACAGCAAACATATGCTGAATGATGGCTGAATATGGGTAATTACATTTGTAATGAAACATTATTTAATTTGATTATAAATTTATTATATAAACTTAGAGTGTATATTCCTCAAAATGACATCTGAAGTACAAACAGGGAAGTAACAATTATATTAATAATTTAAATATACCATAAGCAAATAAGATACTCTCTTACTTGGTGGAAGTGTGCTGGTGATGTTTCGAGGCACTTGTAATGCAACACATATTTATTCAACAAGCACCACCATTATTATCAGGTCTATGCACTGAAGTCCATTTTAAATACATACATTTTGACTGCTCAGGAATGAAAATTAATTAGATTTTATATGCTTCAAGGCCGGTTTGGGTACTGATGATTTAACTATCTACAAAATCCAGTTCATTTTAAATTCTTCCTGATCCATAGCTTGCACACAGTGGATGTTGGAGTAGGTCTTTGCTTAACAAATGCTGACTGACGACAGTGAGACATTTTTGGCAGAAATAAGCTAGAATAATTTTCATTAAATTAGTTATTGGTCTTTTAAGGATATACGTATATGGGACGTTAATTTTTTCAAAATATTAAAGCCTTCATCTTTGCTGAAATCCGGGAAAGTTTGAGATTGCTGGTTATCCTGCACAACTTCTAAGGCCTGCAGAAGTGCTGACAGTGTTGAATGCCAGAGCTGGGCAGTGTGTGCCTGGTATGGAAATTCAACCAGAAACCAGATCCTCTCTTCCAAGGGGACGTAGGCAGAGGGTAACTGGTCAAGCACATAGCAGACTGTTAAAATTGATTAAAATACGATGTAGGTGCTGTAACTGCTGTCTCTAAGACAGCTGGGGACCACTTCAGTTATGCTGCTTCATGAAAAACACAAAGTGTGCATAGACTGGTTACACCTGCAAGTACCAGCTCAAATAGGTACATACATGGAAACTATAATAAAAACTTAAAAAATCATGTAAGTAACTGCGAAAGTAACAGAAGTAAAAATGTTTCATGGCATCCAGTTTTCATACTAAAATTCAAAAAAGCTATTATTGAAAAAAATACCACATACAGAAAGATCTAAGACACACAGATGATTCTTTCTGACCCAGATGTTGCAAATTTAGTACCCTTAGAAAGCACCAGTTCCCAACACAACTTACTGCATATTTCATATAGACTACTGGATAAATTCAAATGACAGCATAAATACAGGTCTAAATCTGCATCTGCAAAGCTTTGAATCCAGTCTGTGCCCATTAATTTGGCATGATGTAAATGTGATGGGCAAACTTATGCAGAGTCAAACTGCATCTCATGTGGGCCTTAAATAGAATTTGACTTAATAGAGTTTTGAATTTTTAAGCACCAGATATGTATGGGTGTCAATTCAGATGTTCTTGAAACAAGGTATACAGCTGCAGCTCAGAGTTTTGGTCTTGTCCTAAATTTTCCAGCTGAAATTCAAGCAATTGAACTTTTCTGAATACCCATTCTGTGCTTCAGTGCCACTAAGAACTCTTGGAAACCAAGAACTCATCAGAAGTGTAGTAGCAAATATTTCGCTTATGATGATTTGAGTCACCTTTACGATTTTTCTTTTAAAAGGCTGTATTTATGGGCCTAATTACTAGATTTGATGGAAGCTTTGAACATGATTTTTCATACTGTTATTTTCCTTGTCTTGAATGCGGTGTGTTTCATAAAATGATTTTTAATTCCTCATAAATTCTAGAATGGAAACACTTAAGCTGTTAATTTGACAAGAAAATTTTCAGTTCTACTAAGAGGATAATTTTCCCCAATGCACAGTATACTTATTTGGAGGTTCCAAAAAAATCTGTTTTGTCATGTGTGTTTCAGACCTAAAATCCCTATGTAGTCTGGAATGAATAGTGCAAGAGACTGAAACATTATTGAGGTGCATTTAGCTCAAGTTTACTATCAGACTTGAAATATAAACAGAGGCATTCGGACTTTTTCAGAAAAAAATACAATTATAATGTATTATAATTATTTTATGTACAAAGAAATAATTTTCCAATAACTTCATATCAACTCATCATTTTACACAACAGAGATGTTTTCAAATATGAAAAATGTGTTTTGAACTCACATTAGAAGAAAGATAACTATGAAACAGCATTCTTAAACCTCAAGAAACGGGAGAAGAATGGATTAAATACTAGTCTTAGTGAAGTCAAAGTAAAATTCATATGCACTTCAATGTAGTCAGGATTTCTTCTGCTATGTTTCTTTTAATAAAATCTTTCAATATGGAAATTCATTAGACCTTCGATGCACCACACAAATACAAGAAAGGGTAAAAGCTGTAATGTTTGGCGTGCCCAAGTAGCATTATCCCAAAGCTGCAGACCTGTAAAAATGTTTGATGTAGCTAAACAAAAAGAGAATAATGTAGTTAACATGTAGTTAATTTAATTAATTAACATGTAGTTAATTTAAAGTAAAATTTAGTCATGCTAAATTTTGGATTTGAGATTTAAGATAATTGTGCACACTATAATCAGCATCTTTGCTGGGGGCTGCAGAGCCTTTATGCAATACATCAGTTATAGAATCCAGCAGTGAATAAAGCAGGCAGACAGGAGAGATACGGGGACAAGACCAAAATTAATGCAGCCAAAGAATGTAATTGAATATACTTTGTCTATTCTCAGCTCTTTTTTCCTCTATGAATTTGCCTAGTCCAACTTCTGTCTGCTGGGTGAACTTCTTCCAGTCCTGTTGTTTTAACTCGTCCCAGTTTTCAGGTATGGTACCTATTCCTTTTAAAAATAAGGACCAGTTTAACGTGGTCTTGTGCAGCATTTTGAATCTGTACCAATGAAAAAGGGCTTTTTGCTGAATTAAGTTATGATGTACTTTAAATATGAGTTTGTATATTTAAATCAAAACCTATTTTTTTAAACAGCACAGGTTAGGCCACTTCTTACACTGCTCTCTTCAATGGATTTGTTTTAGTTTGGGCTGACTGGACCCTACTGTGTAAGTCCAGTGACGCACAAGTAAAAGCTGAAGCTGGTTTGCTCTGTCTCTTGCTGGATTACATCTGGGCTTAAGAAAATAAAAAAATCAGAAATAATGGTACCCAAAAAAAAAAAAAATTGCATCATGAATGAACAGGGTTAAGGTTTGAGTTATCAATTAAAACAATGGCATTTTAGCATAGTCCATTTTGGTTTGTGGGTTTTTTTGAGTGTAATTTAATTTCAAAGACTCATGATTTAAGGCTGAACTTAGCTGGTCAGTTACTAAGACTGTTCTAAATTTGTAAAATTAATTGGTGAAAAATTATACTATAGCAGTTTAATTCTAATTCTTGAAACAGACAGTATAGTGAAGGAACTTCAAGGACTTTCTGCACTGCAAGGCCAAAACAATTAAAGGTTTTATCACATCTCTGGTGGTTAAGGCTGGTAAAATCTCTCAGGCAATATGTGTGAACCATTTTATAGTTCCATTTTGGTTATGTAGGCACTAGTTCAAATAATTATATTACTGGACTGCCTTGTAACATTTGGATAGCTCATTTCTGTGCTATCCATTACTGATGATGTAGACCACACTGTTTCCATAGAGATGATCTCTCCCTTTTATCTCTTGTCACATAATTCTCCATGCAACACATTAAATACTCTTAACAGAGCAGAGGGGAAAATTTTTCTCTGACATCTACCCCATTGGTTTGAACTTCAGTGTTGTTTATTCCTCTGACAACGATGATCCTTTGATTCATGTTTTCAGAAAATCAGAGAATTGTGAGACAACATGTAAGTATAGAAGCAGTTTTCCCCTTTTAACTGGTCCATTGTTAAAGAGCTGGTGAACTGTAGCTTGTTGTCAGGATCATAGGTTTTAAGAAGGGACTTCAAAATTGTGGGCTTGAACTTTCAACCTAAATTCAGAGTGTGTGAGGGCTTCTTGACGAATTTCAGTTGCTGGACTTGTGGAGCTAAAGGACGGTGGGATTAGGAATTTTCGAAAGGGCCCAAACCTCTGTGACACTGGACAAACATTGGTGTGATCTGCAGTGAATTGATGTAATGCCAGTTCAGAGGTCTGCAGAGTTAATGTGTGTATCAAATATGACAGAGTGTAATTGCATGAAAATGACCCTTTCAGATCCGTGGAAAAACAATTTCAAAGGCAAGTTATATCATATTAGAGACATTTTGTACCCCAGTGCAGTAATGAAAGGAAGCCTGCACTCCTGATTTGTTTCAGCTTCACATGGTGTGCCTCTGATACCTGGTAGGCACAAATAGCTGCAAAAAACTGGGAGTTTTTGGATGTCTGCCCTTACCTTGCCATGTTTATGAGGTTATTTACTGCTGAACAGAGACAAGAAAATCAATTGGTCATTTACCATGTGAGCAAAAGGACACGTACTGGAGGTTCTTCTGGTTTGAAACAAACATAATAAATCTATCTCTAGACTGTCATGCTTTATGTAGACATCCTCTCCATCACTTCTTTGGCAAAGTGAAGAAATCTGGTTTTCAACAATAAATGATTCTGTTTTAGACAAACTTTGCACTCAGTGCTTCTGCCTGTTTCAATACCAGTGTTAAGTTTTTCATTGATTAGCCAGGAAAGACCTTCAATCCTGCTGGTTGCTGAAAACTACAACAAGTTAAAACATAGAGCCTGAATTTGAATTCATGCAATATTTTTACTAACTCCCATATGTTCACTGAGATGCAGAGAAAAGACTGCAGCACGCCCTGAACTGCTGTAAATTAGAACAGCAGAGCAGAGTTGAGTGGCTGACGATCTGCTGCATTCTTTCTTGAACTGTTGATATTATTTAGGTGCCATTTATCAGTATTTCCTGCATGAAGAGTATATGCTCTCTCTTTCTTTAGAAAAATGGGCAGATACTGACTTGCACTCTTTCTGTTTGTTTTGTTAGATGGGTTTGTTTGTACAAGGTATGTACAGCAAGTGATAATTAATGTTCACAGTGTGAAATTGCAAACTCTTCTACACACCCGAGAAAAAGGATGTGTGCTGTACATCAAACTACAAAATTAAAGGTTCTTTTGAAGTGGACTCTGCCAGAGCCAATCCAACTATACTCTTGGACTAAGGCTTATGATACATTTTCAGCAGAATATCAAGTTACTGCAAAATGCATATTTCACATGCCTTATATATACAGCATCTTTCAGATTCTGGTATATTTTCTTAAAATCATGAATGAAAAATGGATATAGAAGCCTAAGCAGGGGGAAAGAAAAATCACTTTTAAAAACCTTTTGTACCCTTATAACATTCTGTTCTAAATAATCTGTGAAATTCTCAAATATAATAAATTCAAAAGTTTTGCTTTAGATATTCAGATTGGTACATACAACAACTCTTTCCTGCAGACTCAATCTTACTGTCCATTTCTCCCTACCTTACATAATTATGGACTTCTCGCAGGAACTCTCAGTTCATTATGTACTCACCTATCTAAAACACAACCTTTGAATTGGCTTAATTGCTTCAGTCAGCCACGTCTTAAAAATATCCTATTTGATTATCTCCATAACAGAAAATCTTATTTTCTCTGTATGACTGGAAATGCCAATTGAAATGGTATCAATTCCTTTATGTATATCTGAAAAGAGGTTAACTGCTCAGAAGAAAATAATCATTTTTATTTTTGCGGTTCATTGATTCAATCCACTAACTAGTCAGACATCAAAATGCCTTTCAAAATGTTCATTTTTAAATTACTGCCTTTCCCTTGCTTCAGAGGAAAATATATTTCAGGATTAGATTAAAATGTGATCAAACAAATACATACTCTGAAACATTAAAAAGGTCAGTGTTTCTAAGGAATATGGGACTGGTTGTAAAATTGAGTTGCTCTGTCTACTTTCAGCGGTTAATCAGCAATGGGAATAGCAACATATTATTGTTAGAATATTTATATTCGAAGAGGAAATGCCAGCCTCTCTAGATAAAAAGAGTCTAATCCAAATCTCTGCTTGCCAAAACTGCTGTAAAAATAGTGATAGAAAGAGTGAGACAAAAATTCGAGTCGTCCCAAGTCTCTTCAGTTTTTGGGTTTAAAAAGGGTTGCTGAAGTGCACTTAGGTCTCAGAAACAAATCCTAGAACTTTCCTGTGAGGTGAAAAAATGCGTGCCAGGCATTAGCTGTCCTTATCAACCAAATAAATTAATGGCATTTCCTTCTTGTTGAGCTGTGTATTCTGGCTTTTTGCGGACCTGATTCAGGAGTTACAGAGTAAAGCTGCTTTTTCTGTTTCACTACAGCTTTTAACCTGGCCTTTCCAAAGGCTGTCCTGCAGACACCTTAGAGCCAGACTTCATTCTCCAGGTGTTACTTCTGGAGCAAGCTTGGTTTCCCTTGCTCCATGTGAGTTCTTCCACGCACAAGTAAATGCAGCAGTTACAGCGCGTTTCAGGACTCCACATACAGGGGCAGTTTTCTTAAACAAGCCAATCTTGCATTGGTCACTTGAATATGTAAGGTGCAAGATTTTGTGCCAGTATGCCATTATTCTAATAAAATCATCTGCAAGGTCAGATCAGCTGTCCTTATAATCATCTGGGGGACCATGGGTTCCTTGTTTCCTGTTTCTCTCTCTTTCTTTCTCCTATCTTTTTCATTAGGTTTTAATTGCCCTGATTGACATCTGTTTCAAGGGGATTTACTGATAGCAATTAATGTCTAGAGATGAAGATTCTCATCTCAATTTAGGTTTGTGGGCTGCCTTTAATTTGAAAAAGCCATTCAATTCTGGTTCAGCTGGCTGTCCTTTAATGAGACAATAGGTGAGATTACCTGCTGTAAGCTGCAATGATTAGACCATAGTCCGATTGCTGTATGTGCAGGCTGAAATGCTTGTGGCTATTGCAAAGCTATCCACAATTTTATGAAAAAGGAGAAAAAGAGGGATAGACTGTAGGGAAGAGAAAGAGTTCCATTTTAGTTGGTTTTGAGGCTTAGGAATAGACAGATAACCACTCTTAAGAGGAAGAGAACCAGGAGAGGCCTGAATCACAGAAGGGAGGAAGGAATTTGTAAAAAGTGAGAACTGTTTAATCCCACTTTTATAGGCAATGCAATGCAGCAGGTCCAAATCTGTGGAGTGAAACTGAGAATCCAGCTGCAATATTGTGTATTTGAAGTTGTTTCAGATTAGGTTTTGTCCTCTCCCGTGTAACTCATCAGTTACGTTTTGTGACTGTTCCATTGGAATGGAATCCACGTTGTGCACTGTGAGAGGGCTTTGTGGAATCATGGCAGTAGAGATCTCATCAGAAAATTGGAAAATTGGCATTCAGATATGAATGTGATAGAATGAAAATAATTTCAGAGTATCAGACCCGTTTTTCCAATCGAAACTAAAATTTTAATACAGACACACCTATAAGTCAACTGTATTCAAGAAGGATATATTTCACAAGTTTATTCAAGAATTTTGGTGAGACCTATTTTGGAGGAATGCAGCTGTGAAACTGAAAAATTTTTCTTATTTTTTAAATTGCTATCTGAAAGACCTTTTGCCTGAGTTTATAATCATAGAACCATATTTTTTTTAACTGTGCTGTAAATACTTTTTTGAAATGTAACAAGAAAATATCCATTAATGTTAGCAATACTACTTGAACCCTATTAAGGCATCTTTGACACAAGAGTATAGATGCAGCTTCAAGGAAAAATGATTCACATCTGTTTATATTATCATCTTGATTTACTTTTAATTTGTATTCTATTTTATGATATTACACTGCAGCTTAATCTAGGAGTTAATGGGTTATTACAAATCTGTTAAAATTCAGTAACAATTCAGTAAATTGTTTTCCCGTTGTCATTTACCTTTGACTGTGCAGCCTTTTAGCTGGCAAAAAATTAATTGTTCCTGTTTGAGTTTGTGGATTTGGAGCCCCAGGTGATATTTTATTTCTTCTCTTGCTTTCTACCTCTTTTCTCCCTTGAAGTCTTCTGTTTTAACATTTAAACGTTATGCACTCCCATTGTTGAAGATCGAAGTTCTATATAGAAAATCCATTTCTTTTTCTTTCTTGCATGTAGTGTTCCTGTCAGTTCAGTTTAGTGTAACCTTAAAGAAGGGTTTGATTTCAGTCTGTGCTTGATTTCACGTTGCCTGTCACTGATAACAAATGTGTCCACAGTCATCCAGAGCTGAATGAATTTCTGTGCTATTTCCTTCCTCAATCTCTTAGATACTATTCTATGATTATAGTTATTTTTCTGACTTTGTCCTCTGACCAGCATTCTCCCATAAATGTAATTTTAAAAATTTCATTTTCGAAAGCATTATATTAATTTGAAAGCATTATATTAAAACTAAACATTTAATCGTGTGTGTTTTCCTGAGGTTTAGGATTCAAAAATCTTTAATCACAGGTTAAAAATGTTTTTCATAGCATCAGATTCCTTATAGCCTCTGAACGTTTTGATTTTTCAACTTATTTGGTTATTTTTCTTTCCTGATGTGTTTTTAAGGTCTGTAATGCAACAGGTGCTATACTGTATACCAAAAGGGAAATCTGCAGTAATGTTTAGCTGTGGCACTTCCTCCCACAAAAATGAGTGAGTGTAGAATGTATCATTAATATATTTGTATTTCAGTATGCAATATTTACAGCATCTTTAGTAAATACAGGCTCTATTTTTTCTCTTTGATTTTTTTTAGTTGCTTGCATAAAAAGTAGTGTTATTAATTTGTTACCTTTAGTTTGACTATACATTACATTTTAATAGCTTAGCCACCTTTTTTAAGCATTTAGATTCCTCTCTGTCCCTGCTGTCAGTGTCCTCACAAGTGCACAATTTATAAGTGTGTTTTATGTTGTTGTGGAGGTTCTTGTTTTCCTTCAGAGCTCTACATCCTGCTGTTCTGAAGTAGATCTGTTCATCATTGCCATTATGTGTTTATGCAGTGACAATCATGGAAATATAGAATAATTTAGGTTGGATAAGAGCTCAAAAATCATTGAGTTGAGCCATTAAGCAAGCACTGCCAATCCATTACTAAACCATATTTTTAATTGCCACACCTAACAAGCCTCTTAAATACCTCCACGGAAGGTGACTCCACCACTTCCCTGGGCAGCCTGTTCCAGTGCTTGACAACCCTTTCTGTGAAGACACATTTTCTGATATCCAGTTTAAATCTCTCCTGGCTGATGCCATTCTGCCTTATCCTGTAACTGTTTGCTTGGGAGAAGAGACCAACCTTCTTCACGCAAGCGCCCTTAGGGATCTGTAGAGAGCAGTAAGGTCTCTTAAAGCAGAGCCTCCTTTTCTCCAGGCTAAACAGCCCCAGTCAAATCTGGCCATTCACTGCAAGAACGCTTGGCTATCAAAAGGATCTGAAGTAGCCAGGTGGCTCCTTCATGCTGTTGACCAGATATGCAACTGAAGTTGTACCAGACATTGTAAGTACAATGCATTGCTGTTATTTCATGTTGCTTGGCTGTTTCAAAAGCAACTGAGGCTTCTCTTTCCATGTAAATTAATTATTGAAAATGAAAGCAAGACCGGTCTACCAACCAACCAAAACGCAACAAATGTGGTCATTTACTAGAAAATGCATTTATTTTAGAATTCCCCAGCACAGAAATAATATTCCAAGTTTCAGGTTATTTTCCCAGTGGAGAATTCCTGGTTGATACTTTTGATGAACGTGGGTTAATCTTTCTTTTCTAGTAAGAATCGGTATAGCGAGCGTACACTGATGATGTTGGTGGTACTACCCCAGGTAATCAACAGCATCATTCAAATGTAAATTTTAGAAAATGATTAAATAAATATTCAAATGCATCTTCTTCACAAGCTCTTCTATCAATGTTACAGTGTCTCTTCTCCGTATGCCTCCTGCATGTTCAGGGGATTAGGAATTTTAATGGTCCTCAACTTTGTATTGAGCAGAAGATTGCTATTCACCTTTAATTTTTACGAAAAGTCACTGCAGCTCTCTGAAAATCTCCCAAGTCTTACTTGGAATTAATGTAGTGAGCTAAGTAATATTGTGAAACCGAAAATATTTATTTGTTTTTAAACCAGATTTTTACCTTAGGGTAATGCTGAATTTGTTGACTTAAATCATTGTTAGAAATGGTCTGCACAGATTCAAACTGATGCTGTATGTGGGAGACAGCTGGTTGTCATGGTAACTGTAGTGCAGTTTTTAATTCCACTTGGTGAGTAATGCTAACACAATGTTGCTGAATAGACCATGGCTTAGCAAGTACGAGTATCTTGAATTCTCCATGTCAGTGTTACAGACTAAGAAAATGCTTTGTTCATATATATATATATCTACTGTATCATTTCTGGCTTATTGCTTTTCAACAAGGACATTTAAAAAGAGTATCTCAAAAGCTAGAGGATATCAAAACTGTGTGGAGAATATGCCTTTGGTATGGCCTTCAAAGAGCCCCAACAAGGGGATAAAATTAAGGGACAGTAAGGTCTATGACCAATGAATATGATTTCGTTTTCTTATGGCTGTTTTTCACTGCATTTTTAATGTCCGTCTATTGAACAAATAATTATAAAAATTTAGGATGGCAGAAGAGCACGAAATAGCCAGTCAATTTTCTTTTTTTTTTTTTTGTTTATTTGTGGAAGAAAATAGGACATTAACTGAAGTTATTTCATTTTGTTAAAACTGAGACATTCACTTAATGCTGTGCTTCAGAGAAGACCTTTGATTTTCGGGTAATGTGTCCTATGTGAAAGAAACAAAAGACCGCAACTCTAGATGTAGTTGGGGAAATAGGATCAAAATCCATTCGTTAGTTTGCAAATTATTCTTTTCTAGACCCTCATAATTACTATAAAAACACTTTTTCTTTATGTAACATAATAGAGAAGAATGAGAATACAGATTTAAGTAGAGTCGGTGCCCTTGGCAGCAGTGTTTCCATTTCACTGTGGCTATATAGAGCTTCCAGGACTCAGAACTCCTGATGATAAAAGTATTTCTCATTGCTGAGATAGACAATTTGGGATTCTGCCAGTTTTTAAAAAATACACTGTCTTTCAGCTAATAATGTTAGTTATTAATTTTGTACACTATGTTAGTCCTTCACTTAGCATGAGAGACTCAGGTTTTTTCTTTATTGATTTTTTTCTTCCTCTCTTTTCCTTCTTGAGCACATTTCTTTCAGATCCTTTCTCTAAATAATTAATTCATACTCTCAGGTACTCATGTCAGCATCTGGTATAGCAGTAGTAAAAGTCTAGAAGTGCATGTGTAGGATTTACCAAAGTACTCCCATCTGATTTAATGCAGAAAGTAAAACTGGGAGTCCAGAAGGAAAAGGTAGTGAAATGGTGAACATATTAAGTTTTTATATTAGAAAATGAACATTGCTAGTGTCCAAAATAAAGGCATATCAGTTTAATAGGAGACTGGAAGTGATTCAGCAAGAATGATAACACTTCAAAAAAACCACAATCCATCAAATCTGGCAGTGGAAGTCCTTGAGAATCCCTGAATTACACACACTGTTGATGTGCCTGACTGGTAAAATAAAGTCCTTTAAAATAAAAGCCTCTGGTAGAAATTTTTGAGCACATTAAATATACTGATGCCAGAAGAATTGACCTTTTTGGAAAAAGATTAGAAAATCAGTAGAGCAAGAGGGAAAGACCAAGAATATTCAAACCATTTTGAATGCTTCCAATATAACAATGTAAACCAATTCATTTTCTACTGATTAAATTGCAAATTTGCTGCTTATATAATTAATTTACAAGACTTTAAAAGTGAACACTTCATGGAATATACACCACTATTTTTAATGAACATGTTGCTGTTGCTTTTTCAGTATGCAGGCCCTGCAGCACCAATACTTGAAAACTTCTATTAATTCAAAAGCCACGAGCAAGACAAAAAGGCTGTGCTTCCCCATTCAGTCCTGTAGTACACTGAAACCTGGAAGCAGCTTCATATTTGGAAGAACTGAGATAGTTTTCCCCTTTTGTTTGATCTAAGAAATAGGGAGAGAAGACTGAGCTGAGTTCTTAGTTATTACTATATAAGCCTCATCCTATATAGCTTTAGCTAGGTTAGCACCTATCTGAGTATTTAAAGGAATCTCTTATATCACAAATCTCTTGCATTATGTTAGAGATCCTCATTCTCAACAGTCCCTGGATGGGAATGAGGAGATTCTCCTCCTGGGCTTAGTTCAGACCTCACCTGGATTCAGTCACTGTATAAGAAGTATCAAGTGACCTTTGGTGTCTGAAATCCAAGGAACTCGCTTGACTGGGAGTGATGAGTGCATACTGCCCCTGAAATATTACACCATCCTCACCCAGTTTAAACTAGGAGTTTTCAAGTGATGAGAGGTGACAAGTACTGATAATGTATGCAATATTTTAAAGTCTTAATCAGGGGAACATCATCACTATTTCACAAGCAGCTGAGCTACAAAACTTGATTTGACTAGAGGATTAAGATTTTAATTCAGTCAGCTTTTAGAACTAAAATTACATAGTATGTCAAGTGATTATTTATGTGGTAACAAACAAAAAAATTGCACAGATGCCTAGGTGCTTTCTTAGCATCTGTGAAAGATTAATAAATAAGAGGTAAGTTTCTTCCAACCCTCTTAAACTAACAGGACTGTATAAAGTGATCAGTAGGTTGGTGGAGATCTGGTCTGGTGGAAGGTTCACTCAGACTTCACTTCCATTGTGACTGGATTTGGATTTTCCTGTGGATAATGCTAGCAAATATTTTTTATTTTCCCATAATTCTGTGAGAAGACTCTTAGAAAAACATAGCAGAATCAAGGTAAGCTGTTACTAGAACAGAAGTGTGTCCAGATGAACTAGTGGTCTGGGATGAGAACAGTGAGAGTACACGTGATCCAGCTGGAGGTAAAAGTATTCTCTATGGCTCTGAACTAAAGGACCAACCCCACAGATTTTCACATGAGCTACAGAAACAATGTGCCTGTGGAAGTATCAGCATGCATGGTATTTGGCCAGAACTGAATTTCAGAGGTGAAATTTTGAGTAACAGTTCATCGTCATACTGAGCTCAATATCTTGTATTTTGTGCTGGCACTGGGTGTGTCAGAATGCTGAAGATGTGTGTGAGACTTACAGAGCAGGGTACAGGATTCTGCATGGGGGCTTTGGGGAGAAGCAGCTACTGATAACTGCAGGCACTGGCAGCAGTGGAGTGTGTCTTCTCCTTCATACTCAGCATCTCAGTTACAAGAATTCTCTGAAAATGTCACTTGCCATCACTGATACACATGGGCTTTAGCTCCAAGCAGCTCAAGGCCCTTGAGTACTTTCATTCAAATGCAAAAACCTCTGTGACACAGAACTTCACTCTTGCTGATGTAACTGTACTCACCTCACTTCCTTTTTTCACATTTCTTTTTATGACATGTGCTTTCTGACTCTACTGACAAATTGACTACATGGCTGAAACTCAGAAAGCAAATTATTGTTTTGGCAAATTGGAAATAAAGATATATCCATTTTTCAACGTGGAAAAATTAGTTTTGGGACAGGAGGGAAGAAATCATATTTGTTCCTCTTGAGGAGGCATAATTTCTTGATTGTTTTGAAGACAGTGAACTTGTATCCTGGAACTGAGAGAGGGCAGGTGTGACTGTGCATAAAAGGGAACTAAAGTAAAAGGCATCTTCTGCTTTTCTTTTTGACACACTTAACTGTCTCTGTATAACAAAAAATGCAGACTTCACTCCATGTAGTGATCATGCATCTGCTTCTAGAAATGTGTGCCTTGCCCAAGTTACAGCTTGCAAGAGTAATGCTGGGTCTGAATTGTTTAATGACTATAGGCAATAGCGATCATTCTTGATGATAATATCCAAATGATTCAAAATCAGAATATTGAGTCATTTCATGGTGTGGAAATTTTAAATTCACTTCCTAAAAGATCCAAACTGCTAAAATTATTTTCAGCAGTTTCAGCTTTCCTCCAGTATCAGAGAGGGACAATATTTCAGTAGTCATCAAGCAGCAATGTCAGCATTTCATTGCAGTCATTCTTAAGAAAAGGCAGCATCAGAAAACTCTTGGACTTCCATACATCACAGGCAATGTAGAAGCCTGCTTTGCCTCAGGAAAATTATATCAAAATAGTTTATTAAAAATTTCTGAACTAAGCTTTTTCACTACATTCCCACTTAATGTTACTAGATGAACTACTATTTATCTGACTTAGTTAAGTGTGAATATCACATCAGTGAAATCAGAAGTCCTATCATCTTGTATGATTAAATTATTTCAATATTCAGGCATTGAATTCAGTTGTGAATTACTGTATTACCTAGTGGTTGTGTCACTCTCTACTCATAAATGTACCAATACAAATTATCTACGTCTTTAGAAAAATTGTAATAATATCTGTACTGGTATGTACTGCACTCTACTAAAATGCACATGAATTTTGTTTAGTACCAAGTAAATTTTCTCATGCATAGAAGCCACTGAGTAGCCCATCTCCTTTTAATCAAATTGTGCTTCTCTGATTTTAGAAATTACTTTGGTAACACTTTATGTCTGACTGTTGGGAAATATTCTCTTTGTTCTCATTCATAATATTTTGTTATAAATGATAATTGCTAAATAGAAGAAGAATTACTAGAAATACTGTTATGAGGCCTACATTAACACAATTCACCTAGTTAAAAATTAGTTAAAAGTTATCATGGCAAAAAAACATGTATGCCAGTTAAGTCAGAATTCACATGATTCCTTTTTCTAAACTGGTAATATTTATGTGTAATTGAATTTGGTGGTCCATGAGCTATAGAAGATATTTTGGTTAAGTTAGATTTCCTGTATAATTATGATGTCCCTCCTACAATCCATGGAGGTAGCTTTGCAATTGTGTAGCTGAAAGTTCCACATAAACCACTCATGAAATTTTTTTTATTGTCCTTATATTTTAAAATTCTATCAGTTTAGAAGTCCATCCTGACTGAGTGCATCTGCAACAACTAAAACCACAGTATCAATGTAATAAACTTCAATATTCTTATGATCTTTCCAGAAAAAAAAATCATATGTTTAATGCCTGAAGATTAATTGAGCTTCTAAATAAAAAGGAAAAATACTCCTTCATCACTGGCTGTTTAGAGGAAAATGCAGCATTTCCAGGAGCTAATGCACCCCTGAAAGGCTCAGTGAACCAAATTCCTGAGAGGATGAGTTTTCCTGCAGAGTGCACTGCCAGAAGCCATCCTTTTTTTAAAAATGAAGCTGCAGTGAGCCTCTGTAGGTCCACAGCTCATAGTGTGGATGTTGGAGTGAGTCTAAAATCCTTTAAGACTTCACTGAGCTTCCCCAAAACCTCAGTAAAATCCAGTTGAAAACTCAGAGGCCACCCTTAAGAACTCTTAAATTCCCAGGAAGGTGAATTTTATGCATTCTGTGGCATAACTTTTTGCAATATGGAAAGTCAGTTGAGGACCCTGAATTAAAGCAGTCATTTAACTGAAAAAGTTTGTTGCCTGCAGCTCTTACATGTGTGCAGAATGTTTTCAAAAAACTTCTTTCTCAAAAAAATAGTAATATAATGTTCACACTTTATCACAGTTTTTTTCCTACCATGTCTGTATAGTTTTCTAATTCTTTTTCTTCTTAGTGAGATTTTTATGAGCTCTATTAACTGTATATTGGGGATGTAAGTAGAAAGTTCAAAAATTCCTTTAATCAGGAAATTCATGAGGTCTTAGAAGGAATTTTAAACACTCATTGTAAAACAGAGAAATAAATCAAACCTTTCTAACTTCATTTTGTAATTCTGTCATAGAGCTTTCAAATTCTGTCTCAAGAGTAGGTAATTTTTTTGTGTCCATAATGCCTGAAAAGTATCCCACCCTCTCTGTTACAAAGGCTAGGAAATATTTGTATATTTTAAGTCTGCATTTTTGCTCTTAGCTAATGTTCTATTTGTCCTTGTGCTGATGCTGGCCATTTGCTTACATGACTTTCATTTTGCCAGGATAACAAAGCTAAGCTCCTTTATTCTCCACTTGCGAGAGAAATTACTCATTCTAAGGGTGACCCTAATAACCATTCTCTGCATCCATTCTATTCTGGACTGACTTTTCCTCAGCCTAGTTGATCAAAATTGTGTATTATATTTTTGATTAGGCCTTTAAAATCAGAATATTTACATGGAAATTAGTCATCTTGTATGTTCTGGCTTTGTAGTCTTTTTTTTAATTGTTAAATCACAGAGGCTCTGAGTCATCCTGTGATCAACCAGTGCTTTCACATCCTTGTCCTTATCTCTTGCTTTCCAAAGTGGCCTGTTTCACCAGCTTATAATAGACAATCTCATTATAAATATCTAAAACGTGATTTAGAACATTGTCTTAGATGACAGTCCTCTTTGTTTCAAGGTCATCAAATGAAAATTGGAAGTCTTTAAGCTGATTTTCATACAAACTTTGGATATATTCACTCCAGCCTGTCTTCTCCTTTCAAAGTAAATTACTGTATTATCATCAATTGTAGCTTGTTCCTTATTCACCTGAAACGAATTGCTACTAGTTCTTAAGGTCTCAAAAGAAATCAGGTGAATTGTATTGCCCTGTCTGGAAAAATAGTTATCGAGGAGAATTATCATTTGAGTCTGGCATTATTTACTTTTGGTAAATCTACTTTGTCTCCCTTCACATTCTTTTTCTTTAGGTTTTTTTTTTTTGGTCACTTTGTCCCTCACAAAAGTCTTCTTAGAAAGTTTGCAAGATGTTAAAATATGAAATGTAAAATCCTAATGTGGAGACTTTTTGTTTTTACTTTTATTGGAAAAGGGCAACTGTCAATCAGATTTCCAGATTATTTTATATTATCAGCTTTTCTAAAATTTCAGTGCTAAATCTGTTTCTATAGCATGACTCAAGAAAACTTTTTATTATTAATTAGGGAGAACTTTAAAAAGTAAGATTTTTTTTTTAAATCTTTTGATGCAATTTGCATATAGTTATTATTGATGCCACATTTTCACTGTGCATCAAAACACCTTTTGTGCCTGGCTAGAACAAAGTTGTCTTGGACTCAGTACTTAGTTTTCCAGAAACTGAGATGGATGTGCACTGCAGAATTACTGCATAATGACTTTATCACATAATAATCCCAACACGCTTGGCAATTTCGGCTCAGTAGCCAGGTGATTTTATGTTGCATTTTTGGAAGTACTACTTCATTCACCCTGAGAATCTAGATAAACTTTGCTTTTCACCTGCTAGTCATCCCTGAGCCTTTCCAGACTTGTATTTAAACAGCACTCTAGAAAGCACAGTTAAACTATGACAAATTAGTGGCATGGCTGGGGAACTCTACTTTCCTTGTTTGGTATCATCCCATTAAAAAATAAAAAATACAATCCTGTTTCTTTTAGCACCTGGCAAGTTGCTTGTCTTGTATAAGCATTTTCAAACTGGCATTGTTTTCATTATTTTTACAAACCCTTTATTGGGTATTTTCCCATCTGGTCTAAATTTTGGGGGCTTTTTGTTGATACTTTTCATACCAGAAAAAGAGATCAGAAATCATGCACAGACTACCTAAAGCCTCAGAGCACTGGGCCAAATGCCTGTCCTTATCTCATATATTTTGTGCTGAGACCATTCCAAAGGAGTGTTGTTTAAATATCTACCAGGAGAGACAACTGAAAAAAACCAATTGTGCCTCGTTCTATTTGTTAACAACTAAACCTAACATAAACCACAAACTGAAATCTTCCGTTGCTCCTAAGGATCTGCTGTCTTATTTGAGGGACTAAAAAAAAAGTCTATTATATATTTATAAATAATTTACTTGCTTGATTTTATTATGATGACCACACTGTTAACTCAGTACATATTTAATAATACAGCTATTGCCTATAGAGCTTAGTTTCTGCTTTTTTTTTTACTGTAACTTTGTATAGCTTGTGCCTATTTTGGCAGCACCCTTGTATCTTTAATAATTTAATATATGTTGTCTTGCGTCTGAATCTCTACATCACCTTATCAGATGCTTTGAAATCTGGAAATAGTGGAACTGCTTTTCCAGTTCTCCTCCAGGCTTTAGGTGACTTCATTTACTTTTTTTTTTTTCTCTCCAGACTTCCTCTGACCTGTTGTTAAGGTGCTGGTTTTTAAGTTAAGGAAATTGCTGACTGGAAATATATGCCTTATAACTGTTCTGAGGACTAAGAATTGGATGGTTTCCTATGAAATATATTTTATCTTAAACAGAAATACTGTGCCTGAGCTCAAGAATCAATCTAGTACCAAGGCATAGACAAGGAAGAGTTACTGAAAGTAGTTTGATTTTTGTAATTCCACAGTGGTTGCCAAGTAGGTTTCTTGATCATGATTGTTTGATAATGAGTGTGGTCTCTCAGTATTATGCTAAATTTTAGACAAGTAGAACACTATAATGGGAAAGCAAAGCTTCAAGATTAAATGGGAGCAGGACTCTTAAAGGAATTATGGAAGTAGAAGGGCCAGCGTATCACAAAGTCACCCAAGGCATGAGGCTGTCTTTCCTAAACACTTAAAAACTCCTTGTAAATGCTGGCATTCATTATAAGGAATGGACTGGTACCAGAATAAATCTGCCTAGGGAAAAACTTCACTTTAAATCTTTCATTTTTCCCTTAAAACATTTTTAATAAGGACTACACATGCATGAGTTGCAAGAATGCCAAGTGTCTGTAGCTCTCAATATCCTGAGGACCATTTCTGCTTTAGAATGAGATTTTTAATTCAGATTTAAAACTTTTAGAATACAGTTGGATTTATTGGTTCTGTTTCGGTGCCTCAGATATTTTGAAAAATTACACACACAAAAACAGGTGTAAAATGAAAACAAAACTTCTAAAGTACTTATAAAACTGTACTATCCAAATTATGGTTCAGAGTATTTAAAACAACCTTTCATTCTGCTTTTTGGAAAGCTGACCAGGTTCCAAGAAGTCCTAGGAGCCAGGAGGCCTCCCAGAAAATCCTAAGAGCTGGTTTAGAGCTGATAAGCCCTTTCCCTGGCTGCGGGTCACACAGCAGATTTTCAGATATTTGGGCAGATGACATGGAAGACACTTTAGAGGGTTTGAAATGTGTATAATTTATATCATATCTATGTGCAAATGGGTGGGTGTCTATGAATAGCTTTCATTTTAAAATACAAGCATTTTCCAGAAGAAAAGTGCTCCTTAGAAGAATCTGCACTGTGTTCAGGATTCCCTTTTTCTAATCAATGCCAGTACAATCCAGTTAATAGGACTAAAAGTGAAATGGAGTCATGATAGGATTATTGACATTCTGTTTTGAAAACACTCACAGAATGTCTAAATCCTGACTGGTGAAATGCTGACACAAACTGTAAGCTTTCCCAGGAAAATATGAGATGGCAGTGCTGGCCTGTCATTGCAAAGCTGCAGCTCCTGTGGTGAGTCTGGGTTGCTCTTCCTCTCTTCTCAGAGGTACAGGCAGCTTTTTGTCACTTGCATGCTCAGATATTTTAGTTCCTATGTGATGTGCTGATATGGTGCCCAGATAAAAAAAATTTAAATGAGATGATTTATGCGAATTTTGCAGCATGTGAAGCACAATAATTCCCTGAAAACTTGATGTTGCTATCATTGGTTTTAGTAATATGTGTTCCCATATTGTATTTCATCTCTCAACTCTGGAGCATCTTACAGGGCAAAATAAATGCCATCATTTTTATCTCACTTAAGTGAGAGGGAAACTGAGGCAAGAGTGGCAAACTGGCTTATGCTTCACCTCACACAAGATTAGCAGAATGCAAGACTGAAGCTTCAGCTGGGTTCCCTCCATCCTCTACCGTAACAATGGGAGCTACCTCAGTGCTCAGATCATCCCTCTCATGTGAATAATTGCTGGATTAAGCTCTTTTCTGACCCAAGGATGGGGCAACTGAGAGATGTTTTAAAAACTTTTATTCTGTTTTCAGTATCATGTGAAGGCTGAGACAATACAGATGTTATAATTCACGCTATCACAATCAGAAGTCAACTATTTCCTAATTATAATACATTATAGGCATTTTGTGGCCTATCAGATTTTGTCACACCATGCTGTAAATACTTTAAAGCCAATCATCTAAAATTACCCCTCGTGGGTCTTACTACAATGCATCTTTCATAGTTCTATTTCTCCAAAGTGTCTAGTCTTATTAGAGTAACACTATTGAAAATTCTCACACATCTTAGATGAAAATAATTAATTTATTCATATTTTTAAACAGCATTGTGAATGTGTGGGCCGTCTCACTATGTGCGTTTTTCATTAATATCCTACCACAGGATCTTGTTGGCAGGCATGTCACTGTAGCAGACAGTTGGATGTTTAATTTTGAGGAATTGCTAAGTAAATATTTGATGTGCAGCAAGTAGTTTGACTTCATATGTACATTTATCCAGTTAAGGAATACCCTGTCCCTTTGCCCTTCACTCCACCAGACCGCCTGCACTCAAAAAAAACTGAAGTAACAGGTAGTATAAATGGGCAGTATTCACATTAAAATTGTACTCCAGGAAGTGGCTGTAGGCAATTATTTAGTGAAGTTTATTAAATAGTTTGTGTTTTGGGTATTCATATTCATTTTGAGCAGACAACAAGGGAAAAATGCTCTCCTGAAGGCTGATCAGCCAAATGTTTTCTGTAAATGTGTCTTTTTGTCAAGTAAATAATTTGATGTTGCTGTGTGTTTGAGATTTGCTCAGTCAGCCCGAGCGGTGCAACCGGTCCCCACCAATTCCACTGGGGCTGGGTGCAGCTTTTCCCCTTGTGTCCAGCCTTGGCCCTGGGCTGTGAAGCTGTAACCTGTGGGTATGGCTGTGGGTATGGCTGTGGGTATGGCTGGGCCACTGCGGGCACGTTCCTCCCTGCCTGCCGTGTGCTGAAGGGGACCAGGGACAGCCTGGTGCTGCCAGCCTGGGCACTGCCACCAGCCCTGTTGGGCACTGCTGAGGAGGGAAGGGACAGGGACAGGGACAGCCTGGTGCTGCCAGCCCTGTTGGGCACTGCCACCAGCCCTGTTGGGCACTGCTGAGGAGGGAAGGGACAGGGACAGCCTAGTGCTGCCAGCCCTGTTGGGCACTGCCACCAGCCCTGTTGGGCACTGCTGAGGAGGGAAGGGACAGGGACAGGGACAGCCTGGTGCTGCCAGCCCAGGCACTGCCACCAGCCCCAGTCTCTGTTCTTCAGGTGGGAGCAGGTTCCGCTCCGCACCTCCCCAGTCCCACGGGCAGGCTCTGTCTGCACCATTACTTTTTCCTATTAGTATCAGTAAGTCCCAATGGAGAAGCAATTAGAGAACCACAATAAATTAGATGATTTCCCCTCTTAGCAAAAGTGCTATAAACCTGTTGTTTTCCCTGGTTTGTGTAGGGCTGCTTTTGTCAAGTCATAGCACATTGTTGCTTAACCCAGTGCCTTTAGCTGTTGGCTTCATTATCATAAGCTTATTCATATGCTTCTATCTTTCTGGTTTTGTGTATAATGAGTAATTAGTGTAAGTTAATATGTCATCATTGTTGCTTTCTCCAGCACAAAATAATCATAAAAATCCAGTATTAATATAAAGTTAATCGCACCATAAGCTCTCTTACACTTCTGTATGTCTCCACCTAAGTCCTCAACAGTGATCTGGAGTTTGATAAATTACACTTTTAAAAAACTCTGTGCATACTTTTTGATAGTAATTTTAAGGCCAAAATGGTATCATCAGAGGTTCAGTATATGCAGATACTTGGGGTATCATAAAGTAAAATGTGTCTTTTTCAGAAGCATGAGATAAAGCTAATTATAACAGCTTTAGTGAATTAGACAGTGGAAACAATCGCAGGATGAGTGCTTGATGTTTAGCTCAGTTAATACCAATTAAAGCCTTCATAATAATTTAAAATTCTAATGTAGAAATGTTCTGTTGCTATTTGCTCTTTTTTTCCTGAGTACTTTTAATGAGCAGTGTTGTCTAGATTGAATACTTATTTTAAAAAGGATGATTTTGCATTTTTACTGTTAAAATCAGAAAACCATCCTAAAATATACATGGTAAAAGGAAAATGGTGCACAGAGGTCTTTATCCCTTTATTTAAGCATCCAAATGACATCACAGACTACTCGTGCCTTTATTCCATATTTATTGCGTGGTCATTAGATGCTTCTCATGCTCAGTTTAGTTTGCTGGTCCCTGTTACACCTTTTATCTCTCACATGTGTTGTGTATTTCTCCCAGCACATGGATGTATATTAAATGTCATGTTTCTTTATATGGTTGTGAAGATCATTGTTTTACTTCTGAAACAGGTAGTGCACATGTGCTATGAGCAAACTGGTAATCTATGTAAATTATGTGCACAGAGCCATACTCTGCCCTTGGGGGAAATGCAAATTAGAACATTTTGTAGTTTGTTTGTTTTTAAATACATACACTTTTCACATCAAGGCTCAGGACAGACTTTCTGTTTATTTTCCCTTTGCTCATCACTTGTTATTCCTTGTAAATATCTCCATCTTTAATGATTAGTTTGCTACTTTGGCAGGAAAAAAAATGCTTGATGAGTGAAGTCCTCAGAATACAAGGTTTGGTGTATTTTGTAGCTCTGCTGTAAGGGATTTATCTGCTTGTAAAAGGGTATATAACACATGACTCAAAGCCATTATAGTGATCTGACAGTCTTCATTCATTTTGTCCCAGTGTTGTCTTGTTTTCTTCTTTTGTGTTAGTGTTTGTAAATTTTTTTAATCCTGCATGACTAAAACATAGTTAACTGATTTTCCTTATATGAGCAAGAAAACATTCCTAAACTGTGCTGTTTACTGCACTTGCAGTTCTCTGCAGATGTAATTTGTTTTAATAATAAAATTATTTTTATACCCTTTAAGTACCCTTTCGGAGAAATGTTTTAATGTAAGTTGTCTGGTTCTATTTTAAGTGAAGGAGAAAACCTGGTAGAGGTTGTCTCTTTAAATCAGATCTGCAGTGTTGATGGACCCTCTAGCAGGCACGGTAAGAACCATTCTCACCTCTGCAGCAGGGAGCTTGACCATATAGACTCTCACATTCAATCAAAACGTTTTCCCTTTTAATATGCACTGTACCATTCCTATTCCCATGGTTACAGCTCGTGCTTCTTTGGTTGCTTCCAGACTGTTGGAAAAGGAAGGCAGCATACATTTCTTGTACAGGAGTTTTAAACATCATGAAAGCAACCCTGTTGTGATTTGCATTTTAAATGTTTCTTTTTTTTTCTCATTGTACAGAATGCTGTAGCAGTAGCTTCAGTTCATTTGCCACAGTCTGTCTTCTCTCAGTCTTCAGCCTGGCAATCTGTTGATAACTCCACTTGCAAGCTACAGTTTATTGTCTTTCGGAATGGAAAACTCTTTCCTAGCACAGGGAACTCATCAAATCTCGCAGATGACGGGAAACGTAGGACGGTTGCCACACCAGCTGTTTTTGCTAAAATAGGTGAGAAGCTGTCATGCATTATTTTCTTTAATCTAAAAGCTACGGTATACTTGATTGTGTACAGAATAGAGGGGCAGAGTATGCAGTGTGCTGAGAGGCTGGAAGCAGTCTCTGCATTAAGTACGATGTTTGCAATTGCTCCTATCTGCACGATTTTATTCAGATTGTCCTGTGAATAATGAAATGCCCTTGTGCTACGATTAGAATGCAGTTTCTGGGCTACTGTTTGTTGACTGTGTTGTTACAGATGCTTGCTTCTTAAAGCTATCGGAAGGAACCTTGTTTTACTCTTTACGGTTGTGATGTTAATGTCCTAGACACTGGTAAAAATAAGGCTTTTGGAGTGGGAGTAGTGCCCTGTTGCATGTATCAATACTCAGCCGTATACTTTCTGATACGATGGGTGTAAAACAGGTGTTGTTAAAGACTTATCTAAATAACACACATCGTATGGGCTAGTGAATCAGTATTTTGATTAATTACTCACCCATGCAATGTTGCTAATTTTGTCCGATACTGAACGGTGCTCTCATTTATATTAACATTTTTAAATGTTTGAATGTTACTTTCAAAGTGCAGAATTGTCTCAGCTAATAATCATGCCATGAAACTGTGCCGTTTCTGCAGTTGCATGAGCAATAGTGTAACACTGTTCGTAACTGAGGAATCTGAAACAATAAAAAAGATCTCTTTTGTGAGGAATTATTAGATCATTTTGACACAGTATGTGATTGAAATGTTCAGATTCATTTATACCATTGCAAACTTCTCCGATGTGAGCACTACCTTTGATTTTGACCATTAAGGTTTTATGTCCACTGGCTTTTTCCCCCATAGTTAAGTGTATCCGATCTTTTTACAGAGCATTCATCACTAAAGGGTTTTCCACTCCGTCTCTCTGATTCAGTTTGTTCCTTTTGCAGATGGGTGCAGTTTTGGAAACCTGACCAACCCTCTTACTATAGGATTGAGGCACTTTGCACGGGGTATAGACCCCATTGCAGCCTTCTGGGATTTTGACCTTCTAGATGGACATGGAGGCTGGTGGGGAGAAGGGTGCCACATAATTAGTTCTGCAGGCAATATTACCACCATTCAGAGTACACACTTCAGTAACTTTGCAGTGCTAATGGTAAGTATATGACTTAGCAAACATAACTGTATTTCTCTCTCTCTCTCTCTTTTGCCATGCATTTATGTTTTATTTACGTGCATCTGTTTCATTCTGACTTGTCAGTAGCTGACCTTCTGGGGTTTTATAATGTTTAGTATGAAACAGTCTAAAAGAAAGTAAGTTACTTAACTGCTAGTAAGTGAATAAACCTGGTGGTCAGTTTTAATATCCTGAGACAGGCCTAATCAGAAATGACGTTAACTTCAGTCTTATAAATGAAAGTTCCATCAAGGAATGATTAGTACATAATGGTTATAAATTGTATGACAGGGTTTAAAAATGTATACTCCTTTGTGCTTTTACATCAGCACATCTCAGAGGCTGGTCTGCTTTTGTTCCTGCCCTGCACTGTGTTGATCATACTAATTAGTTGCAGGCATACCGCAATGTTGAATCATTTAATAAATGGAGAGGAATAACATCTTCTGCTCTTTCAAGTATGGACAGAGCTGTCCTTGTTGATTCTGTCAGAGTTCTGCTTTGTACACCAATGCCGATAGCCTACTTACGAAATTGCAGTTTGTGAGGAAAAATATTCCTGTGCAGTGCTAGCACATCAGCTGCTTTGCTCTGTTCTCAGTCACACTTCCAGTTCCCATTGCAGTTATTTAAGTAACCTGCTTAACAGAAAGTTACCTTCATGAAAGCAAAAATATTATGCATACAATAATGAACTGTTATTATTCAGGTACTAAAGGAAAGTGAACAAGAAATTGAAAGGTTTCTAAGCTTTAGAAAATGTTTGCACCCTTAAAAATATTTATTATGAACCAGTAAAAATATTAGACGTGTACTATTAAACTAGATTACTCTTGAATGCTGATGCATGATTGCACTGTAGATGCTGCTTGTGTACATTACAGAAATGTTTATAGTTGAGTAAATAATGCATTGTGTGTGTGTGTAAGGGACAGCAAACACAGGCGACAGGAATTGCGAGGACGTGTGCAGAGAATACCAATCTGCTGCTGTCAGATGGAGCCCAGATGGCAGCCAATCATAGCACAAAGCTGTGGTGCCCACCAGTTAAATGCAGATATTATTGTCCACTTCCTAAGAACTGATTTCCCTGAGACTTAGTTGGACATTTTTTCACCCATTATAGAATTGTTCAGAATTTAAGAGCTGCTCCTCAGGTTTGATGATATCAACTATACTCATTTTCTACAGCTCCTGTGAATTCCCTTTTCACCCATCTCTTGTCTCCCAGAATGTGAATCATAATTTTGCTTTGAGGGTGTTTTTCTAAATTAATTAAGGAAAGCACCTGTTGACTTTGCAGGTGCCACACCCAAAATGGCTTCCCCCTTCTTCAGCTGCTTGAGTTGTTCTTAAACTTTGAGCAGCCACTAAATGTTAATTAACTGTTTGTAATCAACCAATTCCATTGTTTCTTTTTGCTTGAAAAGTTGAACACTGATGCAAGGGCTGCAGTTAATTTTTGGTTTGTAAAACCCATTTATCTCTGATGAGATGTACAAGATGGGTTTTTCTACGACTGTAAATGCAACTGAGGCACTTTTTACTGGAGCTTTTGTATCTGGGCTAAAATTCTACTTTAGGCTTTGTGTTTGGTTATGAGAATTTGACTGCGCTTTATTTCATGTGTGCATCTTCCAGTTTTATCTGTGCAAGACAAGAAAGTAGAATCTTAGAATCAGGCTTGCTTTGCAATTTCTATGGTATCAAACAGTGGGATATGTTTCTTAGCTCATGTTTCACAGTAACTTTTAAGGAAAAGGATGACAAGTAATTTTAAAATATACGTATATAAATATGCACACACACAAATCCATTTTCCAACCATTGTCTTTCTAAACAGATAATGGAAAATTTTTGTAGCTTCATTATGGCCAAATATTTTCATTCAAGTATTATTTCTTAATCACTCTTTTGTGGCATAAAGTTTTTTATTATTTTATTTGATAGAAACTATGCTTTTCTGGGCAGTTCAATTCTCATACCAGAAATGAAAAATACTTCATTGTTCTGCATCGTTATTAATTTAGAAAATGAACAGTATAAAGTGCCTATGTGTACCTTATTAATTTATATCTATATGCTTAATATATTTTAAAATACTAACAAACCATCAGCAAATTCAAAATACCTGGCATATGGTGTGTGGCTAATGAAATTAGCTACAATATCATGATACATGCCATTAATCTGTAATTCTCTAATCTGTTAAACAACAAAAAATTCGTAATTGATTATTATGGTTTGGGGTAATTGCAGAAAACTGAAGTAGTATCTGTAAAAAAAAAAAACCAGCACTAAAGCTTTACATTACCATCAGAATTGTGTACATCCTGCTGTAGATTAAGTTGAAACAGAAGCCTCAGTCAATCCAACTGTCCATTTTATGGCTAGTACAGCACATATTCTGATTTGTCACCTTTTTAAATAGTAAGGCAAAGTTTCCTAAGGTGCTTTCATAGAAGTTGTTTATGCCTACGTAATGTAAAAGGGTTAAAATAAAGGTTTTCTAGAGTCCTTTTTTTAGAAAGGCAGCAATCAAGGATTTATCAACTATGATTGATAATTAATAAGCATGAGCATACTTCAATTGAGAGGAGTCATGTAGAGCCCTTTGATTTCTCTCTGTGACAGTTGTTCAAGTGATGTCAATGAGAGAGAAAGTTTTAGTTTGGAGGTTGGGTTGGAAAGGAGATACACACACCTTCCCTCACGTGGCCTCACACTTTCACTTTGCTCTGGGTTGAGCTGGCAAACAGAACTAAAATGATAGAGTCAGACACAACAGAGCATTATCTTTTTCTGATCAGGTTTCGCGTAGTATGTCCTACAGCTGAGAGTAAAATACTCTGAACTAACTGCCACATTATATTCCTGCCTTTTGCTTCATGTACTGTGTGCTCAGATCAGTCTTCTATTTCATCTTTTCTTCTGTCATCTGTAGGAGGAAGAGAGTTCATTACACTCTGGTTTCTTTTGGAGTTGTCCAAAGTCCTCTAGGGTCCTGAAATTGGCAATATGATTTTCTATTTTAGAGTAAAATCATGAATTTATGTACTTCGAAGCTTTGTTCTATCTAATGATAAGTATTTGCTTCTTAAATACTGTATATTTATGCTCTTGTGTGAATAGAGTTGTATATCAGTATTTTAATTTTTCAGGACGACGTGTGTGTATGTTATGACCAATCCAGAGACCTCTCTATCTGAGTAATAACTCTTCAGGAGATGACAAGAATATCCAATAGCAACAATGAATTTCAAAATTTTCTAAATATGTTTTGGCATACATTGTCCTCTGTTCTTCCTTTCATTTTTCTTAGAACACAATAGAAATTCAATAGTGATGGATATTACTGTAATTGTATACAGCATTTCCTTTCCCTCTTTAGACTGCTTTGTCAATAGTAATTTCCTCAAATCTGCCAAATAAACACAAATAAAATTATTAAATCTAAGTATGATACTTCCCAATTAACATAAAATGGATTAATAAATATTCTTAGCACTTCTAGTTGTAATTCTAAAAGTAGGTTAAATCAGCATAAAATCATAAGCAGCTCCTTTCCTGTTTTGTCACAATTTTTCATATTATTCCAACCAACATAGGTGTGGATTTTGTTGGATTTTTGAGTTTGCTTTATGTGCATAAGGGTAATAATTTGTAAGAGTAGCATACATTCAGCAGATGCTTTTATGAGATGGTTAGGGCTGAGGAGACTGAGCTGGCAAAACCAGAGTGTATTTGAAACTGTTCTGGAAGCAGACCTTGGAAAATGATGTGAATGAGAAACTGAGAAGAGGCAGGATACTAGGAATGGATCACAGTAAGAGTTAGTTATTTTTCTCTTGTTGTTTTGCAAGCATTCTCCCAATCTTTGAAGTCTTTCCAATCTGGTATGAAAAACGTCACTTTTCCACCATTTCCATTTTTACTGGAGACAGTTGCAGAATTCCTTAAGCCTGTTCCTGAAGTTCAGTTCTGAACACAGAGTTCTAAACTTCCATCTTTCAGGTCTTGTCCAAATTAAGCAGCCTGTCTAAGCCTTTTGAGAAATTAATTCATGAGTCGGAGAATTATTACAGAGATGTCATTTAGAACGTTGACATAATTACAGTATTTGACATTTTCCCCATAGAGAACACAGAATTTTCTCATAACAGGCTGTGGAAACATTGCTCTGTACTTTGAAAAATCAGACTGCCTATAACAAGAGCTTCAAGAATGAACATTTCAAGTCTTTTTTCATGTATAACACAAACACCTACAGGATAGACCTTAGGAGAGTTTATGCACCAAAGATTGTGAAAGTGGTCCAGAAAGTTTAACTGCTATATGTAAAATTAATGTTTGTTGTAATGGGAACTGCAAAATTCCCTGGAATTAGTTTACTCTGCGGGTGTGTAGATGTTTCCCAGTATGAAGAGCCTGCAAGGAGGCGCATGCTCTTCACTGCAGTCCTCAGCTGGCATGTACTGCTCACTGCTCAGGCAATGCTCATTCTCACCCGAGAGTGCTTAGCCCATATGGACAGTATTGAGTCCAGCCCCCAGAAAAGGCTGGTTTTTTAAGAATATTCTTGACTGTCATTCTTTTGCACAAAGCCTTGGAATTAGAGTACTCTTAAGAGCAAGATCTGCTTTTTATTTCTTTTTCCTTCTGTGTACATTTTATTAAATTGCATTTAATAATATGTGTTATTTGCTCTGTAAAAAGCATAAATTGGCTTGGTACTGGGCTCAGAATTCCAGGCTTGTCTTCTCCAAAAGGCAGTGATTTTATCACAAATCAGGTCTCTGGCTCAAGCTCTTTCTTTCTGTTTGTTTTTCCTTTCTGTTGGCTTAGTGGGTCTTGCATTCATCATGGTGCAACTTCAGCCAGCAGGTAAATGGATTCAGATTGTGAAGCTCAGTAAAATATGCCAGCTCTTGGAAGACAGATTGAAATTAAGGGCCTGGAATCCAGGCCTTGGGACATTTTATTGCCTGCTTCTACTGGGCTCCTTTCAATTCAGCAATGTCACTCTTGTACTGAAGTGCCCAAAACTGGACACAATAGTTGAGATTTGAGCTCACAGGTGGTGAATAGAGGGGAACAATCATTTCCCTCCCTCTGCTGTGTACAGTATTGGCAATATGGCCCAATATGGGACTCACCTCGTGTGCTGCAAGTGCTCACCACTGTCATACCATCTTAAAAGGGTCAATGAATGACAGTTTCTCATTAGACAGCAACTAACAGGCCTTGTAGTTGTAGACACCAGTTTGTAACGGTCAAAGTCTTGTAAGTGTTCATTTTCCTGGGATAATTCCTGTGATTTTTCAGTATCATGATTTGAATCCCCTCTAGGAAATAAAATCAAACCTAACTTTTTAAACTATAACATGCAATTAAGCTGCTTTCCATACAGCATTTTAAAAAACGCTTCTTTTCCGCATGTTGTCTTCCCCAGAAGATTACTCAAGGGAAGTTGATGGATCAATAAGGTTTAATTATCAGAGAGCAGACAAGATACATCTGTTATATATCTATAATGAAATCAGTTTTCAATATACAAAACTTTTTAAAAGGTTATTCTACTGTGGCATTAATGCATTTTCATACTCAAAATTTTACCATTTATTTACTGTGGAAGATTAGATAAGAGATAAAACTGGTATTTAAAAATGGAATTAGCTTTAAGATGCTGATTGTTCTTCATTCTTCTGCAGGCAAAATGGTTGTATTCCTGTAGGACACATGGCATTTGCTTTTATACTGATGATCAAACACAGGGAGATGTTGAACCTTGCATTTACACTATTAAAAACTAGTTCTTTAGTACACAGTGATGGTACTGAAGTAAAATTGCTTTCATTTTTTGCTACATAAATGTGTAGCTTCACTGTGCCTCCTTTTTCACAACTTTAACTTTTCACAGTGATATCCAGCTTCCTTATTTCTTTAAATAACTGTTCTGTTACTACTGTGTAGTTACAGTAACACATTTCTGAATGCAGATAAATTAAATGTGTACCTAAAATTATGCCAAAGTGTACTGTTAGTATATGAAAATATAATTACATCAGTAAGAGCTAGAAATAAATGTTTTATCATTTTCAACAGAGTATTTCTGTTTAAATTGTCCAATTGTTTGCATTACTACTCATAATATGAGCTAAAATTGTATTGAACATTCCTGTTAAATTCTCATTCATCTACCTCAAAAGACTTACTCTATAAAAGAATTAATGGGGAGATGATGTAGATAAAAACGTGGGAGAAAAAGATGATCAGGGTGAAAAAGGGTGTTTGAGTGGACATTCAGAGACAGTTCTGGACCAACAGACTTTTAAAGAATTATTTGAAAGTTATAAAGTCATGATAGCCTGAGTGTTTATTCATGCACACTGAAAGAAAACAAAAAATGAGAAGGCCCTAACAGCTGAGGTCTGTCGTGTTGAAAAACTAGCACATCAAAAGACAGAGTTCTTTTCCTCCTCTTTTCCATCTGTGATTGAGGGAAGAGCAGCAAGGGCTGACACCTCTAGATGAGACAGCATAAGCTGAGTTCCTCTGTGAGAAGTGACTCCACCTTTCACCCTGGGTCTTGGTGAGCTGGACAGGGCAGAGAGAAAACTTGTGTGAGGCACTGGAGTAACAGAGCAGGTTTAACATGCAAGCTGAGGAGGTACCCGAAGAGAAATGTGATAACATAGAGATGGCATTTTGTTCCTAAGTTATTTTTTCATTTTGATGGTCCTTTTTATATATGTTGTGAGCTGCTCTGTTTAGAACTGACATTCATATGCATCTGGAGAAAAGGATACAGTCAATCTTAGAAACTTTAAAGCTAATAATGAAGGAAAGTAATAGCTACTAGGGCATCAGTTACTTGTGAGGATCATTTTAGAAGGTAAACTAAATTCTCCCAATTTAGTAATTGCATATACTCATGAACATTATCTGCTTGTACGTGGACAAGTTCATATTCATAAATAATGGTGCTAGAAATCAGCTCTCTGCATGCAAATGCAATTAAACAGAGGTATTAGCATTACAGTCCCAGTTTCCTAAGGGGAGATTTCACCTCTGGAAAATAATGTATTGAATCTTCTTCTAAGGGAACCTAAAATTGACAAATAAGAAAAAGGTATTTTAAATGTTTGCCAGTATTTTAAATATTAGAGTTTGCTGGATTGTCATATTCGATACTATTTAAGATTTTAGCTTTTTCTGCTGGGATGTATATTCATTTTCATGTCCAGAGTTAGTGCCACTGCATATGGGAACTGTCATGTAGCTGACACTGTATTTGCACTCAGGTGAGAGGTTTTGTATATAAATTTTAGTACCTGTGTGCAGAAATGTAGTGCCACAAGAAAATGGGGCTTAATGCATTACAGGGAATGTAATGTTCGCTTAAATTCAGATAGTCTGAAGACATTCTGTTTGATGTAATGGGCTCCTTTTGCTTTCCATCCATCACACCTCCAGATTTAGCTCTCCTAAATGTGTAATTTAGAATGGGAATTTGATAAGGTTAATTTTACAAAGATATTGATAGCTTTTCAGCATGTTTTTCATGAAGAATTGCGTCACTAGGCACTAACATGTTCAAAAGGAACACATGAATCTTTACTCTGCTGTTAATAGAGCTGTTGAAGTTACTTTTGAATTACTATAGGGAGTAGAGTACTTCCAACTAAGTGTGAAGGTCACTGGGTTACAGGAGTTGTATCAACTGGCAATTATATTTGAGCCAGTTGATAGTTTGGCTGTATTCTTATGATTTTTTTCTTCTTTGAGTGGTTCTTCTGCAGCCATATATATGCCATTTAAAGACCTTTATGGTGATTTGAAATTTTGTGCTTAATATCTTAGTAAAATATGCTCATAAAGTTCATGTTATCAGAAGGACCAGATATTGCAAATGCTGGGAAAATGTAATATTCTGTGCATTTTTTCTTTTTTTTTTTAATTAGGATATGTCTGCTTGTACAAAAAGGTTAATTTCTGTCTAGCAAACTGTATACAGATGAGGAAGGAGCAGTCTGTTATTGCAAATTCATGAACCGTGTCTACATTAGAAGTTCATCTTTTTTTTTTCCTTCCCTTGAAATGGAACAGCTAGAAATGACAGGACATATTGGAATGAAGTCTCAGTTTCACACATGCCTAACAATGTTAAATCATTTTGCTCTTTCCACAGGATTTTAAGACAGTGCTGTCTTTCCCCCAGTACCCAGGGGAGTTTCTGCACCCTGTGGTTTATGCATGTACTGCAGTTATGTTGTTGTGCCTGTTTGCTTCCATTATCACCTACATTGTCCATCACAGGTAAGAATTCCATTTTAAGCACATATTAAATGGTCAGCATGACACTCGAATTTTTATAACCCTTACTGTAGAGATAAATTAAAGTTATTTGAATTCTTGTTGGATAATAACAGCAGCAAAGTGATTTACACGAGAGAAATCAAAACAAAGTTCATGTCAACCTTTCTTAAGCTTTTTCCAAGCTTTCCTGACACATATGTTTGAGTTTTCTGCCCACTTTTCCTAAGATTTCTAACTCAACAATTGAATATAAAACCATGAACACTATTAAGTTGCTTTCTGGCAAATTCCAGTCAGGGAGCCATTGGGTCAGCTACACTTGCCATAATGGCTTTTAAGACCCAGTTTGGTTGGAAGACTTGTAATTGTCACTGGATAAAAGAAACTTTCTTTGTCTTCTAAATTTTGGGTTTAGAAAACTTGTTTTCTTTGAGATGAAAAATTTATATAAATACCATTTTAACTACATACTTCTGGTTAAAGACCATTAGCAATTTAAACAAGTAGGAATGTATTGTACTGTAGAAGCTGCTAAATATTAATTACGTGAAGTTAATGCAATGTCTTCTGATCTTCAGCTTCCATTTAATCCTTTAGAGATGTCTTCTTAAAAATTTCTGCATATGTGAAGCTATGCAATAAGCCTTTTACTTTTAAAGCATACTTTAAATGCTTGATTTGGTGGAGGAATCTTTAAATCAGTAGACTCTTATGATTTTTACCACTTATTTTACATTTTTATCATATATTGCAATGCTCTATAGGTCAGACTCTGTCCTATGGGTAGATTGTTATGTAGGAATTCAAGAATTTGAGAATTTTATTCTATCAAATTAAGTGTTTTCCCCAAATAGTAATCTTCATAATAAATATGTTGGGGGTTTAATTTAAAATGTGACTTTTTTTTTCAACAGCACAATCCGAATAAGCAGAAAAGGGTGGCACATGCTTCTCAACTTTTGTTTCCATACTGCTCTCACATTTGCTGTTTTTGCTGGTGGAATCAATCGCATTAAATATCCAATTATATGTCAAGCTGTAAGTATCTGTCTTAGTAATTCTTGCTAATAGAATTGAAACTTGCAAATGAGTTTTTAACATAATATTGGCACTTCTCCTTCTTTTCCTATATTGTTCCTGGATCCTAAGTTTTTTGAAATGAAATATTATAAGCATGTCTTTTAAAGGCTGGTACTGGGAATGTTCAGTGTTTGGTTGTCACATGAGTTTCTCTAAGAAGGTGATCAATGCAGTAACTTCTCTGAGGCTCAGATTGCCTCATTCTTGTTGGGTTTCTGTTGTTTTTTGGTTTTTTTCTTTTTTTTAAGAAAAGCATTGAAAATCTCAATATTTCTCTGCTGTACAGGATAGTTGAAAACTATGAATCCAGAATACTTCTATCCTTCCTGTATTTTGGATTAAATATGTGGGACTAAAGTTACTGCTTCACTTTTGGAACACATGCACTCTTTGTCTGAGGCTGGCCCTGGTTTTGCTGGATGATCCCTAAGGAGGCACAGCAGATGAGCATACTTGTGATTTGGGGACCCTGGTGTGCACTGCTGGACTGTCTCACATCTCTTGCCTCAGCATTTCTGGGGCATTAGTGTGGTGAGATGCACAGACAGGGCTAGATTCAGCTGCTCTGAATATAAAGGTTGAGTCTGTCCAAGGTAAAGAGAGTAATTTCAGTCATCTTCTGTAATGTCTGATGAGGGCTTGTTGCAATTTGTTTACCTTGAATATTTCTTCCTCTCAAATTTTGTAGAAGTGCACCAGGTCTCATGAATGTCGTTGGTATTTTCCTGTAGTAAAGCACTTTGTTTAGCCAATGTTCTCCTGGATTTTTTGCCTGTCACTAAATCCAATTCTTCTGGTTGCCTTGAATGGATGTAAACAGCAAGAGTCAGGCGCCAACAGCAGAGTCACTGCAAAGCTTGCAATATTAGTGTAAGAGTTATCACTCTTACAGTATTCAGTGAGGTGCTTTTGAAGCCTTTTGTGCATCTTTGTGCATGAGCATCAGTGAACAGCACACGTGGGTCTGTAAGCACTGTGACGTTCTAAATGTGAAGTGTACCTAAGTGTATTACATGATACTCATTTAAATAACACAGTTGTCCACTAGATTGAGAGAAATATCTCACAATATGCAGTGTATTGTGTCATAATTAATTTGTAAGTTCTAGCAAATTGAAATATCACTCACCATTGTCTTTGTCTGCAGTTTGCAAGTCAGAGTAGCAGATTAGTTTGTAGGGCAGCCATGGCCATGTAATTACATGGTCACAAATGACCATCTGTTGTTTCAGTCGTTGTCTGATTATTTACTTTGCAGCTTGCATGATAGCAACGTGGTATTAGCAGTTATAATGAAAAATTGATTGAGATAAATGTGTTATTAATAGCCTTTTATAAGTAGTACATAAACTACAGGGGTATCTTAATAAAGTGCATTATCAGTGGCATCTGTCTCTCGCTGTGGGATAGGGCCAGATCCTGAGCTGCTGAGAAATGTGCACACTGAGAGAAACTGAACTGAACCATCCCTATATGTCTGCTAACCAGTTTTAGTAAGTTATTTATTTACCTGATAATATGCTGCATCAATAGACAATCTCACCAGTAGTTACAATATAGGAAAAATGCAAGCGACACAAGGCAAAGACTGTCCTCTGTTTCCTGGTAGAAATTGTCTGATGTAATTAGACAGGGATAATGGATGAAATAGTCCAAGCAAACTAAGACAAAGCTCCAGTAGCTGGTAATAGAGGCTGAAAAACCATTCACTTTGAGAGCATCATACCCAGCACAGATCCTTTCTTGCTTTCTGACAGCAAGGTTTTCAAAATCCTGAGTCCCGGTGCCTGTGTCCTGTGATAACCCTGAGACAATTACTCTGTAATTTAATATCCAACATGCCAAAGCTCTGATACTGGGGCTTAAAATATATTTGTGAAAATGTTACTGCTTCAAGCAGCACTAAAATATTAGTTATACCACAGGTGTAACACCCTCAGTTACCATTCCAGAGGTATCCTTCATTCTGCTCAAATTCAAAGCACAGCTTCAACCTGCAGCAATGCAATTTTCACTTTTTATTTCCCAAGTGCATAGAGAGATTCCAAGTGCAAGTATTCTTCTGTCCTAATTACTGAAATGTTGTGTAAAGCCAGTCAACCACCACCTTTCCTATTGTAATTATCCCTAGAACTTCCACACAAAATTCACTACACCATACTTATCAATGTGAAATAATAAACTGAGTTAACTTTTATCCTTCAAATTTAGCTAAAAAGGGTGGTTCTAAATTAGGTTCATTTGGATCATCTTCTGTCTCTAAATGAGTAGTTACAGGTTAGTTTTAAACATCAGGAATTCATGCTATGGAAATGGGCCCATTTTCTGTGATAGCTGGAAGAACTTTCAAATCTCGTTCAAGGCGAAACAGTCACACAAAATGTCTTTTCAGAAATGGTCAGTCATTTATTTTTATGTGGAATCTAAAAATCTAAAATTCTCTTTTAAACCTGCATATCTGTTTCAGAGAGGATTTTGTATAGACCTTTCACTTGCATATTTGCTCAGCAGTCTTTATGATTTACAAAGAACCCTGATGTTAGAGTGCTGGTCTGGAAGAGCTGATTGCATCTTTGTGCATTTCCTTAGTGAATGAATCTATGGAGTCTTTAGATTACCCTTGAATCTCATTCTGGGTGTCACTGAATGTTGGCTGTTGTAGAACCCAGACTCTTGAGTTTACTGGCAAAATCTTTCATGCAAGTCAGAGGTTGTCTTAGGAGCAGCAGGGATAAATCAGAGGCAGTACACTACCAGAAAGGTGTTTGAGCCAGCCAGCAAACCCTTCCAGCTCCCAGTTAGAGCCTCAGGTTAGTTCTGAGGAAGCTCAGTGTTTTCACATAAAGAATGAGAGAGAAGGAGACACAACTGTTGCTGGATCACTCCCCACGTGTGGGAGGCATCAATTCTGTACTCTCAAAGATTTCTGTTTCATGGCTTCTGCTTTAGAGGAAAGCATGATAGTCATGGAGGTTATGGATGCTTAGGGGATGAAATCATCAGTTAAACATGTTGAAGCATGAAGAATGGACTTTTGGGCACTAGACTCAGGGGACAGAAAAGTTATGGAGAGGGATAGAATCATTTTTTCTTACTGCATGATCACTCCAGTCACATCTCCAAGAACCTCTGCATGGTTTATAAAATAAAAGCTTCCATTGTAAATTTGGCAAGGCTCAGATCTTCCTTCTCCCTGATGAATGTCATATGTGAAGCTGCTTGTGAATTTATTTCTGTAAGGCAGTAGATCTTCAGCAAGAAAGGCAAAGCTTGTTCCATACTAGCCAGCAGCCTACAAGTTCAACTCAGAAAGCTGAACTTCTTGCTCCAAATATTCTACCTGTGAAGGGACCATGGGGTTTTGTTAATGCTAAATGTTTAAAGATTATGAAATATTCACATCCACTGGTGTTACAGACTGCAGAGAAATCCTGAACCCCTTCATCTCACAGAAAAGAATCATTTTCATTGCAGGATTAATAGTTTAATCAGAATGTCCATGCGTATCTGTGTCCTTCTTTAAATAGAACTGAATTAAGAAGGAACTGAATCTTATCTGAAATATTATTACAATTAGAAAAAACAAAGAAATTAAGTTTAAAATTTGGGGAAAACAAAGAAAATTTTGTGCAACTTAAAGCTGATCAAGAGACCTTCTTGTGCCAAAATGCTTTGCGTAAATGTGTGTTCTGGTCATTGCCATGGTAACTGCATCATATGGAACTTAACTTATCTCGAGGGTACTGAGATTTATTGAAGGAGCACAAACAGACAGCATCTTCTTACTGAAGAAAAGTATAATCTTCTATTCAAAAGGCTAGTGCTTATTGCCAAAGATAAGAGTTCTAAGAACACAGGACATGTTCAAAATTAATCCAAGAAAACAAGAACATTTTTACCATATAACTGTGGTTATCAAAGAGTTTTAGGTACAATGCTGTTTTCAATGCATATATTCTGGCAGTTTTTTTCTGTACCATTTGGCCTGTCAGTGGAAAACCTTCTTAAAAATAAGGGTCATCGCTTCAATATTTCTAATCATAACCCTTTATTCTGTGTGGAAAACTCAACCCTTTCCATACAATTTTATGTGAAATACAAAAGTTCTGCTAATAGTGAAAATAGTTTTAAGTTATCACTTTGGTATTTAATTTGTATATAGTTTTGGCCTCTGAAGCTTTACAGAGGTAGAAATCCAGTAACAAGATACACACAGCCAAATTTGTACCCTGGACCTCTCATGCATGACCTCAAGTTTGCATTTGATAAGAGAGTCAAGGAAGAGTTTACTGAACAAAGCCACCTTGGTCTTTTTGTTGAGCCTCATCCTTCCCTCCCATGCCATGAGCTGCTATCTCCTTTATTTCTACCACAGGGCCCAGGTGTCCTCCTAGCTTGAGAGAGTTAGAAAGAGGTGATCCCACTGGAGGGGACAAAAGAACTTGCAGTCACAATCCCTAAGCACAGCCATGGGGACGATGCACCTCTGTGACATGACTGCTGTTGGTGGGGAGACAAGGGGAAGGAAGAGGCAGAGAACAAAACCCAGCACTTTGAAACACTGAACTTTCCATGTAAAGTGTGACAAGCATTTCTTTACTAATTATTAGCAAAAATTCTAGAATTTAGTGTAACAGCTCAGTGCATCCTTCCAAATTGCACACTTCTGCTGTGTCATGTCAAATCTGTTATTTACAAGGAGGTCCTGTATCTTCAGGATAAATCCTTGTTTCCTTCAAGCAAGAAATGCAAATGGTTGGGGGTTGGGCTTTTTTGTGTTGTTTGTTTGTTTGTTTGTGAGAGAGATGTGGATCTTTAAAGAGTTAGTACACAGGATGATAACATTTTTGCCTCCTCCACCTTTGTTCCATTTCTCCATGTATCAGAAGTAACTCAGTTGCTGAAACATGAGCACACTGTAAAACACAGCAATGTGATGCAGGTGTAGCATAGCTGTGATGTTTTTAGCCAGTTCAGTTGCCTCCTTTAAAGTTCAAGAAAATTGTTTTGTTGTACTATTTTTAGGTCTTGCGTTCATTTAAGTGGCTGATGATTTCTGTCTGTATGGTCATAAATGTTTTCAGAATTTCACATGTAGGTGCCTTTTGACATGGAATTCATTTCAACTATTCCTATTATTGCACGTTCTTGTGTGGAAAACAGAATATGTAGCAGCAGGGCTGTGCTGAAATGAGAAAGACGTTAGGAGCTAAATATCTAGAGTTTTTCCAGTTCTTTCTCATTATTTCTGCCCCCTTTCTCATCCTCCTGCCTCCCCTCCCTGCTCATGGTCCTGTTCAGGGCGTCCCTACAGAAACTGCAAGCTGCCTGTGAACCAAGTCCAGACAGCAGCAGTCCCTGAACTGGCAGCGTCTGCCAGCTCGTAATACACAGTTGTCTCATTCTCTTATTTCTGCTTCTTTTACCTCAAGCAACAGCAGTGATGAAGGCTTTATCCTCCCTTGTCTAATGTGACAGACAAGTCCCAGAGAAAATTACAAAGGGTTTTCTGTTGATGATATTTGCTGCTATCTTCAAGTTTTGAGCTATAATACTAAATATAAACAAAATGCATGGATTTTTTTTTCTTTACCCATCAATTATTTTGTTTTAAGTGGAGCAAAAATGAACACTGGTTCAAATAAATCATTATAATAGATTTGTGTTAGCTTTGTTCAGCAATTCTCTGTATTCCTTAAACATTTATGTTCTTTCCAATTATAGCAATATTTTACTTGTCACTGCAAAATGTCAGGTTATTGCTTCAAAGGTAACCTCATTTTATATAATCAGATGCAGACTTAGCTGATGTAATAAAGCACTGGAGATTGGATAAAATTCCAATTACTGCTTCCATAGTAATGAATAACAATTACTAACATAACAAAGATGTTAGCATTTTAGAGGTGTTTGTACTTTGTTTTCCTTTCAATGATAAACATACCAGTTTCTTGGAGACAAAGTGATAATAACACTATTAGAGTTCATAATTATTTTTAAGGAGGGATGCCAAGACCTGTCATTTTTTGTTAAAATTCTGTAGCCAAGTTTATAATTTTCTTAAAATATGTCTGAAAATAATCTGGATTTATCAGTGCAAATAGCACTGATGCCATTGCCAGAAGTCAACCTTAAGCTGTGAATAGCAGAGAGGGAACTACAGCACGATATTCCTGAAAACTTAAAGGAAATAGCGTAACAGCAAGCAAGAATGCTGGCCTCTCATTAAGTTTTAAATTGCGTTCTCATGATAGGCTAACAAAGAGTGTCACACATACTAAGAGTCACATCACTTTAAATCCAGGTGTAAAATGTTTTCATTATACAAGGTCTTAGAAAACAAATGTTTCTACATCTCCATTTCCTAACATAGCTTCTGGTATTACAGATAATACTATCTATTGTAGATTAAATAACTGGTTTTAAGTGCAGCTGTTAGATGCATTTATAAATTCAATTTAAAAATCTGTTTGCCTGTGCCCTTATGAAGTAAGATTCTTGTAAAACTCTTGTTTTACTGATCCATTTATTGAGTTGTTTAATTGTCCACTCTTTTTTTAGGTTGGCATAGTACTGCATTATTCTACACTCTCTACTATGCTATGGATTGGAGTAACTGCCAGGAATATTTATAAGCAAGTCACAAAAAAACCTCAGCCTTGCCAAAACAGTGACCAACCTTCTTATCCAAAGCAACCTCTACTCAGGTATGAATATTAGTTACATTATTTTTTAATATCTTCCTAGAACTTATATATATATATATGCAAACTCTCATTCTTATTTCTGTATTCTTTACTTTTTATAGACTATAAATAGCATCCATAAAGAATTGAGCCACTTAGGTGTGTACAAAAATCTGAGTATTTATTGTATGCTGATAGTTAACTCTGCTCAGGAGATGAAAATATGCAGAACTGTATGGGCTAAGTTCAGATACCTTTATCTGAACAGGAAGAATTGAAATGTTACTGTTGATTTCTTACGGAGGGAAAAAAATCCCCAAAACCAGAAACTGGCTTGAGCCATATTTAATCACCAGACTCTGTGTTGTAATGACCCTTTACCTTTATCTCCTCTGCTCTACTTTGTGCCCACACTTGTATTGAAAGACTAATAACCTGATAGCAGCCTTCCTCATTCCCCATCAGGGATGTAATGCTATTAGAGGAGCCACTGGAAGTCTGCACTCCCTGTCAGCTCTCACTGGAGCAGACTCACAAGTGTGTGTGTCTCTGATGGCATTGCAGGTGTAAGACAGTAGGAGTTCCTGCCAGATGCCTCTGAGATGCTGAAACTCCAAGCCAAAATAGTCAGTCTGCACAAGAAAAAAAAATATTAAACCCTAGCAAAACCTTACCACAAAACCAGGATTTCCAGCCAAAGGCATGAGAAGATTAATTCATCTTTTTTGAGCTTAACTATCAAAAAATTGTGTATTAGCCAAAGTTTTATGTTGTCCCTATACAGATTTTGGAGGGAGACAGAAAAAGACCTTCCAGAGAACAATTCCTCCTATCCATCCTGAGCATTTGTGTGAGGATAGGATGAATTGCCTTATGGAGGTGCCTCTCTTTTCCCACAGATCATGGACAACTCTGAATGGTCAATTTAGCCTAAAGACCTCAGTTTTATAGTGGAGGTCAGGAAATATGAATTCTACTTTTTATGTATTTTCTGTGAAAAATCCATGGTGTATTCTTTTAAACAGACATAGATTATTTTATTTTAAACACAACATTTTTAGCAAGTAGCTTTTATAGATGTATGCGTGATGCTGTCACAACTTGTTAAAAGTCTGTAGGAAGATGAATTAAGTTTTTTCCATCTGATTCTGCAGAGTCAAATTTTTGCTAACATGATTTGAGTTAGAAAACTAGCTAGTATTCTCATTTTTAAAATATTTTATTTCTAGAGATGAAATGGATTAAAGTGAACATAAAATGTGTATTGTGAGGAGAAGGAGTGCCATATTGATCCTTAGCTTTGTTAGGTGTAAGCAAGAGGATAGTCTTTCACTGAGAGTGCCTGACTTTGCTAATCCATGATTTACTATACCATTCTTCAGAGATGAGAATTTCACTCCTTCAGTTACCAGCTCATGGCAAAATGAATAATTGCCAATTTTCAAATGCTGCAGTATGACTATTAAGGTAGAAAATTGTTACAAGTTACATAGACCCAGCATAGTGTATGTTCTTCAAATTCAAATCTTGTTTGGGTTGGAAAACAATAGACAGTCAAGTTACAGGAAAGATTACTCTAATTAGAATCTTTGTTGTACAAGTCATGTTGAGGTTCCCAGACAGTGAAAATAAATAGTAGCTATTTTAAGTTTAGCAATAGAAATGATAAACCACCTTCTAGCTGTAAGAGAACATCAGTATAATTGTTTAATAGCTAAGTAAAATTATTCTAAGCTATTTTTCTCACACAGGGCACCATGTATCTTAGAGACACAGGCACTGAAATGTCTAATACAATTTCACAATGGTTAGCACTAGATTAAAAATAGTAAGGATCAGTTTCACTTCATGTAGAAAACAGGCATAGTATATGTAAAATTAAAAATCACTTTAAGCAAGAAAATGCTGAACTTTTAATTAGTAGTTGTTTGCTCTTTTAGAATGATAATGATCATTTTTGGGGACATTTTACCTTTCCTAGTTTTAATAAAATTTAAGTCTGAATTATTCTTTGTCATAATATTTCCATAAAATCCATTTAGGATGTTTACATTTCAATGCAGTCATTTATAGGAAATGTTGTAACTAGTCAGTGTTCTTGTGTCTGTAAGCCAATGCCAGCCTTTATTCATCTTGTTCCTCAGGTACTTAAGGGAAAAGATCTGAGTTTGGGGGGGGGGTGTTAATTTCTCTCCATTTGCCATCAGAGATAGCTAAAAGGTATAAAGTTTATTCAAATGGAGATGGAGTCAGGCTTTTTTATATGTCAGGGCTGTCAGTGACAGGAACCAAGTGATACAGTCTAAGAGACACTTTTAAACAAGATGTAGTTTTTCAGTGATCCTTCTCTATAGACTTAGAGAAGCATAGAATACAAATACATTAATGTGTTTGGCAAGAACTCTGTGCTTTGCCTGTTGTCCTTCACTCTTCTGTGGTAATGGCTGCATTTGGTAGTCGGTGTTTCCAGTCCACATATGAGTGGTTTTGTGTTCCTTATATATGCACTCACTGTATGAGACCTAAGGGTATCTTTTTTGAGTCACTAAGTGGGATCTAATGCCAAAAACCGGTACATAAATCTGTCATGTGGAATTTACCAAAAAATCATAAAAATTGTTTCACCGTGTTTGTTTCACAAAGCTTGGTCCATTCTAGAAAGTAGCTGAAATAGTGCAAATAAATACCAGAATATCTAAAAGGAGACCTTACCTTTAGTAGAAAAGGATGTAGGCTTGTAAGAGTTTCTCTGCCTGCCGTTTGCATATTCATTTGCAGAAGCAAGACAAATGAGTTGCCCTTGATGTTTTTTGCCTACTTTTCCTTGAGCTGTAGCAATAAGTACCCTGTTATGCAAAGCTGTGGTTCTTTGTAAGTTTTCTTTCTTCTAGATAGAATGATCAAATTTGAAAGATATTTGCAGCCTAATTTGACTTCATGGCAATATGATTTTAAATATTGCCTCTTTTTATATGTTAATTATGTACTATGAGATACATTATGTACACTGTATGTTGTACAGTATATATATTTTATTATATATATTATTCAGGAAACATATATTATCTGTTAATTACAGAGTTAAACCCCTGAGGGCCAATCACTTTGATGACTGGAACTAACTGTAACAATTTTGGCATTTTTCTCTAAATGTGCCTGGATGCTAATGAGGTGGATCAAATTAATGCATCATTGAGTTTTGTGTATTGAAATTCTGAACCTTAGCACTCAACAGATAATGAAATTACTTCCTGTAAAATATACTCTCTGGTATTCTTAATAGAAATAAATAATTCTATCTGTTCATCCTCTGTGGACATTTGTTAAACCTGGCAGAGTTTAGCTTCTGACTCATCTGAAGGCAGATTTTGCCAGCAAAGGCAAAGGGGCATGCAAGATTCAGCTATTACTGCAATGTACAAAACTTCTTATCAGCCCAAGCTGAGGCACAGGTAGTGCTGTTTTTGTGCCTGCTATGTGCATGCATTTTTCATGCAATGCTCTGTGTGCATTCAGATTAGACAGAAGTACAGACCAGCAGAAAATACTTCTGAAAGACACTCTGTTAAAATAATTCCTTTCTAGAGTGACAGAAAAAAAAATCAGACTACTTTCATTTTTAATAAGATAACTAGTGAGCACAATTGCATTCTAAACATTTAAAATAAAAAATAAATAAGCTGCTAGCTGGGACAGAGATTGGTGATAAGGAGACAGACAATTAAGTTTTATCTCAAGGTTAGGTACAAATATATCTCCTAATGTTCTTCCACCTCTTTTATTCAATGAATGTCTTGCAAGATAACTAATATGGCAGTCTTCAGATTACAGAGTCCAATATCCCATATCTGTCATGAACAAATATCAACGTGCATAAATAAGGTTGCAGAAGCAACAGCAAAATGGATAACAATTGATGTTGCCGTCTCTGTTGAACTTCATCTTATTTTTTATGTAACATATTTTGATAAGCTTTTATAAATGTTCTTTCTAAAATTGTGGGGCTGTTAGGAAATGTACCTCATGCAGTGCTTTAGAAAAATTGTATATCTAGTTGTAGTAGCAATTTCAGAATGGATTGTACCCTTTACTTTGTACTCAAAGTAGTAGCCTTAGTATTGTAGTTAAAAAATCATAACTGAGGCAAATTGAAAGAGTTTTCAGCAGCATATGCAGAGTACCTACAGTCAATACCACTGGCTTCAATTCCCTTCTCTTATTGTTTGCAACCTTAAATAATTTTAAGAGTTAAGAATAATTTTTAGAATGAGAAAGCTGATTTCCTATTTCAGATATTTTGAAATGTCTTATCTGTCCTTTAAACCTGCACACAGAGCAGACCTAGAAGTACAGTAGCTGGGAGTGGAAGTAGTTTGGTCAAGCTGTACTAATCTGCTAATGGATGTTTACATGCAGATGTGTGTATGGGTGTCTGCTATTCTGTATGAGGTTGTATATGGGCAAGTTTCCATACATCATGCATACACTTCCAGAGTACACAGCAGTGTCTTGAAAGCAACAACAAAAGGGGTGTTCCTAGTGAGCTGTTTGTGGTGCAGTGGTGACTAACACCCTACACCCTGAGCTCCTACAAGTTGTGGTAGTGCTGCACTTGCATCCTCCCCCTCTCCTTGGGAGTGTGGCAGCAGCTCTTCTTCACGTTCATTCCCAAGCTCATTATTTCTGTCAGCTACCTAAACATCAATCAGTAGCACCCAGCTAAACAGTAGCTAAGTATTTTTGAGACACTGAATTTTGCTAAATCCTTTTGCTGCTAAAAAGAGAAACCACACTAAACTTTCAAATACAAGAAAATCCTCTCCTTCTGTTATTGCTGACGAGTCCTGTGATGAGGTTCTTGCCTTACAGTGAGGGGATTTTACAGACTTGCATGATACCACAGGGGTCATGGCACCCCCTTAGTGCTTTGTTCACCGCGTTAACTCTGCTTTTCTCAGGATGAACATTTCGCTGCTTGATCTGAATTCTGACAAGCTGGAAACCAGCACACAAGTGCAAATGGATCTATTGCTGTGTTTGCCTAACTGCTGGTCCTGAGAGAGCCTGGCAGGAAATGTTGTGTCTTCCATCACAAATTGATTATAGGGAACTTTTTACTGAATAAGTTACCAATAAAGCAGGCTGTGTCTTGAATATGAGTCGCACACAACAATCTTAATTACATCATTAGAAATTGTCACATGGTATTTTTGCACCATAATGGTGATATTAAAAATATTCTGGTTATAAAGACCAGAGACTTCTTATATTTAGTTTTTAAAGAATGATTATGTCCAGAGAAAAACCCTAGAATAAAAAAAAAGAACAAAAAAAAACTAATGCTTTCTAATATTCCCAAGGTTGAAAGGGTCTTCAGAAAATGATCTTTGTTAATGTCCCCTATCATTTATAACAAGCTGGCTACAGTTTATTGCAGCATGATAGCAGTGTAATGGGGGATCAACATTTGACTACAATAAGAAATACTTTATTAAACGTCAAGTTTGGCAAATATGCTATTTTTTTGGCCATACTCTTTCCTGAATCTTCAGACTGAATCATATGAAGAGATACAATTTATATTCTGACAGACAGAGACATTACTTGTCCCCTTGATACCAGCAGCTCTGAAATGCAGTTAAGTTCTAGTGCATTTTTCATTAGTGCTGGCTCTCATGAATTCATGTCTTCTAGAATGAAACAGTGATTGAAAGAGAGGAAGAGAGAAAAAGGTCAGATGAAAAGTATCATTTGCAATCCATTGTTTTCTTCTTTGTGAGATGCTCTTAAAAATTAACTCTTAAAGTTTTGATCCATGAAAGCCCATCTTTCCTTCCCATTGAGAGCATATCAAACTTCCTCTATAAAGTATAAATTTAGACCTGATTATCTCGAGGGATCATCTGTCTTTTTCTTAAAAATTCTCTATGGTTTGAGTATGTTGAATTAAATGGGAACTGCCACAGGGCAGAATTCTCAGGAGCCTTAAGGAGATCTCTCTAGTTCTCTCTTTACTATTAGCATAGACCCAATTGTGTCATTGCAGAGTAGGTGAAAATGATGTGTCCCTGCAAGTAAGGTTTTCACCAGCTGGATGAACCATGGCATGGTGAGCCAACAGTCTCTCTGAACATCTGCTCCAGGAAGCTGGCTATAATTTAAGTACTTGATTGGATCCTTTGCTTACAGGACAGAATATTTTGATGTGGGTAGAGTCAGTCACCAGAAAGTTTATCTCACATTTCTGATATTATAATCAACATTTCTTATTTTAGATATAGAAAGTTACAACTAGAAATGTACATTATTAGATAATTTTATAATTGGGTGGTAATTTTTTGCAATCCTCATGTGTTCTCAAGGATGCTTATAGCCTCCATACTGTAAGTTCCTAAAAACAACAAAGTGTGTAACAGCTGTTTTTATCAAATGGCTTAAGTTGGGAGGGACCTTAAAGATAATCTATGATATTTCTTAGATATTATCTGCAAAACACTATTCCCATGTTTCTTCTTTCAATATTTGTCATATTTCCCAGGAAGGAGAAAGGCCATATTGCTGAAATAGATTTTCTAAATTTTTTGCATTTAATAAAAATTGAATGTAAGAAAAGCCATGTTTCCCTTCCAGCTACTGTGTTCATTTTATTCACCAAAGTAAGGCTTATATTCACAACATCAAAATAAGTTATTATATTGTTATATTGGATATTAACAGAATCTAAGGGTAACTGCCTTTCCAAAGTTTTAGTTTGAATTAATTATAGAGCTAATATTTTGAACAATGCTACATTGCTTCTGAAGACAATTTTAATAGCTGTCATTCAAAGATGACAGAACACAAGTAATACAACAGTACCAACAGAAATGCTGATCATTATAGACAGATTGTGCTCTGTCTTATCAGCTCACCAACTTAGGCAAGTTCTCAAAAAACCACCCCAAACCAACCAAACAAAATGAACCAAAAACCCCACTCAAACAAAAAGAATTAAAATGCTGGAAGGAACCTTAGCCAGAACAAACAGAACAGTTCTGCCCCTTCAGGTATAAAAGCCAGAGATAATGAAAAAGAGAAGCTTAAAAACAAAACAAAAAGTTTAAGTCTATGTATCACAAATTAAAGGGAGAATCAGGATTGCAGAACCTAAGGGTACTTGGGATTTGGTTTGGTACTCCAAAGACATACTGATATTGTGTGCTATTTAGCATGATCACTCTTAAATGCTGATATATGTTCAGATGGAGTCAAGGATGTAACTGAAAGGTCTGCAGTGGTAAAGGGTACAAAATTGCCATGAGGGAAACATTTTCATTAATTTTTTTTTACTGAATTTCAACTTGAAACTGATTTTATTTCCATCAGATGGGGATAAAACTATCTTTGGTCAAGGATAACGTTTAACTCAGATTTGGATTAATTGTTCTGCACAAGAAAATTTCCAGTAAAATGAAAATATTAAAATAGTATGGAGGTCCACAGTAGCAATATATTGTCATTGGTATCCTGAGAAAGATGTTTCACTTTGCACAGGCCATGTAAATAGTTATTGCTGACAGCATTGGATTGCCAGGGCATGGTGTCATAGCACGGAGGTATTTTCCTGCCAACTCTTAATCAAACGGAAGTGATTAGAACTTTTCTTCTCCACCTTCCATGTGAGCAATTGAATTGTGGCGTCACTAACAGCAAGGTGGTAACAGAGCCACCTGCTTTGCTTGTAGTTCCAGTTCACCTGGCTTATGCATCAAAATTCCAAAAGTTCCTTCTCATGGAATAGTTGGCAATACTGTTCTTCAAAACTGACCTGAATCCACTACCAAATACTTTAAGTGAATTTGAATGCACTACCAAAATTTTAAGTGAATGATCCCCAGAGGATAGGCTCCTCCTTGACGTGAACTTATTTCAAGAGCATGTCAAAATCAAAGTTGAAAAAGGATTTTGTTGCTGTCATAACTTCATTAGCTAAGGTACAGGCGAGGTACACACAATGTGGGCACTTTTCAGAGTAGAAATACAATAATACCAAATCTTTAAGAGATGTTGAGGTAGAAGGTGAAGTTTTATCCTCTTTTTTTAAAGAACAGTGTCTGAGCTACTTAGTATAGATAAAAAGAAATGGGTTGCGATTATTGCAAAAGAAACATATGGCAGCTTACTACTTGTAAACAAGATATTAAACAACAGAGCAAGTCACTTAGATCCATTCAACTGAAACTCTCTCCAATGCTATGACTATTGACAAACATAGCCAAGAAAAGAAAATGACCACACCTGAGTGATACCTGGGCATTTAATGAGGAAATGCTGGGCTTGGGATAGAAATTTTAACTGCAGGAGTTATGGCATTTGCAAGCTTTCAAAATTGTGAGCTTCCTGAAGACTTAAAATTAATTCTGTGATATTTTCAGCTTTGAAAGCCTGGAACTGCAACATGCTGATCTGCAGAACTGTGTATTAGATTGAATTTTCAGCTGCTTTTATCCTGAGTTCACATCTAGGTATTTCCTGGAAATTCAGAATTCTTGCCACACTGTCCCTTGCCTCAGTAGCTCGTAGCATTTGAGCTACTCATATACATAATTGTAGAGGGTAAGTTAGAGGGTGGGTAAGCTTGATAAAATGCTTCGTGCTTTGATATGCTGCTCCAGGCAAAATGTAAAATGCTGATTGGAAATTTTACAAGTTCAAGGATTTTTAGAAGATAATATATTCAGACTCCAATGGGGGCTTTGTAGGAAACTTTATCAGATTTGAAAGAACTAAATATTTTCTCAGATGATTCTCTGGTGTCATCTAGATTAAACTTGATTATGCAAAAATGCTGTAAAGATAAATGCATAAGATCTCTTCGAGTGTGCTTATTGTAATTGTATGGACAAAGAACTAAGCATTCCCATCTGCATGAAATTATATTCACCACAACTACAGAAAAGAATATCTGACTTTTAATAATAGATTATTGTATTCGTTAATTACTGAGAAAAATTAGTCACATTAGATACAAATTCTTTCATACAAAAATTCTTCTGTGAGAAAGATAGAACTTAAAGTTTGTTACAGGACACCTGTCTTAAGCAGGCATCTGCACACATCCAGCTTAACTGTAATGAAAACCCTGATGTTGCAAGAAAACATAAGTCATGAAGATTTCTGAAGTACGTTGTGCAGACTGATTAA